>JAWWTY010000005.1:22446526-22491380 GCA_035222235.1 Margarornis squamiger | reverse complement strand
TGCTGGGCATCTTTCCAGCCACTCTGCCCCCAGCCTGTAGCACTGCCTGGGATTGTTGTGACCCACATGCAGAAGCCAGCACTTGGCCTTGGTGGTTTGTACGGCACTTTTGGGAGTGATAGCTAAAAAGCAGAAGCATCACTGGTAAAAGAATCTTATTGTCTTGTCCTGTTAGCAAATCTTGCAAAACTATTTAATCTTTGCTTTGCACAAAAGAACTACTCTATATGCAGAAAAGTCATCCAGCACAAAAATGTCCATTGGCATCTATTAAGTTGGGTAATGATTTTTTTCTCAAGTCACTACAGAAATGCATTGTCTGAAAAATATACTTTTGAAGTGGCTGAATTTAACAGAGACCTGTAATATATTACTCCTAATTCAAAACTGTCACACTAATATGTATCTTAACAACAGATAAAATCAAAATTAAACTCCATTACTAGAAAGACCTTTCCACATTTGTATTCATAAATTTATGAGTGCATTTCGTAATTAATTAGCTGTCTTATGAAAATGTGAAAAGGTTATCAATTAAGCCACTTCAGAGTAGATAAACCAGAGGAAAAACAGGGCCTTAATTTTATATTTTAATCTATTTAGAACCCTAAACTTCAAATAAAAATAATTTTGGTTCTTAAACTATGCAGCCATTACCGGTTTCTTGTTTATCTTTCTTTAATTGTACACATTATCTTTCATGCCTTATGCTATAATCAATAGCTGTTTGAGAAACAAACACACAGCACAAACATAACACAGCCTCTAACAACATACTAAAATTTCTTTAAATATTTCTTCCATAATAAACACAAACATCAAAAAATACACAATATTGTTTTTACAGATATGTATTCCCTGGTTGAGAATACAAGGGTCTTTATTTAAAAGTACAGCCTCTGTCTGTTACAAAAGCAAGAGACCAAGATATTTCATGGTTAATTAAAAACGTACTTAGCATTTTCTTTTAATCCAAATGAGCCACAAGGCAGGAGCTCAGACTTTTATTCAAAGTCATGCATAACTCTTGTCGCCGTAAGTAGACTTCCACCTCACTGGGGCTTCTACTATAGCGCTGATAAAACTTTTACATTCATGAGTCAAAGGTTAAACAAAGGAGAGGAAATGCTTTCTGTCAAATAGTCAGGTAACCACTAACAGCCCTGAACTATCAGCAGGAATCTAACTTCTAGTAATCAAATAAAACTAAGGAAACTGCTTTTCCGTAGCTAAATGTCTAATGTCTAGGGGCTACTTTTCTGTCTGGAAAATTGACACAAAATGTGTAAAATTGAAACATTCTGCTTCTAAGGGATTTGCCTAAAGGAAGAGTGAAAAAGCTTCAAGCGTGGTCTGAAGTGAAGAACTACAAAGCCTTACCGCATAAACCTGTCTTCCTTATTAGAGCATTTCATTTGGAAACATAGGTGACAATTTTATAGCCATAAAATTAATGAAATCTAAGACTGAGCATTTTAATGATGCATTTTGTGTTCCTCAGCATATCTAAGGTCAACCTCAGAGTCCATCAATAACTTTAGGATTTTTAACAAATTATTTGCTCTTTGTACTAAAAGCATTCAAGTAATACCAAAACAATTTCATGTAAACCCAGAAAGTATTATTCCTACTGCAAGCAGCAGTGGCACTTAGAAATGAGAGCCAGAAGAATTAAGTCTTCTATTATTCAAAAGTAAACACTAAGGTTTCTACTGTGCCACTTCAAATGTCAACTAGCAAAACTACTACCTACAACAACAAAAAGTAGAATTAGGAGAAAAGATCTAGTATAGGATATGAGCACAACAAGGTATTGTAAAATCTGCTGTCTTACAGGGCTGCATTAGCTCAACAGTTTGTGGAGAGGGAGGAGGTGATACAGCAGGATTCACACTGAGAGCTTCACAAAGCACCCACACAGTTTAAAAAAAACAAAAAAACAGACCCCCAAAATTAAATAAAACTTGCAAAGGAATCACACAACATTTCTGGAGAATAATCCAACATCTATTTTCTCACCTTACTATGGTTTAGCACATACTGGCATTTTGAATTTGGCAACTGCAGTCAAGCTCTGCATTTTAGACAATACAGTATCACAATTAAGTTCTTCAAATAAAAATGCCTGAGAAAGCTACCTTGGGGGATTTGTACTTCACTTCATAAATATAGAGAGGAGTTGAATAACACATCCTGATTTGGGAGAAGATTCTATTTTGACACAACTCATATATATGTGCATACAAAACAAATAAAAAAACAAACTTATAGAAGACTTTTGCATGAACAAGTATGTTTTCTGTTTCAAACTACCCAGTTTAAAGCAGGACCATGTAGCTGCAAATTCAGAGATACTTTCCTTTAGTTAGTGTTTCAGATAGAGAGTGAATTGGAGAGAGAAGTCCCATAAACCACATGACTTTATTCTTAGATGCAGCTTTAAAATTGCTGATCTAAAACCTGTTGACCAGCAGCCTTTTCTTCACCTTTCAGTTAAGAATCCCATTCAGCAGTTCAAATTCTAACTCTCTGGCATCCCTGGCATAGGTTTACACATGGCTTGGGACCATCCACATAAGATACACTAGGGAAAAGTTGTGTCCTGCTCCCCACTCATCAGCCTGCCTAAATTTCCACAGTATTTCCTTTCTCATCACTTTGACTGGCTTGTTCCTGCTTTTCTTTTCAGAGATTCTTACTTATATTTCAGTTATTTATTATAATTTCATTTAGTTAACATTTTGTAATGGACTATCTCTAGTTGTCTTTGTAAAAGCCTCAGTCAGCAATCTTAATATATTCCTCTCGTTTGAGGTGATATACATACATGTGCATATGGACATGGTAGTTCTACAAGGCACTTATGTACAACTGCCCTTGTGTGTTTACATCAAAGTCTACGACTATTGTGCAAACATCTGCGATGAACAAGTAGTTTGAATTGCTCATACATTGGTCCACATGTGTATATACTCAAAGCAAATACCAGTTTATGTTATTTTGATATATGGACAAAAGGGAGGATGAACATGCACACACTATTTGTATATAAAGACAGCATCCATTTGTTAATTTTTTTTTTTTTTTACTTTGGTTAATTTAAGATCAACAAATATGTGCAAGGGGGAAACAGAGAAAATGCCAAAAGGAGTCTGCTTAGTCAGTCTTCTTTCACTTGGTCACTTCTAATGAATCTTGGATTCAGAGCAAAAACCAGACTGGATACTAGAACGTATCAGATGAAAATACTGAGCCATTCTTTCTGTTTGAGTTAAGAACAACACACGCACACACACTGAAGACAAACACACTACCCAGCTAAAAGTACAATGCTATGAACCTCGTGCTGTTACGCATTCAGCTGTGCATTGTAAATTTGAAATTGTCACAATAAAAGCAATAAAGGCAATGCTTTGGTTACGGTTCAGTGAAAAATTACAGCTTGCCACTTTTCATTTTCCTGGTTATTTCTACCAAGTAACAGAGCATTGACTAATTTTTAGCTGATGTATGTCCATGGGGAAATTCTAAAAGAAATACCCAGGTTTACACCAGCTTAGAATTTACATCCTTTACTCTCCAGCAGTCCATACTGTATTTAAATGTGTGTGCTTGAGTGCATGTAACTGATTAAACATTGTTACTACAGAATTAGCAGCCAGCTAGACAATGTTAGGAACACACCAAAAAAATTTGTTGCTGGCTTGATGGGGGAAGAAAAGATTAACTCAGAGAAAAGTGCTGAAAGCACACACCTACATTCTCACTCTGGGCCTTAACAAGTTATACTAAAAAAAGGTATCACAGTTAAGTACTATACACTTCAAAAGTCTAAAAACTAGGAAGTATTATCTGAAGTATTACTAAGGATGTATTTTCAGGATCACAGAAAGTAAATTAATTTCCAGAATAAAGTACTTTCCTTCTGCTATTTTCATGATATGGTAGCAGTTTGTTTGGTGTTTTTACAGTTTTTACAGCAAATACTTATTTTAAAATTACTTGCCAAAAAACCACCAGTGAAATGGCTCTGAACATTAGTTTGGAATCTGTTAAAAGCTCACTAAAGTCTTGATGTGCTATTTCAAATAATTTTAAGCTCTACTCTACAAGGTTCTATATTGTCTGGTCTATATTGTACCCTCCACACGTTCATTTACTGATATTCTTTCACAACCTGATGTTTTTTTCTCCCTAATTCACATGATCTATCCAAATGACACCTTACATGACTGCCTGCTTTCCATGTTGTCCAAATACCAGATAATTTGCTCTTCTCCATAAGTTTCCTAACTTACTCTCCAAAGCTCTCAGTTTCCCCTTTGCTGCCAATAGGTTTGGCTTGTCTTTCATCTTGCGTTTGGCGGATTCTCACTTTAAAGGCAATTATACTTCAATCTTGTTCTCATGTTCTGCTAAACTGGATGTTTTCATTTCCTCCATGGGGCTTGCAGGCTGCTAGGCTCTTAACTCAAGTTGCAAATTTGCCTTTTAATCAACACACTCTGCCTTTTGATTATTTTAATTAAAATGGGTTTAGGACAGCTAAACAATTGGGTTTTTTTTGTTGCCAAAACAATTATGTTACCACAGAAGAAAGAAAAAGCAGAAGGGGAAACAAAGGATTTCACTGGAGTTACTTTGTCCAACATCAACATCTCTTCTCCAACAAAGCAGCATGATCATAACCTGGGAATTTTCTGGATCTGAGGCTTCTTATATTAGATATATTCTGGGCAAAGAACTTGGAAGAGACACAAAAATCTCCCTTCCAAAGAGAGGAATCCAGATTAATGACTTTATAGCTGAATTGACTGGGTACTTGTCAAAGATCTGATTATAAAATAAAAATATCCACATAACATTCAAGGCCTCAAAAACTGCAGTATATTGTTCTCTGCTTTTAACCAGATACATCATGTTATTTAAATAAAATTACTTAGCCTCACACAATGCCACCATCACGGGAGGCTTGGGCCACTTTTTATACGTTGTAGAAAAATGATACCCTGATAGAGAAGAAAAACACATTACCAGAGAATTTGCTAAAGGTTTTTTCTTATTTTTAATATATACACTTCTTGATTCAATTTTTCTTATACCAACTTACCTTAGAATACAGAGGCAGACCTTGCCTCCAGACGTCAAACGGCAAAATCCAAACCTTTGCTTACTTTCAATGTCGGTGAGCACAAAGGTGAAATGCTGTCCTACTTGGTTTTGGGACACCCTGAAAAAACAGATACAGAGCATAAAACCCCTAGATCACATAAACATTAATATTTAATTCACTGGTCTCAAGTATTTTCATGCTCAATCCTCACTATCCTTCTCTCTCTTCTCACTATCTGGGCAGTCTCTTGCACCCCACTCCTTCCCTTGGGCACAGAAGAGCCCAGTCCTTCCTTTGGCCACCGGCCCCACTCTGTGCTCCTGCTGATGTGCTCCACTGCATCTGGCCCCTACTCTGAATGGACAGGGCATTTCATAAGGTTTGTTTTTAAGCACAGATTATTCTTAAGCCAGAGCCAGTACAAGTCTGCCACAGCTCCTTGGCTTTGAGCACATCTCAGCAGTGGAGAACAGCAACCAAAGCAAAGGTTTAAAATCCTACAAATAATTTATTAAATGTCATAATGCAGACTTGGCTTACAGGAGCCACTAAAAAGCTAGCCTGTTTGGGGCTTTTTAATCCCTTCAGACTATCTTCATTTGTTAAAGCATGGCCTCCCCACACAAATTCCTCCTTTTTTTGCTCTACACATAGCCCAACAGAGAACTTGGTACAAAGTTCATTTTCCAGTGCAAAGTTCTTTAGCTCTCGAAATGTAAAAGCCAGAACAACATCAAGAACTAATAGCATGAGAGCTAAAAAATGTAAGCAATAATATCATCAAGACTGTATGGAAACATGTACCCACTTGAGACAGATTAGTTTACACAAAATTTCCCTCAGCAGTGCAGGCTAACATGTTTTGTTCTGAGTTTCTACCACCCCTACCGTGTCACCTCTGACTCCACATACTCGTCTCCAGGTCTTAGTTCCAACCTCCATTCCTAACTTCCCACTTTCTGCTTGTCACCATAACCTTTTCCCAATATCTTTTTAAGAACAAATGGTTTCTTCACTGTCATGACAGAATATCGAGAGCTTAGGGCAGACCCACTTCCAGTGCAACCAAATTTCAATGATCTTCACAGAAATCGTAAAATTCATTTGATGTAAACATTTCTGAAGACAAACCATCTGAAGTTTACTCACAGAAAGACATATTTCACTTTTCCAAAATCTCCCAAACAAGATCAGTTTTAGGCAGACTTGGCATTTTCAGCCACGAATGGTTGTGTGTGGCATAGAACGCATCATAAAATGGCCGTCCAGAAATGACTTTTAAAGATTTCATTAAAACCAAACGAAAACAAAGTTAAGATGGGAAACGCATGGGATCTGAAAGCACAAAATGCAACGGTATTGCCTGTAATTCTACTGTCTGCTGTCCTTTTCCTATACTTACATTGACTAAACCCTTTCAGGAACGAGGAGAGGCTCACTCCAAGTCGGGGGTAAAGACGGAATGGCACGTTTATTAAGATGGCGCCGGCTTAAATAGAGCAGAGCATGGAACATTTGGGAAGAGGGGCAGGACTTGGGAGGAGCACAACATAAAAGGAAGAACGGGGAGAGCTACAACCATAAAAGGAAAGGAGAGTGGAGATAACCATATAAGGGAAAATGCGGCAAAATCTAGCCAATCAGGGAGCAGGGACAACATGAGGGAGAGGGAGAAACGCCATTTTGAACAGTATTCCAATAAGGATTTTTAACTTTACAACTATAAACTCATAAACCAGGGAACCTGTAACAACCTGACACGTGACAGTAAACTTTCCTCTTGACTGAAGTTGTCCTTCTCAACACCTGGTCTCGTCAAGCAGTCTCGTTTCTTTTCCATTCAGTGTAATTTTGTTCTCCTACATTACATGATCTTCTACAGCACAATACCTAAGCACCTGCTAGTAAATGCTGTGATTAACATGTGTCATTTGTGGTTCAATCATAGACAACCAAGCTGAAAATGAATGCCCATAGAAGCTGAAAACCATCAGACATTTCAGGCTACTGACCTAAGAGAATAAAATATTTCTTTCATTTATCCCTTGCAGTATGGGTTGGGGATTTTTTTGTTGTGGTTTTGGTTGGTTTTTGCTGGTATGCTTATTTTGTGGTTTGAGGGCTTTTTTTTAATCTCCACTAAAATAAAATATAGAAAATTCTCCCCTAGGGAAAAAGAAAGTAGCAGATGATCAAAGAGCAAGAGAAGTTACATAGGACACAGGCACATTATACTGCCTAACCCATGCATGACAAAAACATAAAGATTAGTCAAGTGGTACCACTACCCAGACTGCAGTCTCCCACTCTTTTCAGTTTAGTCCCTCATAAACATACAGTGACAAGGCTGAAACAAAAGCCTGCGCTGGGCACACATTACCAGATAGATTTAGTCCACTATAACCACTGGAAACCCATGACAATTAATGGATTTTTTTTAGTTAGGTAATTAAACTCAAATCATTAGAACAAGCATTTTCCTCTGCTGTCTTCAACAGACTGGAATAACCCCAGTGTGCTCTTTAAACAGAGCAAATGCTCAGTGGCTTTCTCCCAGGCCTTCCTTGCTCAGGTTCTGTGTCATGCAGCCTGTACACTGCGCCTGGTACCACAGAGAGCCATCAATAACAGGGCACTATTACACCCCTGCCAACCAAGCAATTTTATTTCACATCTCTGCATTTTCCTCTTTATTCCTGGCAGCAGATTGCCACGAAACCTGCAGTGTGGTTCCAGTGTCCCTGGCACACCGCGGCCAGGGGCTCACACAGTGACTCAGCAGCAGCTGCTCAGTCGGTAGCACTGGCAAAGCAGCGCAGTGACCTCAGCTGCCTCCTGCTCCCACCCTCCTCTGTTCTGCTGTGTCCCACTGTCAGGCTTGGAGCTTCCAGCAGCCACGACTGGCTTCTTCTTATACCACAGAACACCTGGCATGGTTAGGCTGGGGTCTCTGTGTACCACCATCTTAGCCCAAAGAGATCACTGATAACCATCAACAGCAACTGTTAATACATGCCCATCTATGCAGGCACTGCTTCTGATGTGCTGTATACGTGTATGTCAGGAAAATGACTACACCATTACTTCTTGAACACAATTTCTTAGCCCCAAAAACTCACATCAGTTAAGAGCTCCTGCTTTCAGCTATTTATGGCTGCCCTTCCCAAAACCTAAAGATGCCACGGGAAAATAACCGATATTGCAATTAAAGGGTAACTAAAAATGTCACTACACAAGGCCACTTTAAAAATTAGTTTTAAATTCTGATGATTTCTATTAAAAATAGCCCAGCCAAGTTATGAGTTCAGTGGGAAGCAGTTCCAGTGCTATCTCACCACCTACAAATCAATATCTTCCTTTTGCTTCTTACAGAGAGACAGCTCCATGTTTTGACAGTCAGTGTAAAAATGGCCCAGCTTGAAAACTGCTTCCCACACAGTTTAGAAAGAGATGTTCAGCTAGGTCCAGATTTTTAATATGAGAAAACTCCAAGGCTAAAACTGAATTTCCACAAGGACTCAAAAGTTTGCATTTGGTCCCATTTGCTTCAAAAGAGCAGCTAACAGAAGCCAGTGACCATCCATCTGGACAACATTTTTTGATCAGAATTTAAAATACTGAATTAATTCTGGGTTTCTAAATTGAGAACTCCATTTAAGATGTGGGGACAGCAAGTATGCCCGGTTTTTTACTCCACTTCAGCAGAATTGAAACTGACTATATGTAAGCCTTACAGAGAAAAACAAATGTTGATTGGGGATTTCTGTCTATTGATAAGACAACCACAATGTATAAACCAGACATATAAAACATTCCAGAAGTGCTAGCACTACAGTTTTAACACAGCATGTTCCATCATGCAGACAAATGTTGGCCAAGTGACTTGGGGTTTGTGCCTCTCTGTTTCACTGTGGCACATTCAGTTGTTCAGAAATCAAGTCTCACCTCCAGGGGCGGGCAGCAGTTCCTGCTACTGAACCACAACATTGATGCCTCTCAAGTTCTTCTTAACATGAAAATCAGCACAGACAAAATGCAATTATTACATACCAGAATTCCCTAAACAAAATGTTATCTAGACTTTTTATTGGATCACAGGATCAACTGGCTGAGCTTCAAAAACTTTCTGCAGAACACTACTCCAGTTGGCTATTTGGGGAGAGCACGCACAAATCATTCCCAACCATTGCTGACCTTCTCCTCACTCATTCATCTGCCTTGCTTTTGACTTACTTTCAACTCTTGCCCTGCATGCTTACTTTTAATCTTAGTTCAACAATAATAAATCACCAATAGTGAAGAATGTGTGTAAATACTTATTAACCCTGCAGACTACAATGGTCTCTTTCAAGGTTATTACAGTTCATTATAGAAATAAAAATAGGTTTTAAAATTTTCTAAGTATGTACCTACACAATGCAGAAAAGGCTCCTTGGTACCCAAGGAGTAGGTAAAGAGTCATTCTAAAGATTTTTGTTTACATTACAGCCATTGCTCAGGCCTCATTTTAAGGGAGCCTTGAGAGAGCTGATTAGGGCAGGAATTGAATCTCTCCTTCAAAGAAAAAGCAGAAGAAGATCTAATCATTAAATTTATCCCTTGTTCTTAATAAAAATTGCTCTTCATGCAAATTTAGTTTACAATACACGAGATATTTGAAATTATTTTTTCTTCAAATTTTTGGAATTTTTAAAGAGTTCCAAAAAATGAAAGATCTTATGCATGGGAATACAGTTTTTTGTTTTCTTTTAAAAATAAGGCATAAAGTTACGGTATCATTAATTATAAAATGTCAAGTACAGGCATTTGACCAGTATAACTAAAGCACACAGTTCCAATTGAAGCTTTCACAGCTACCACCTAAACCTGAACATTTCACACGTATTTCAACTCCTAAACCGATGCTGAAAAGCAAACTCCATCAGTCAAATTCACTCTAATTCTCCCCAAATCAAAGAACAGAATAGAAACCATTTCAAACAGGAATCTGAAAACCAGATGGTTAACTGGTACAAGTGGTACAAACTGATGGAGAGACTAGGGAGACAGTAACCCAAGGCTGGGCAGTCTCCTTCAACTAATTGCTAAACTCAAATCTAAGCTTCAAGGACTATTTTCTCCACTTCCAGGCCCACTCCAACAACTCCACAGCTCAGGCTCCCTGTGTGGAGGGCTCCTCTGCTCCAACTGAGTTATCTGATTTGAGGTCTGCCTCCCAGAAACCCCAACCCTTTCCACTTCAGAAAAAAAGAAGGAACAGGAATAAAACTGTAGAAGATACAAAAACGGACAAAGCCACCACCAACTAAAAAATTTCCCACGAATACAAAGCGTAGTTAGCTTATAAATGGGGTTATGTTTTCAAAACAACAGAAGCATTAAAAGAAACCACAACTACTTAGCAAAGAGTCTCACTGGGAGTATTTAAGTTGCAACAGAAGCCTTTTCTGTCTCGGGGCCCTGACCATCACACCTGGCCAAGGGTCTATCAGACAGAGCACACCACGGCTCCCTCAGCATTCCCACGTTTCCCCTCAGGCAGGTCCACTTCTGCACACACACAGAAACCAAATAACCTATGTTTGAAGCCACCAGTCACACTCTTCCCAGTGCACAGCGCACACCACAGCCTGTCCTGACAAGCACTTTTCTCTCACACACACATTCACTGTTTTGCACACACGGACCATAACACAGTGAGTCAAAAGATGCAAATAATTCGTTTTTATATAACTGCTACTGCATTTTTGAGTTCACAACCCATCTTGCAAACTGACTGCAATGACTGAAGTCTGCAGAAAATGCTAGTTTATCTTCAACTGTACAGCTTGAAATGCTTTCTTGATCATTTACTTTTCATTCTCAACTGTTTACTCTGAAGGCAAAATTTTCGTGTAAGGTGTAACTGCCTTTCACAAGATCTGCAAATCCAATAATCTCTGCAGCCATTGTTTTGCACTTGTCTTGGTTCTGCACAGACTTTCACCAGAAATATCAACAGAAACAGCATTAGCTGGGCAGAGGAAAGTGACCTGCTGTCATCACTCACTGAACTAACAGATCAGGAGTTAAATAATATGCACGTTAATTCCCATATTTGAGTGATATTCTGCTGCTAAGGAGAAATCCTCTACTGCAGCAGCACTGCTTACTCTCCAAAAATCTTAACACTGCCCTGTGATTGGGGGAGAGCCGTAGAGGGGATTAATGAGATATGTATCACTGTCTCAATGCTGATCCTACAGGCAGTCCCCAAAGTGTCTTATCTAAAGAGGTATATGGCCTACACATTCAGCAGTAGAAATGCATCTGGAAAGCGCAAAGACTAAGGAATGAAAGAAGAAAGGTTATGGCAGAGAGAAAAGAGAGAGATTCAAAGCACAGTTAAAAATGAGGGGTCAAGCAGTGGCATAGCACAACTTTGGACTGAATTTGAAATGGTTCCAAAAGGAACGAGAGCAAAGTCGCACGGTCACTAGTCATTGTCCAGCTAAGTAACTGAGAGATGCAGAGATCAAGGTGTGTAACTGCAGAGTTACACCTGAATTTTGGGTTGAGAGTGTAAATACAAACGACTATTGGAGAAAAAAAAGTGAAGAAAAACAAGTAGAACTTACATAAAGGGCTCAAAGAACAAGAAAGAAGACAAAGTGTTTCTGTCTGATGCATTCATATTACTTTGGCAAACATTAAAAGGAAATTAAAATTTCTATATCCTCAAATGTTAAATCCTCCTAGGCTATATAAAATATACAAGGAATTGTGGACCAGAGAAAAGGGAACTTATTCGTAAATATATGAGCAGACTGTTATAATGTTATACAATTGCATCATTTATTAAACATAAAATAATACTTGTGGGTATTGGGTGTATCGTCTATCATGACCCTCTACACAGGAAAAAAGTAATATATATATATTTTCATCAGACAAGTGAAAAGCACATATATGGTTAGACAAAAACTAAAATGCTTGTCACATATTAAAATTCATTGGAAAAATGACATATAAAAAGGAATTGGTGTTTTTCACAGTCCTTTTCTTTGCCATCCAAATTTCAAAATAAAAAAATTAAACTGAGAAAGCAGAATACAACTGGTTTTCTTTAAAAAAAAAGTGTTAATGTGTGTCCACATTATGGAAAATGCTTGAACTGAGAAGTAAATGGCAAATACATGAAGCAGCCAGTAAGTTGTTCACACAAACAGCCTGCCAGTAAACAGTTCCTGCTTTCTTGAATGAGCTCCCAGCATTTCTGTCCTTTCCTCCACAAGAGCTCTGCCCCTCCTCCTTGTCTGTGCTCTTTTATACTCTCATGATCCTGCACTGCCTTTGGTTCTCACACAAATCCCCACAACTGAGCTCCCAGCTATGCAAGAAGCTGCGAGTGCAGTGCCTTGTTTTCAAGGACACCACGGTACTGCCTGAGTCTCAGCGGGCCAGACTGAACACATCAGTTTTATTCTCCTCATCAATATATCTCTGCTTCCAAGAACCTCTCCTCCTTCTGCCCAACTGCCAGTTTTTACACAGTTTGTAGAAATTTTGCACCCTTGAGAGCACTGCTTTACAGTCAACCGTGAGGCCAACAGTCAAAAGTATGTCTGGGGAGGGTGACACAGAGGGTCTTAACAGACAGACAACAAACATCTCAGAACTTTTTCTTTTCTTTTTTTCCTTTTTTCTCTGATTTTTACCCCTTCAGACATTCAGCTAAAATACGTACTTAACTATACTGTATATTCATGTATTCCCACAGTTTATTGAAGAAGTGCATACATCTCACACAAGCAGCTAAGCGCCTTCTGAAGGGTTCAACAGAAATAGTTAAGGCAAGATGGGTTAGTTGAAAATAATTATTTGCTGCCACTGATTAACTTCTTGCCACTGGATGGCAGCAACACAACCTCACCTTTTTCTGTAATCCTCAAATTTTAGTTCCATTATTTGTCTTCATTACCAATTTTAAACAATTCTGTACATATCTTAAGCACATTAAAGACTCTAATGCTTTAAAGCCAACACTGACAACCATATTAGTTAAGTCATTAAAACAGCTTAAAGGACAGTGAGCTTAACCAGTTCAAAACCCAAACAACTTAATTAAATTCATCTATAAAAGACTGAACCTAGTTTACTTCACGGAAGTTGTGTTTATAAAGTTCTTTATTTTGACAGTGTGTTCTTCTCCAAAGACTCTTCTTTCCTCTCTGCACACACCATCTCTTACTCCACTGAGTGCAGCTTCCTGCATCTGATACAGGCTTCTCATCCCTGAATCTCCATCTACAACTGATGCCCATGTTGTTCTGAAACTGGTTCAGCCTGCACACTACCTGGGTGTATCTTTCATTAATCATGCCAATCCAGCTTCTAATTCAATCTTTGCCAATTCAGACAATACAAGTTTTCAAAACCAAGTGAGTTCAATCTATTAAATTAATTACCATTAATCATTTTGACAAGCCTGAATAAATATTTTCATTAATAAAAACATTTAATATGAACAATTTAAATGACTGGCAGCATTACATGGAAGACAGACTATAACTGATACCAGAAAGGTAAGGACTAATTAAATATAAATAATGATCTTGATTCTTCTCTGAGAAAAATCAATTGCATATTCAGCTACTTCCATGCAATTAGTCTTAATTTCTTTGAACTCAACACAACATGTTTTCAGTACTGCTGAGTGAGTTTTTATATCCTTGTGCACTGTAACATTTTTATGAAGCTTGCCGCTTGAAGGAAACTATGCTATATCCTTATACTAACACAGATGGTGTTTACAATTACAATGGACAAAACTGGGAGTCAGAATGTAGCTCTACCTTGACAGAGATATCCCTAAAATTCTGTAAAGATAGCATTTCGCTGTGATAGCCTCCTCCTAGTGACTTCATACTTACTTGAACAATAAAGGGCATGTTTTCTCATCTGCAGGTGCAAGCTTAGGGAGTACATTACATTCTCCTTTTGTTTAAATCCTTGCTTGCAATTAAACTAAATATAAATTTTCTATGAAACACTTTTAAAGAAGTGATAACTGTAGCACATACCTTTCAATGTCAAAAGGAAAGCAGAACTTTGGAACGCTGTTCAGCACTTCCTGAAAATACAAGTGAAAGAAATAAAGTTAGGGTTTTTTGAAAAGGCTTTTCAAAAGTTTGTTTTTTTAAAAAATGGCCAAAAATACTCATAACAAATAATAAGTTCAAGGAATATATGATTGCAAAAATACAGCACACGTTCCTGGACTGAAATAATTGATTATTAAAAAGGAATTAAGTTTGTGCTTTGGCAGATTGCAAAGACAATGCCATAGAAGCCCCAGGAGGGAAAGGCCTGGCCTGAAGGGTATTAACACCCTTCACATCCCCGCTGGGATTCCCTTCAACAAGGCCATATGGATTTTACAAGAAGCACCACACCATATGGGTAAGCCACGTCTGCTGCTACTTGTACCACAGACTAGCCACAGGGACTTCTGACAGATCCTGGCTCAAAAATACAAATGTTGTTTCAATTAAAATGCAGGCAGAGAAAAGGGAATGAAGTTGGCAGCAGAATGAATTACAGAGAGGTATAACAACTCTATACATGTTCCATAGTCAAATGCTGAAAATGATGGAAATCGTCTGCTGGTCCAAAGGAGAAATTTATATGATTAACCCTTTGGGTTTCACAAGCAAGCCTTGCTATTAATAAAGAGAAAGGGGTGGGGGGGCAAAATCCACCGGATCTACATTCGTACCACAGTCTGAAAGGATAATGTCACTCTTTCTTGCAGAATTTTATTTAAGAAGCTGTTTAGTGGCAAATAAAATGTGTTAATTAAAATATAAAAATGCTCTCAAACTAGTCAACATTTTTCTTTTAAAAAAAAAGTGAATTACCAGATCAGTTAGCAGCAAATATTGAACAATGACTTTACAAGATCCTAGAAAAACAGGGTTTATTTCCTTGCTCCCACCTGGGAAAACAAACCCCCTGTGAAATGCTTCAGCTAAGAGACAGAACAGACAGCCAACATCAACGCAGTTGGTCAAAGGTACAGAATTCCCATTTTGTAGCAGACCAAGACATGTATTTTCTGTATACAGAAAAATTCATATTGATTATAAATTTCCAGAGCTGAACATGAGGGTTTAAGAAGTTGATCTAAGATGTTAGGACTCTCCAGCCTGAACACTCTGTTTACTGCATGTTGAACAGTCAACTCCCATTAGGGGAAATTATGTATTTAAATTCCTACACACTACAATGTCTACTTACTTTAAACATTTGCCTGGCTCAGTGAATAGTGTAAAACAAAGAACCCATGCAAGTTAATCAGCAAGGGACAAACAGTTCAGGAAAAAAGATAACTCTGACTGGAATATGCATGTGTTAGTTGCACAATTTTAAAGGTATATGATGTGTCCCAATAAATCATCATGGGGTACAAAATGATAAAGTCAACATTTTTAGAGTCATACAAGAGACTTCAAGAAATCTTTAGAACTTTTACTTCATCAGCGCAGATAAAGGGTATGAAAGCCGCAGTTGTGTTTTGGGAAAGCTTATTAATTCTATTATGAACCATAGCAGTACATATAATATTCTCCAAAAGGAACTGCTCAAACACCATCCTGCCTGCTGTGAGTGCCCACTGCAGAAGGGTAAGGAGCAAAATACAAACAGGGCAGGTAAACACTGGAATTTCTACAGTCAGGAACAAGTACATAGGATACTAGTAGTTGCAGTAATAAACTAACAAAGCAACAAACAAGAGCAAACAGAACCCGGTAATTAAAACTTTTAGCTCAGAAATTTCCTGAACATTTCCAAATAGTCTCTCCCTTCAGGCTCATACATTTGTTTTTTCCTGTTCCAAGGAAACAGTATGTCATTCTTTTTCTTAATCTGCACCTATTGTCACACTATAGGAAATGATTTTCTCCTCACTACCAAGGATTTTAATTGCTGTCTGGTAAGCTTAGCACTGACTCAGAACTGGATATGGAAATGTATTCGTTTATGTTCCCCATTGTGTTCGCTCAGAATAAATTATCACGCAAGAAAAAGAAAAACAAAAAAACCAAAGGTATTAGCTCAATATTTTGACTAAACAACCTGAAAATTATGGGTATGTTTTGCAGCGTTCCCTCGGCCAGAGCTCCCCCAGCACTGCCCGTCCCTCCCCAGCCAGCACACGTGCACTCAACTTCTGCAGAGCAGCCTCAGCTCGCTTCCCAACTGGCAGGAGCATCCCTCAGGGGACAAGTCTTTAAACCTCCGCACTCTTTAAAATTCAACCAGCCAGCAGGTCTATAGACTAGTGTATAAACAGTATAGACAAAAAAAAAAAAAAATCCTCTCTCAGCTTATGTCAGTGACAAAGCAGCTCAGCAGTTGACTGCTTCTCCCCTGACAGCGTAAGCCGGGTTTACACAGATCAATAGATGGAAGTCCTACCTAGCTTCCAGGGCTCAGTTTTCTTCCTTAATTACAGGTGCTATTCAGATTTTTAAAATGGAAGAACACAAGATGCCTCCAAGATGCTGCTAGACAAATTTAAAATGCAAATGATACACATTCACATACACAGTTACTATTTGTGTACAATTACAGCTGATACTTGCAGTAACCTCTCCATTGAATAAAATCTGAGCTCTGTCTCCTAATGGGTCCTTCCATTACTCAGCCAGGACTTCTTCCTGAGTCAACATACACACTCTCAGAAAAAGAACAACGTATTTATCATATTTTTAATTCACAACTTCATAAAAATATGTTTATTTCTGAAGACAAAAGGTTGAATGCGTCTTCAGAAAGCAAAATATCTTGATTCACGTATTCCACAATTATTTTCTCCTCTGGGTCTCGCAATATTAGTGCTTTCAAAAATGCTCACTGTGTCACAAAAAATTGTATAGAGGGGGGAAAACTATAACGATGTAAAAAAACCCAAAAGCAAAACCACAGGGAAAGGATTACCTGTGTGCTTTCAAACACCAAATAAACATCTACAGTTGTAGACACAATTAATTGCTAAGTTAAAGGACAACTGTCTCATTCCTTATACAAAGAAAATCATAAAATTATTATCCTGTGAACTACTGAGCATGCTGTTTCCCTCACAAAAAGCTTAAACAAAAATGGAAATATATTTACAAATAGAAATATATTTACAAAAATATTTCCTTTATGCCTATAGCACAGCAGAAGAAACTTGTATTCCCATAGGCTCATGGTGCAGTGGTTTTCTTAATTCACTTTCATCAGCTGCACTATCCAACTTAAGCCTGACCTGGTCATGTTCACTGGCTCTACATTAAGATGAAATTACACAAGTCTAAAAGGTAAAAATTATTTAGCTTTCCTTGTTTATTTCAACACCCATCCAGTCAATTCCATGTATCATTGTTTTATAAAGCAATGCAAACAGTGGTAGGAGATGCTTATGAACTCATACATGCCAGCTTTCTGGAAAAAAGGTCCTGATAACTCACAATATTGCTCTTAAATGAAATTACTGGTTAGCCACTTTGATTAGATTCAAGACATATACCATATTCCTTACTATTTCTTAGAATATCACTGTCAATTGATACAAGTGTAAGAAATCTTCGTGGCTGTTGTCTCCACTGTAGAGCACAGAGATTTGGGAGGATACTTGCTTCTTTCTCTACTTGAACAAGATATAATATGATCCCACTCCAGCTGGAAGAAGGTACAGGAGCTGCTGCTATCTGAAAATTCCCTAGATTTGCTATATATTACGGAATGAGCATATTAATGTATCTCTACAGAGGTATGAGTGGTTTTATCATTTTAACTTACGCATTTGAATCAGTTCCCTTTTTCCATGTAGATGAGACCTGATGACTTGATGAGCTGACGGAAATTAAGTTCATCACTTAATATTATACTACTAAAATATTTAAGTATTGAAGCTTAGCCTCATTAATTTCTGAGGTTAGAAGGATAAGGGAACTATTCACCTCCAGCATTGTTTTTTTATTATAACACATTCTGTAGTTCGCAGTGGAGAGGGAAAAGAACCCGAGTTTTTTCAAGTGCATCCATGTGAAAGGGTGGAAAATCTTCCCCGCCAGGACTATTTTAAGATATCCAGAATGCTGAGCCACTTTATAAACAGCAGATTATCTACTATATTTTTAAAAGAGTCCTGCTACCTTCCAACTATTTCTGTGTTTATCTGCAGCATAAGACTGATTCTCAAGCAAGCAGGTGGGTTCTCTGCCAGGTTCCTTCTACATATGGAACAAGCACAGAATATAGAATGCTAGAATATCCTGAACTGGAAGGGACCCACAAGGATCACTGAAGTCCAGTGGCCCTGCACATAACAGCACCTCTAGAGAAGAAAGTGTCCAGTTACTTTCTATTCTATATTAGCATGTCATCTAATTTCTTCAAAGCTCCTGACTGCAGGCCTCTCTTTTGGTACTTCTTACCAGTTTTCCTACTCAAATCTCCATCTCCAGCTCCTATGTCCCCCCTTCTTCACTTTTAAAACACCGTGCTATCTCACCTTTCCTTAAAGGGGAGCCTCTTTAACCATAGCTTACCACAGTTTTCAGTCACCCAGTGCCAGTTCAAACACATAAACAAGAAATCTACTTGAGATTTAAGACTGTCATGGTATTTCTGATTCAAATCAGTGACTTCAGTGGGCATATTTAAATGCTTAAAATTAAGAACAGATTTAGGTTCATTCTTAAATGAAAGCCAAGCTGCTTAGCATCTTGCAGTGTTGAGCCCATCACCATTATGGCTCAATAAAGGTGAAATTCTAATGCTGCCACATAAAACAGCTGATGAAAAGGCAAGCTCTGTCCTTGCCACCGACTCTTCCTTTTTCTTCCTCTGAAGCCATGCACACCCACAGCAGGGACCCATGTGAAGTCTGCAATAGCAGTTATATTTCAAAGACTTAACTCTCACCTCTGCTAAAAAACTCATCAGAAAATTGTAGCTACAATAAAGAAAGGTTCAAATGGTTTGAATAATAAGAAATTTTAATCTCTTGATTACATTCATGTAAATCTAAAGTATGGAAGTCATTATCAGACCTCCACAGCTATTTTTAACTTCTATAAGTCTCTTTCCAAAGTGGATTGTTCACTGATTATCTAGTAATTCTGAAACGGGGGCAGGGGGGAAGGAGGGAATATATCAGCTGTCTTTTGAACATCTCAAGAAAAGAAGAAATACAGATATTTAATGTAAATGGTTTAGGGTGGAGATGTAAAGTTCTTTTAAAAAGCAAATAAATTAAAAAGGTACCTTAAGGTTATACAACTTCATCATTGCAAGAACGAACCACTGACTTTCATAGTATGTTTTTTTCTTTTTTTAGACCTGTTTTTTAAAAATTCAGAAATCTCCAGTTTTACATATTTTAGCTATCATTTCAATATTTGCTAAAAAAAAGGGTAAGCATAATACAGAATTTTCATGCGTTCAAGGCTACTTGTGAAGAAGAGGCTGGAAAGCAGAAGTGTACAACTATGTACACTTCTAACAAGGCCTCTGCAACACAAGCACTACCTTTCTCCCACCTTTATAAACAATTTGAACCAAAAACTTCTTCATACTTTGGAATTAGCTCCACTTTGTACTCTGGAAAGAAACACAAAATCAGTAGTTTCTGCCTTTTCATCTTTGGATATTTCAGATTTTCCTCTAGATCTAAAACAAATTAGGAACAATTCTCTGAAAACATTTCAGAGAACATTAATATTTACTAGCAATTATTAATTGGCTTCCTAGTCATATTTATGGGGTAGTCCCACGAAAGTCCTGTGCCCATCACACTATTTCACTTGCAGTGTGACACCAGAGGATGGGTGTAACACTACTGTGTGGCACGGGAGTTTCAGTGCTGTGTGAGTGGCAAAACCCAGACCAGTAGATGCGCCTCCCAAGCTCTACCTGTTGCAATACTTCTATTCTTAGAAGATATAAAAGAAAACATGTGTCATCACAGCTCCCTAAAAACAGACCTACACTATGTAGCTTACAATTTTCAGAGTGAGTTGTGGGTGGTGCTGTGTTTTCTGACAGATATTTCTATCCCAATACAGCTGACACCAACAGCTCATACACCACTGACAAACAAACAAAGGGGATGAAGACTCTGGACCCTGTAGCAGAAGTCACTAATGGGTGCACAAAAGATTAAAATTCCACTAAACTGAGCCAGGTGTACATTTCTACAATAATAGATTGTTTCAATGCACAGAATACAAATTCTACTTTACATGTGAGCCAACTAAATGAAGTTCAAAAATTGTTCTCAGTAGTGAACTACAACTGGCAAGGCCCTACAGCCTAATGACTGACATTAAGAAGAATGAGGTTGCTCCTAATGCTTAAGCACCAAGCCTTTTTGAAGACTTGCTCTCTAAAAGGTGCTTTCATCTTTCTAAAGCTTATTCAGAAAAATATCTGTTGTCTAAAACGAATGAGGAGCTGAATACCTTCAAATAAGGATGAGATCGCTTACAGAATTCCAATTAGAATTAATTTCTCTTGTTCCTGCTCCCTATCTCCTCCGCTCAGTTATGTGCCTCAGGGAAGGATGCCAGACAGGCAGCTGAAGACTTTGGGTAGCTTAGTCTAGCTGCTTTGTGCTCTACAGAGCAACAAGGGCACAGTTAAAGGCACAGACAGATGAGGTAGCAGGACAGATAGATTCTAGACAACAAGGTAACAGGATCATCTTGAGATCCTAGAGAAGCAAAATCACATAAACAAGTAGCTATCATAGAGGTGGCAGTAGAGACCTGAAGGTCAGCTGTCCCTATTACTGAACTTAGAAACGACTGGCGCAACATCACTTACAACTAACAGTACGCTAAATGCAAACAAAAATTAATTTTAAAAAAATTAAACACCAGAACAGTGACATGACCAGGGTGTGGTACACTTTGACTGGAGACATGCTACACAACACTCTTGCCTGGTACAGCAGACTAAAGCTGGTGTCCCAGGCAGTACACATGAGATTCTACTGCTTTTAGAGCTTCTTTCAGAGGCACTTCACAAGAAGAAAAGGGAACCCTGAGTACTTCAAAAGGCATGGTTCATCTCACTATCCTCCAAGACTGAGGAATAAGACTTTCTAAACAACCACAAAGCAAGTTTTAAAAATTCAAAGATTTTACTAAGTTATAATATGTTGGAGTCTCTGTTTGTCTAATTGTTCCTGAATCTCATCGTATAACCAGCTGAAAATAAAGTCTGTGTCAGACACAGTTGTATCCAGCATAGCATACATGGAATCAAAGTTCACTGTAAAATAACAAGCTCAGTTACAAACAGCGGAAGAGTTTAAACACTGTGAAGTTCAGCACAAGTTAATTTCCCTGCTTACAGAAAAAAACCCTTCAAATTTCCTGGAATTCATAATAAAAACATAAAAATTGACAATACTCTTCTTCCCACAGAAAGTTCCCATTAGAGTAAGCACAGATTGAAATGTTACCATCTATCCCTATTACTTGCAAGATAAACAAAAACAAGATAAATAATACGTCACCACACAGCTCTAGCACACATGAAATCTTTGTATTCCAGGCAGCAACAAATAGCTTTCTCTTACTTCCCTGACTCATGTCAGGGAGATCATTATTCCCTAGGCAATATCAGAAAGTTGGGAAAAACAGGAAATAATGCTCTTCCACTCCATATTTTGTAACTAAAAAAAAAAAAAAAAAAAGGCACCAGTGTTTGACACTCAATTTTCTATCATCATTCAGTAGGAGAAAAGTGGGGTTTTTTCATTAAATACTTTCAATGCCAGCATCTCTAACATTATCTGGAAACTCAGCAGAGAAGTTTTCTTGACTAGGGTTAAGCTAGACATCATTTTCAAAGTCTAAATATGCAAGTCTCTGAAGGTCAGGTTAAAATCCATGTGTCATCCTGCACAGCTAACAGGGCAGCAATATTTGGTTCACTCAAGACTCTTCAGATTTCCCACTGCTAATAACAGCAGTTAAGATGCATCTTTGGCAGCAATGCTGAGAACATCCTGCACATCCTGTTCAAATGCTGTTTTTCCAGTGGTAAAAACTGGAACAACTTGGGTGCCATGCTGAGAGAAAGCATCTCTAGTAGAGAGTGATTTATGCAGATAAATAAGGTGACAGAGTCCAAAAGCTAAACCTTGACTGGGCTCATCCAGCCCTATGGGATAGCTGCCAAGCTCCCATGGTTGTGCCAGCAGCAGGGGAAATTGGGAAACCACACCATGCTGTAAATGGTAGTGAAACTAATTACATGGTGGGGCTGAGTTTACTGGGTTAGAAGAATCTACAGATAAAAGAAAGGAACTGAGAAAGGAAATCAGCTTCTAAGGAACCTGCTAGGATTATAATTGCTTACATAAAATTATATTTGTGATATTTTCATAAAGGAAGAGTTATTTCTTGTTTTACATTCAGCATAGGTCAATTTCTAAGCTTCATCATAATGTATTTCAACAAGAATCACTTGCAGTAATAGTTCCTCAGTACTAAATTCAGATATTATCGACCATGTTGAAAAATGGAAGGAAGATGAAACAACTCCAAGATCAAAGAGGGAAAGGGAAGACGCAAACAAGTGTAAATTTAATGTGTTAACACACCCCTTGTGTATGTTATACAATACAGTATATGCATACATATACATATATATACACACACATTATATATGTGTAAATTGAGTTACCCAATGCAGACAGATGACTATCACAAAAACCACAATGGACATACAGTTGGGTGTACCCCAGAAGATCCAGAAACACCAGCTTACGGCCGAGCCTGTCCAGACCTTCTGGCTCCCTGCTCGAAGCTTCCAATGGCTTCATTGCTAGAGATTACTCTGCAACAATTTCTGCCTGATGTTTCTGCATGTGAGCATCAGTCAGCCACTTCAGCACTAAGTCAATCAGCTTAGCTTTGACCTCTGAAAGCCAGCCCTGAACAGCTAAGAGGAGAGGGAGGCAGGTTCCACCAGCAAGCCAGACAGCACAAGCAGCTACAGCCAAGGTTATCAGCTGCTTCACTTTGATCCAGAAGAATGAAACTACCCAGGATCAGGGAAGACCCTCGTAAATCTAACCCAAGTATTCACAACATTTACTGAAAAATTAATAGAAACCCAGTTCTGTGAGGAGGATTTCTCCATGAATTCAAAGAGGTCTTCCCTCTTCCCAACTTTAGTCTGGAATTCAAGAACTGGTGCACTGAATCTTCACTGGCCCAGAGTGTTTTCTCTCATTAGACCCACTGAAGGACAAAGGACAGAGATAAGCATGCACTGTAACCTCAGAGACGGGTTATTTCTCATATGTAGATATTTTATTACTGACTGCACATTTATTAATGACTGCAGACATAAACCAAGACAAAAAACCCAGAAACTTGACACTTCTGCTTAGGGAAGAAACAATTCCAGTCTAACAGCCAAGTACTTCACAATGCGTTGAGAACTTATACAGAAATAGTTACATTCTGATGGATTAATCTATTTCCCTTTCTGATCACCTGCCTGGAACTGCTTCACCTTCACTTATTCCTGGTCCAAGATTCCAAATCAAGTAGCTGGGACCTCTCCAACTGCAGCCCACTAATCACCCTTGCCTTGCTCACGCTGCTCCCAAAGTCCTCTGCTGCTCCTGCTCCTAATCTCAGTCCAATTAAGTCTTATTCTTTGCCTGGTTCCTTGATTTCATCATACTTGGATTACAACATTTGATCCCAGACCATTTCCTAGCATAAGCAAAAGTATAAGTGTTTTATTTAACAAAATATAAGCAAATTATTTGAAATTACACTTCAAATACCTGTAGCAGTAACAGTGAACTGACGTACCTCAAATGCTCTCCCAGTTTCTACAGAAAACTATCACCAAGAAAGGCAGAAGAAGAGACAAGAACCAAACCCAGTGTTCAGGAATATTACATCCAGTACTTAACATAAAAAGAGGCTGCACTAATTAGGATATTCCTCAAAGTGCAGCAGTAAGCTTGAGACACAAAAGCAATGCTGAAAGTAAAACAGAGGCAACAAATCGAAGACTCAAGTAGATGGAGGATACTTAGCAAGCAGAGAAGTATAAGGTATCACAGAATAAGGAATTAGGTGACATTAGACTGGAATATTCTGAGGGCAGTTAAGGTCAATCAACAACGACATCACACATGACAATTTGGCAGTCTTTCTGGAAGACGTTCCAAATGATTGTCATCACTATTTCAGTCATCAGTTAATTTTTTCTTCTCTGGTTTGGCACATCACTGAAGGCTGGAATCTGATTTGGCTTTGAAATGAGCCAAATCAGTAACAGTTATTTTCGATAGGCTCATGCAGAAAATTTGAAGGACAGTCAAATATTAATACTGTACTTATTTGAGCAAACATAGAAACTACAAAATGTAGCCCCCCAATATCACAGCTGTATGATTTTTAAAAATGGCTAACATATGCATACAGTCTATTAAAATGCACATAATTTATTTGACTCAAAATGAAAACATATCTAACAACTAATTCCATTCATCTGGCCCTTTTTCACCCAGCCTTAAGATATACAAATGTGTGCCTTTTCACCAGAACACAGCAGCTGGGAATGAAAAGAAAAGCATTCAAATGATCATTTTCACATCATATTCCATCGCCTTTTCACCAGCTTCTCCCCAGTCTTTCTTTGAGTCCCATTCTGTTACAAGAGAGCTGCTTTTTAGATCAATTCATATTTCCATAATCCACACTGCTGTTTCTCCCTCTCCTCCCCAGGGTGGACTAACCCCTGCAACCAGAACTATGGCTTACAACTGTCATTAAGACCTGTAACAATAACAAGATAACAAAGGAGCTGGTAGAGATGAGGCTAGCCAGTACCATATGCTGATCAAGTTCAACATTTTTAACTTAAAAGCTCTATAAAACAAAACTCCCACAATTCTGAGAACAAGCATACTTGATGTTGCCACCTGTCTTCAAAATTTCAAGAAAGCTCCAAGTTTTCAGTATTGGGCTTTTATAATTTTAAAAATAAACATCTCAGAGACTTATTCTGTCTCTGTCAGGATGAATTAAAAGAGAAATATTGTGAATATTATTTACTTCTCGAATGTTTTAAGGGTCTCAGTGATTCTGGGTGTTCCCAGCACGTCTATGTGGGCAGTTGTTTCGCAGAATATTTATCAGGACTGGACAGATCTCTTCTGTTCACACAGTGCAGTATGCAACTACAAATACACATCTGACTTTTTTTCTGGTGATTGTCTATCAGCTGTGATTTGCACAGACAAAAAGCATTGCTGCCTTACACACATGGTATTTTTCAATAAAAACAATGTCTTTCAAACACAAAGTATCAGAAAATTAGTGTCAGAAAACTGTCTTAACCAGATAAAGCTTACTTCCATTCCATGAAGTTACCATCATCTCAGTTGCATTAATTGCTTTCCTCAAAATTACACCGAAATTCAAGTTCCAAAATATCCTAAACTAAATAATCATGTGTAACATTTAGACGAAAATACTATTGAAAATTATTAATCTCATTAGATTGACTCCACCTTTTTCATACCAATGTACCCAAATATTAATTATACTTATTAATACACAAGCAACAAAACCGCAAACCTCTTTTTAAAATTTACTGATTTACAACAATACCAAAGGCAAGCACCTATCTAGTTAGCATAAACATATGAAACATGCATTTAATGCCTCATCAGAATACAAGAACAAAGCCATCACATGCAGAAAGCCGGTGAGATGCATCCCCTAAGAGCACGCCTGCAGCCTTGAAGGGAGTGTAAACAGTCTCCTACCTCCTGGGCTCCTGCTGCTCCCTTAGGAGCTCAGAGGAACACAAAATCTCACTACTGGCTTCCACACATTGTTTTGACAACAAACAACAAATTTTAGCTTTTTTTCTTGAGGATATCTTGAAAAACAAAAAAGTCGCCACAAAAACAAACAAACAAATAAACAAAAAAACCAACTTGTGCTGTTATTTAAATATTAAAAAAATACTATACTCTCTTTCATTGTGACTTCATTTATGTCATTGCTGCCGTGATCCATGCAATTAAATATTCCATCCTGAAAGAAACTGAACACTTTGTCTCCAATCAGCTCAAATCAGATGCTTATTTAAGCCAGGCTTAACTTTTAGTGGTTAATACATACATTGAAATAAAGTATGCAATTAGTGCTTTGCTGTGGGAAGACTGACACAGTAGTACTTCAGAGGAGTTGTCCTTTAAACAACTGATTTCACACACATGCATGTGTATCTATACTCTTTTCTATATACAAATATTTTCACATGAATGAGGTAGATTTACACATATAGTATCAGACTTCACTAGTTGGGCCACTACAGGGTAAGGAGTAAGGTTTATAGCTCACAGCTCAGTGGTGACTTCTGCATAATGTGATATATTAAAAATAGAAAGTAAATGTTATGCAAAATATGAGATAATAACATAGAGGGTGTTACAGTAACTTCATAGAAAACAGCAGAGATTGCTCACACAAGAGGCCATATCCCTTAGTCACTACTCATCTTCAGGGTTTGGGAAAAACCTGACATGAAAAAGCAGATTTAGACTGCTTGCCTTAGAAAGCACAAAGTGAGAGAACCTAGGATGAAATCTGTAATACAACTAAGAATCTAATGCACTCGCAATTCTTTGTTAACCCATATCTTCAGTAAACAACCTTTTGTCATATTTCTTATTACTAAAGTGGCTTCTGATAAGACTGTCTCCTGCCATATTAGCTATTTGTATCATCTTCCTGGAGAGATGCTTTTCACTAGCAGAGAAGAGGAAGGCTAAAGACAAGAATTATTAAGTGATTAGAAGGGCAAAGAATGAGAATTATTCAGTGGACAGCATATACTCTGGGACCTACTGAAATCAAAGTCACTTTGGGCCAATAAGTGGTCAGATTTAAAAGCTACTGAATTCTTACACAGCTAAAAATAACATCCAATATAGCTGTGATTACTAAATTCATAAGAAATGTTAGACTTCACAAGCTTCAAAGGTTAAGACAACACAGAAAGCAGCACTGCCTCTTGCACAGCCACTAACTCCTGCCAGTGCTACCAGCACCGTGCTCTCCTTCTTCCTTTTGCCAACACTACTCTTATCCCAGCAATGTTCCAACCCTGTGAAGTTACTGGGAGAATCAGTGTTGTTATTTGCAGAACAGCTAGGAAGAGAGCCATACTGGAGGCATCTGGACATATCTGACATCAATAGGGCTTTGCTACTGACTCCACTGCCACAAGAGGACAAGCCAGCATCAGCAGATCACAGTTCTGCTGGGCGACATTAATTGCTGGAGAAATATGTATTTTATTTTTCAACAGTTATGAAGTATTTCAGTTTGGAAGCCAAGGTGTTGTTTCGACTTAGGTTGCTTTTCTAAAGCCCTTGAAAAACACTTTCTTCTTAAAAACAACTGGATTTTTTCCAAATATCATAGCATTACTATTTTCTCTGTACAGACTTCTGTTTGAAAATGAGCTTGCAAAGCTGAAATTAAACTCTAGTTCTACCAGTCTGAATAAACAAAACAGGAATTTCAAGATTAAAAACCACACATCTTTTATCATGAGAATTTTGTTATGCGCAAGGGATTTTTGAACATATTACAAAAGGGCCTCTAGGCATACAAAATCAAAATACACTTTAAACAAAAAAAAATAGTCTATTACATGGCTACAGCTCGTTCTTCATCCAAATGTGAGCTTGTGAGGATAATCACAGAATACCTACATATGTTCATATCAGAAATCTTGACATATCTTCTACAGTGCTGAGATTATTCACAACTTTTTCCAACATTATCCAACTCACATTTATAGCACTAATGCCAGTTTTTCTCTTTTCCTTCCTATTCTGGCACCTAAAGAATTACCAGACAGAAAATAAGTGGTTTCCCTGAGTCTTGGCAGACAAAGAAATCAACAATGAACTTACAAATTCTTTTGTGGTACCAAAATCACGCCTTAATACTTCCTTTACTTGACGGACTGTGTGTGAGCAAGTGATTATGACAAATCCCCAACCTTGTCTTCCTCCTGATCAACTGTAGTTTCTACATTCCATCCACAACAGATGGGATGTTTTGCAACACATGATTTTGGAAAGTCAACATTTAAGAAAAAAGGAGATCAAAAGAAGAATATTGATCAGCATAAAAGAAAATTGAGGGTACAAGAATAACAGAGGATTAGGGATGAGTAAGCACAGAAAAGTTCAGGAATACTTAGAGGACAAATGTGAGAAAGAGGAGGAATATATCAAAATGGTTTAGACAAGTTTTCTTTGCATTATGAAAGCAACAAAAAGGTGACATGATAAACTGTAGAAAAATTCAGGAAGAGACGAAAATATTTTGCCCACTGTTATCACATCACTGTGCAAACAGACAGCCCTTCAATTTTAGGAAAGATGATTCTTTGGGATACATCCAAAAACTAACTCACACATTTTATATTTAAAATAGAATTGACTGGAAAATGGGATGGAGAATATTTTTTTTCTTTGTTTTTTTAATATTTCCCCACAAACTTTCATGGAAATTAGCCTTGATACTTTTAGTGAATTCTTGGTTTTTAACAATTAAAAAATTAAATGTGGTAGATACTCAGGTCTCCAATCCAAACCCACCAAGTTCACCATACACACACATGCACACAGAAGGCTTCTGCTGGTTTCACTTGATGACTTGGCTCAGGGGTTTACTATAGAAGCTGCTACATATTCTGTTCAAATCCAGGGACTCTAATTGGAAAATTTCCCTTCCAAGGAGAAGGATTAAAACATACTGTTTTCCAGGAGAACAAGCCATTTACCTGAAACACTAGATTCCCCACACGGCTCATGTGCAGGCATAGGTTTTTCAGAGCCCAAAGGCAGAGAGCTGCCTGAGGCCTCTGGTTTTTATAGATTAGGTATGTCTATTGCATCTTTATACGATTCCCCTCCAGTCTTTAGTGGGCTTCATCTTCTAATCATTTTTCTACACCAGCTGTTCTTTGAATAACCTTCGACTTGCTGAATAAGCTCCCATTTTTCTTCATACATAATTTCTCTCCTTTTTCTTTTTTTTTTTTTTAAGATCAAGTCTTTCTTGGGGAAAAAGAAAGAGAACAAAACAAACTAGAAAAAAAAAAAAGAATTTAAATGACAATGAAGATGATCATTCTGCAGCCAGGATAATTATGAAAACTTGCTGAATGCCTAGCTAAGAACGTGTAACAGCACACTTTGCTCATTTGTCACTGTTTTACAAGCTTCAGTGTTTCTGACTGATGTTATTACCTAACCAGACATGCTGCTTTCTATGCCTTCTATGTGTGTATATTTATTCCTTTCATCATGAATCACATTACAGCTGTCTTTATAGAATCTTGTATTATTGATATTTTTTTAAAAAAAATCAACAATTTATCAACATCTCCTGTACAAAAACACTGCCAGCTCATCCACTGTGGTGATATTACCAATGAGGAATATGTCTGACTAAGTATTCCTCTAAAAACAAGAGGAGAGAAAGACATTGAAATGGAGGTATTTATTCTATTTAGGGAGGTTTTTTGTATTTTCTTTTATGAAAATAAAGATATTTCTATGGAAGAAACTCATGTAAACATTGCTGAAATAATAACATTTAATAATTTCATTAAAGTTTAATATTAATAACTTTAATAAAATAGTCATGGGGCAAAAAACCCAACACACTAATTAATAGCTTGCTGTCACTACAAAAAGTGAAATAATCCATCAGTCCTGTATATACAGACTTTCCTTTGAGGATTAATTATACATAGAACACAGGATTTTCACGCTTTCAAAATCAGGAACTTCAGATCAGTCTGATAAGGGTTTGAGGATTTTTTTTTCCTCAAGCAAATAACTAGGGTATCTCTAAAATATTATTTAATAAATACCTAGAATCTTGCATTGAATAGGATTACCAAATGACATTAAAAGGACATACATGGGAAGCTCTTTGACTTTTTTGTTCTGGAGGGTTTTGCAACCACAATTGATACCATCCACATTTGGCAAAGTTTGATTGATAAATTTTCCACATTTTCAATCTCACAACAGATAAAACCCCAACACATGCAACTGGGTCACCTTATAAAATAATTCATATCAAAAATAAGGTGATACAGAGAATTAGCATGACATTCCCTGCTCTACAACTGCTATTGCATATTCCTGTCACAAAGGCAGTCTAATCACCAAGCCACCAGTTGGGTGAAGACTTCCTCCCTCTTATCATTAGCATCTGCCTCTCCACAGCTGAATAGGAGAGCATTTTTATTATTATTCTAACATAAAAAAAAGTTCAATCTCATGTTTCCAACCTGGTCTCCAAAGTCCTCCGGGAACTTCCACAGTACCACTGGATCTGTAAATAATTGACAGACAGCATTAATCAGAGGCAAAAGAACAGAGTATTACAGTCAGAGTACATTAATATTAAAGAGAGGGTCAGCTTAGCGTCAAGCTTTGAGGCAAGTGCAAAAATGTATCTAAAAACCAAGGAAGATACTGGATTATTAAAAAGACTTATTTCATATTTATGAAACTGTATGTTTATTGTTTTACATATGGTAGCAGGTACTGAACTATTTTCATATTCAACTCTTTCATCTTTGAATACTTCATCTTTTAAGGACATGTGCAATTGTCACATTTTAATTTAATTAAGAAATAAAGTGATATAAAATCTCTTTCCGTCCCAGGAAAAAAATAACATAGAATTATAAGAAGGGAAAACAAAGATCTTTATAAAGTACAGAAAAACATCCTTTGGGATTGCAAAGATAGTACCAATGTAACCAGCATTCTCAAGGAAGAGTTTAGAAGAGCTAGCACATTTCAATATTTTCTATTCAGAGCCATTTAAAACCAGCATTTCAAAAATAGCTTGAAGTTTTCATTAACCTCTTACGAACTGCTAATTATCAAAATAATCACTGTTATTTAGGCTATATATTAGTCTACAATTAACACTATTTAGAAGGCATCTAACACAGCAACCTGAACCATAACCTTTCAACAAAAACACAAATTATGCTCTCTGTCCCCCTCAAAGCTTTTAATCTCCTGTGATACAAAACCTTCCCAAGGTGCTACTGCTACACCGTATCACAAACACCAGGAAGCTTCACAGCCTTTCTGTACAACAGCTCAGCATCAGTGTTTGTCCATGTGCTAAAAGTGAAATTACACATCCTCCTGCAACAGAGATCCAGGTCAGTGTCAAAGCCTGGGCCAGAGGGAGAGCTCTCCAAATTCTGCTCCTACCCCAGCAACATCAGGCAGATCCTCCTGCAACTGGATCCCATGGCTGGCAACAGCGTGGGGTGCCAGAGGGCAGGAAAGCTAATGGAGAAACCCACCAGTAAGTGCCAGGGGACATTACCTGATGAGAACTGCCGCTTCTTGTCTACCTCAAGAGCTGCTGGGATTCCTGTCTTCCAAGAAGCCAGGACCTGGGAAACTATTCAGAGTTCCACATCAGGCTTTAACATCAGCACTGTGTGGTAACTCTGAAACTTCCTTCTCATCACTAGGTTTACATCAGAACCTGAGGGCTCTCCACTTGTGGAGGTTTCTGCTCTTCTTCATCATCCCACATATGTTTGCTGCTGCAAACTGGAGCTTTAATGGAAGGCAAATGCCATTGATGGGGCTTTCATTCACAGCTGCTAATTTCAAATCCTACCAATTCAACACAGAGCTGCTGTAGGAGCTGGAGACTGAAGTCACCATTCCTCTCTCACCCACAGCCAGATGTTAAACCAAGAGTGAAACATATATTTCAAACATGTTGCAAAAGTCAACTTTTCAATCAACTAACACAATTTAGACTTAATCCGCATCTAAGTCAAGTCTAAGGGGTATTTTAAGATAAAAACGGAGGCATTTGTCTCTTCTGGTTGGGCAAGTATGTTTTTTCTCCTAAGGACACCCAGCTAGAGTTCTGCAGCTATTATTTACTAAAATATATGTACTTTGCACAAGGAATCTTCCTCCATCTACTATGGGGAGACAGAATTCCTGAAGGGAGACACAAAACAAGAGATAAGATGCTATGTTTATGAAAATATATCAATTAAATTCAGTTACTTACAACAGAGACTTCCCCCCCCCATCTATTTTATGTGTATTTAAATTGCCAACATATCTCTGTAATGATTAGGTACAAGAAGAGTTTGACTATCTCAGTGCCTACCCTGTAAGGAAGCTTGTTTTTATTCCAAATTATCAACAGTGATCCCTGATAACAGTAAGTAGGGTAACAGATATCAAATACTCAATGGTAAGTAATTCAATAAATTACTTGCTAAAACCACTGAAAACTGAAGAATTCAAAAACTACTTTACCAGAGATGGTGAATCTAATGCTGTATGTTCACAAACATTTCAAGCATAAATTTCTCTGCAAATGAGCAATCCCACTGCACTCCCACCACCAGGTATTTGTTGGTGACCCTATAGCACCGTCTCCTCCTTGTACACACTCATTCACAGCTACACTGAACCAGATGAGGGAACTGACCAAGATCAAACCAACTGTCTGAAACTTCTCAGGTCAGCGTCACGTAGATCAGTTCTCCAAAACCATTGTTTTTTTGCCAGAAAAAAAAAGGAATCAAAACTGGGGAATAGGGACTTGTGGTGAAAAGAAAGCAGGACTGCTTCACCCAGCAGTGCTCCAGCCTTAAGCATTTGCTAGACCTCATGCAATACATGCTGGTCACCAGCTGCCTCTAGTTCCGTTTCTTATCACCCAGTTCTTGTTCACAACTTCCCAAGTCTTGCTGTACCATTTATAGTTGCTTCTATTGCAAAACCCGAGTGCTGTTGCCTGCAAGGAGGAGCAGGGACCGCTGTGCAGTGAGGCTGCCGGAGCACTGCCAGGCAGGAGCTTGGCAGGCTCAGCCCTTCCCAACAATAAAGCCCAGCAGATGATTTTGGCAGATGTGAAGTACAGTTACATGAGAAATATTTAGTATAGTGAATGCTTTAGCAACACAGTAACAAAATCACTGGGGTTTCTGAAATCACACAGAAATGTAATTTCTTTCTTTCACTGTTCTTAGTGCAAATGTAACTGCCAGGCTTCAAAAAACGAAGCAAGTCGCAAAAGCAAAAACTGCAGGTGTTATTTTTAAAGGTCACAATCAGGAGCAAAGTAGAATCTCAAAATTAAGCACAACTTGGCTCTAGGTAACTTGGGTTTAGGGTCAAAACATGGGTAAAATTCACACCTCAGTGAGGTGTCAACAGAGCTGAACAGCATTTCACAGGACCACCCTTTATCTACAGCCAACAAGATCAACAGCCCTAATATGTTCTTTTGGTGCCCTGATATGCTAACAGATAAAAACCCTACAATCTTAGTGTCCTGCTTAGCTTGCCATCCTCACTTTATATTAGGGCTCTCTTCTACTACTCCGGTCTCACTTGAAATGGTAGAAACAAATCTACGTAAATTCCAGTTCACTCAGCTACAGGTATAACAACATTTACTTTCATATCATGAGATGATATTTATATCATGAGAGGATAAGTAAATTCAAGTGATCTAAACAGGCAGAACAGTGCTTTTAATACTCCTTCATTAAAACAAAAAAGAGCCAATATTTAAAAAAATATTCCTAACTCAATCCAAGAAAAACACTCAGTCCTACACTCAGCAAAAATTACACACCCCCAAGAGTTGTCCAATTGCTTTGAGCTGGGTTTTGCAGCTGTTATTACTGGCTTTTAACTGGTTATTTTAGTAGGTACTTGCCATACATTTATTAAGTAAGAAAATCTGATGTGACTTGTGCTTCAAAAAGAAAGGTTACTATACACTTTCTATGCCTTTATTCTCTGAAACCAAAGTCTAACACCCATAAAAAGCCTCAGGATTTTATGATAATTATCCAAGTCAGGGGCTGGGGTTTTTTTTTTTTTTTTTCAAAAGATTATGTTGGTTTCTGCTTTTGGAGCTAGACTCAGGCAGCATTTGACAAATCTTTGTGGCAACTTCTCATAAATGCTACAAAGCAATAAACAAAAGGGTACCGATTGAGAAATAAAAAGGGAAAGTATAATATGACTCTGCAACTTTTTGCACTGTATCTTCAGATTTACAAAGACTGAATTTTCTTTTCCCTGAGGATCACTTTCCAGATACCCCATCTGATCTGGCTACATTAGGTCAATTTTATACTGATTTTACAGGTGAGAGGATGAGAATTACTCAGAAATAGGTGTTGCTATATCTGACTGAGGAACTACTGAATTTCTCCTTATTTTCTAACAGACTTTTTGGGACAAACAGTTTGCAGCAATTCTAAGTAAATGGACGAAATAAAAGGAAATTGTTAAGTGCATACATAGAACAGTTTGTGTGCCACATGTATAAATAGATATATACATGTACCAACATCATTTCTTCCTATGCCTACCACATCCAGGACGTACATCTTAGCACGTGTCAATAACACCTAAAAACTCCTTTCCTAAATATTCTATAGCACTGGAAAGTACATCTTCCTTGCTGCAAGTCAGAAGAGAGACAAGCATGGAGAGGTTTGCTGAGGGACCGGAACTTAGGGCATGGTATAATGAATAGAAAGAGAAAAGTGATTCACATGCAATGCCTGAAAAAAAGTATTCAAGATGTTCCAACCTAAAACTTCTCCAGAAGACAAACACAGGCAAATATGACACACACTAAGAGAAGAGGAAAACATATGCACATCCTCAAGGTAATTTCTCTCCAAAAATCTATTCCCACAGAGGCAACATCATAAAGCATGTCATCTTATTTTTAGGAAAATAACTTCTAACACATTTTAACTTCTATAACAAATCTAAGAAGGTACTATTTGTCATGACAGAGTAGATTAGAGAAGTAATGCATTCTAAACTATGGAAAAAAAAAAGAAAGCTTTCTGAGTCAAAAAGTTCAACTTCTCAAAAGTTGAGAAGTTAAATATATTCTAAAAATACTCTTCAAAATCATCAAGCTTGTAGATTATAAATGTCACTCAAAAATACAATAGGATCAGCTAATTAGCACACATTCAATTTGGTAATGGAACAGAAATTACAAACACATACTGAGAAACACCATCTCAGGTAATTCTCTTGATAGCAACAGAGGATAATTTCAGACAGGAAAACACAGCTAAGGCAAAATGAAACAGATTAAGTAGTCCAACGTTTTGCCTGGAAAGGAGGAATCTTCATCCCTCTGGGTTTTACTGGGCAGGACAGACAAGAAGACTGCCAAGCAGAGTTGGTCATGTCTTGGGACAGAGGAATGGACTAGATGACTGCTCAGTATCCCTCCAGCCATATTTTCTCTGATGCTTTACAGATATTCATTGGAAAAAAGCTGTCAGTGCACAGGGGAAAGAAGAGACTGGGGCCAAGAGTTAAAGGGGTGGGAAAGAGAGTGAGGAAAAGCAAGGCATCAAAGCAAAGCTTATTGCAGACACTTCTTTTTTCTTGTCTGGAAAAAACAAGAAGTTCCACACAGCTTTCCTTACATGAACATGTAGAATGTAATTAATAAAGCTGAAATTATATATCATTATTTCAAGGAACAGCTTTATAAACACATATTTAAACAATAAGCAGAATTGATTTTGTTAAAATAGTTTTCAGTTATAAAATTAGTTTTCCAAACCCAGTTGATAATATTGTTACTGTTCAAAACCAAAAATCTGTTACATACTTAGAATAATTTTCCAGAAACCCACAACAGTAATTGTAGTGATGTTTTCGTATCAATATAGTATTTAATACTCATCTAAATCACGACAGAGATTCAGAAACAAAATAAGAGATCCCAAGAGTTTTTGCAGATGAAGTCATCTGATGAAAAAAACAGCACTCACATAAAAGTATTACTTATTGCAAAAAAGACTTCTGTATATCATATTAAAATCTGCTTGTTAACAGTTTCATACATGAAGTGCCAGAGATGCAGCAGAACAGAAGGCCCTGCTGTCAGAAGATCTGGGTGCAACAGTGGTCTTCAGCTCCCACATTTGGGGGATCAAAGTGGAGGACCCACAAGACACAGGAGGAAGAGCAAGATGCCATGGAAAAGGAGAGAAGAAGGGTTTTACAGTGTTTTCTAAGCATCAGAAATCAAGACAGAACAAGGATAAAATATATTGAAGCAATTTGATTTAAAAAAAGCAAAACTAAGGAACAGTCACTAACTTCTGTGGCACTTAAAAACTGTCAGATTAAAGATAATATGCAATTCAGAGTGGCACTGTAGAAAATACCTGAAAGCATGTTTTGATGCAAATCATGCAGTCCATGAATTTTTTTGTTCATGAAAGGAATACCAAAACTTCTCCAGGATCAAGTCTGTTCTTACTCTACCCATTCCACAGAAAGCTTACTGTAGAATGCAACCATACACCCAAAGTCTTTCCATAAAAGCAAAAGAAAACATATGTATAAAATGATATCAGATCTTAAAAATCCAGCACCCTCAACTATTTTACTCACACTTTACTCCCTAATGTGCCCTCCTAAATTGCCCCCACAATTTCTAACAGTTGCTACTCTAGCAAACAGCAACGGAACACAAAGCAAAAAACACTACACCAAAATAGGTATGTTCCCCTAGAACAGCCAGCTTTAACAGACTGAGATTTTTCTGGGTCTCCAGGTGCTTACATAGTAGCCCCAGCAGCACATTTGAGCCAGAAGCTGAACCTGAACTTGCCTTTCAAAATAAGCCACAATGTGGACACAGCACAGGAGCCCCCTGTCTTCTGCCCCCTTTTCCAGCCCCACTCCAGTGCCCTCTGCCTTGTCTTCTGATTGCAAAGCTTATGCCACATTTTGAAAAATTATTTAGGCAGTGAAGGTAGCCAACTCCTACTGGCATCAAAGGAAATACTTGGAATGTGTGACTTCTGACATTTTTCCTTATAACTTTTCTCATGGAAAGTAAAACGTGAACTAAATGACGACAGCATCAACAAACACACACTAAATAAATACTGCCCTTTGAGAAAGGGAAAATGGAAAATAACCGTTTAGTAGCCTCAGTTATAGTCACAGTAGCTGCTGTCTGTAAGTCTTCATGATTGAACATTTTCCAGTCAGAAATACGGTTTTTCTCTCAGTGACTTTTCAGTCAGATTCAGAAAGATAAATACAAAGTCTTCACATCTTCCTTCCATTAGGAAGCTTATCCTAAGGAAACTGCTATTAACTTTAGTAATAGTTGCTGCAATAAAAGAATTTTCTGTAGGACCTATGCTTGAAAGATGCTCCAAATCACAAGTAACCCAAATTACTCATGAACTTATCAAGTGGCTCAGAATTTAATTACATTTTTCCATAGACATGTAACTTCATAAATGGTTTCAGGATACCAGTTTGTTTGCAGAAATCCAGAACTGTTTCTAATATAAGGGAAAACAGAGGTGCAATCCACAACTCTAAAAGTCACTCAGCCTTTACACAAAAACAGCACACACTACATTCCTCTCTACTCTATGTGAAAACAACTTGCATTTGAAGTCAGCGGGTCCAGCTCAGTCAGCCCCTCACAGCAACTCCACAGCTTTTACATGCCAGTCATTACTGCCCCATCGAGGCTTAGCAGTCTGTACTGAAGTGTGAGAATCTGACGTGTGTACATCGCACTGTAAAGCCACACAATAGATTTACTGACTGCACAGTTTATCACAATTATTTTCAAGTACTTCTACTTTTAAACTTAAGTGACAAGAGCTCCTCAACGTACTCAGAAATGTTAGAACCATGTGCAAACATGGAACTCCAACTAAGCCCATGCAAGGTTCAGCATAGCACATTGTAGAGAAGCAGGACTTAGTCAAGTTTAGGACCTGACAGTTCCTCTGATCTTTCTGATTTCCCAGCTGGAAAGGCATTCAAACTAGCGAATATGTACTTCTCCCCCTTTTTAGGGGCAGGTAGATGGTTAAAACTTCTACTCACAATTTGACTTCTCCTTCAGAGGTGGAGGTCAATCCCCTTTTGCTCAAGAATTTGTCCCACCGAAGGACAGAGCAGTAAGTCATTTCAGCTAACTAGGGACAGAAAGAAAGGAACCTTTTGGCTGCAATGCTATTAGCCATGCTTCAAGCTAAAACCTTAATCAGGGTGAGAGTTCATTGCACAGACAGTGCACAGATAAAATGAGTACGTTCAGCCTTTATTTGGTCTCTTCACAAGATAAGCAGGGGTTTCTTTTACCTGATAAATCTTTAGAATGACCTCGTAAAGCATGCCAACAACTGCATGCTTTTAGAAGCCACAGTGTTATTTTTAATTTTCCTATTTTTAACTAGTGAGTGAATACAGATAATGAAAACAAGTATCTAAGCACTAAGGTAGCAAAAGAACAAGCAAGTGAGCACCATGTATGCCTTAAGTCATTGCTAATGCTTAAGGAAGGTTTACTAAACAAAATACTTCTGCTGTCACTGTGTCTCTTGTTCTAAAACATTTAAACAAGACAGACCATGCTGTGATGTAATGAAATGAACAATAACTGAAAACGATAAGACTAAGGCCTTTGCAACCAAACCCAAGTTTTACATCCCCCCCTGTAAAGATGAAAAAGTAACTCGCCACACTCCCTTGCAAACAGCCATAGCCTGGAATGTTTAATTTGTTTTAAAATGAAGACACGGGACTTACAGTTCTTAAAAAATGTTGGGGGCTACATGAAATTTTCCTGCATTGGTGCTACAAGATTGATTTTGAGAAAGATCTAGAAAAGTTCAAGTACATTATTACCAAGAAATATGTACCAAGCAAATTAGAAAGAAGCAGAATCCCAGCCTAGCCAAGTATACTGGAGATGGACTATCACTCTCTGACCAGAGTCAGAGACAAACACTTTATCTCACAGAGTACGCTATATTTGCTTTGTGGAACCCACACAGACTGCACACAGAAAAATCAAAAAGCTTTTGGCACATGATACTACATCTCAGTACATTATGGAAACCTGCTTTCTAATTTACTTCAAGAAATACAAATTTGGTGTCAGCTTGGACACAAAAACAGGGATATATGTGACTATATAAAGAAAACTGATTGGTTGCAGAATAGTATTCAAGCCATTTTGACAGACATTTTTAAAAAATAATACAAAAATAAATCTTAGAGTTAACATACCTTAAAAAAACAAAATAAATTTAAAAATTAAACCAAAAATTTAATGCTTCTGCAAGTTTTTTTCTCTAAGCAGAAGTTAGTCCAGTCCTTGTGCTACTTCAGGAAAAAACTAATGTTGCAGGGAAACTCCTTCTTGGCCAAAGAAGATAAAATTACTACCTATTTACATCCCTTCTGGCCTGAACAGTGCAGCAACATTCCTTCCACTTTCCACTGGTGAAGACCACATCCTGGGCACAGCCCAACTGTTAGTACTTCAGGGCAAGACTTCCCTGTAAATTACTCCCCTTACCTTAAATACAGACTAGCACAGGCAGTAAAACATGATTACTCAATTAATAACAGGTAGGTAACTACCTATTACTCAATAACCTAGAGGTACGAACCAAAGGCCAGAGCAATAGTGAAATATATAATACGTTGGAAAAAAACATTCCCACTGACACCATCACTGCAAAGTACAGGGAGAAGGGGCTAGAGTCTCTGTTCATTGTTTTATTCTAGATTATTTATGACATTTCACTTAAGTAGTACAGATACTACTGTCCCATATATTCATCCTACCTCTATGATTATGTGGTGAAACGAGACTGGGGATTGTGTAGTCATCCTCTGTGCGAAGAAGAATGAACATAATGTCCATTACAAAAGCACAATATCAAATTCTCTATCCTGTTTTCATTCTCAAATTACAGATAGCATTTTCTATAAGAAATTCAAACCTTTCATGTTTTGCTTACTGGCTGTGGTAGGAAGGTATGGAAGTAGAACAGCACTGGCAACCAGGATCTGTCCTGGCTGATTTCTACTCCTCTGAACATCTGCAGCACCACAAGTGAAACGTATCTAACTTCAAAAGCTGTAATTCCATACAGCAACATTTCATAATTTTAGATAGGTAAGTTAAAACAATTACAAACATTCTTAGTTACCCAAAGCTTTAAAATCATAACAAGCAATGATTATTGATTAGTCTTAACCTACACAGTTTGCTACATGTGTAAACAGTTCACAAATTTAAAAAATTCAAAATATCTTTTAAAAATATGTATTTTCTAACATACTCTCATTCAGTGTTGATTTTCATCTTTGTTGTCCATGACACATTAAGCCAGAATAAAGATGAAGGAGCACTGATCAATACGCACAAATCTTTTTTTGCCTTTGCTTTCCATCCTACCCCAATTCCATTTTAATACCATCGGGGGGAAAAATAAACTCATCAGTCACCTGATGGAGTAATTCAAAACTTAACCAAACAGGGCTAATGGGTGAGAATTGAAATAAAAACACCTTGACAAAGAAAGCAATTTCTTTTCTTCGCACTCTTCAGAAGCTGTGGGTGATCGCTGTAATCAAACCATCAACAGCGAGGGGCCAGCTGTCCCAAGGGCCCTCCACGTGAGCAAGAATCAGCAACAAAAAATTTTAGAGGCTGGCCCACATGCATTCAGCCCTGATTTGTCTATGGCAGGCAGCATGCAGCTGAAAATCAGTGTTTTGACATTTTTCACATACCAATCCTTAAAAGTCAACACTCAACTTTTGATAAGAACAGAACACAAAAAGCAGGTTAAGAGGTTGCTTACAGAAAGATCAGTGTTACTCCAACAGCTGAGATCCTCCCTCTGTCACGAAGCACTCATGCTTTAGTATCCAAGATCCATGTTCAGTAAAAAAGGAGTGCAGGAGACAACCTTAACACTAACATTTATGTTATGAGTGCCCAGTCACTTACCAAACAACCCTCACAGAATCTCCAAACCTTGTGTTTCTTCCACAGAAAACAAACCAAACATTAAGAAAGGGTCTCCCAGACATTTCCAAGCCAATGACCGCACACAATGCATGCCAAGATCCAGGGGCTCAGGCTGACCCAGCAGAGGCACCATGGCTTTGGCATCTGACATCCCAAGAACAGAGACCACTCTGATCCCCACCAAGGACTTCCCAGAACAAGAGAAGAGGCTCCATGTTACACCCTCCCAGGGATGTTCCCAAACTGGGCACTTTTCCCTGATCAAACCTTTTAAAGGGGAATACCATACATGGCAGAAAGCTAACACTATTTCTTTAGCCATTTTCTAACTGAAAAATAAATGGATCTTTTAGTAAAACAAACTCTGACATAGTTGCACCCCTCTGCACCTTTCTCTCCAACTCCTTCAAAACTCTGAAGAGTCATAAAGCAGTTAGAGAGGGCAGGAAGAAAAAAAAATGTTTTTTGTTGAGCTGCATTAACAATATTGGTCCCTCTCTGCTTCAGAGGTAGAACATGGACCCAGTCAGCAGTGCAGCGTGCCACACCAGCAATCACAAGACGCACACTGTTTTTTCAGTCCTGCCCATTACCTGATGCATGACCTCAAGTCAGTTAAGTTATTTCAGGCTCCCAAACATTATGAGATCTTAGAAAAATGACTTCTTTTTGATTCAGAAGAAAAGGCATAAAAAAGCGCATTTCCACATAGGCCCAGGTTTAGTTGTTTTAAAGCACAGGCCACACAAATATGTAAGACAAGTAAAAAGTAAGTTAAAAGGTTTTCTCATAGGTGTTTACAGTTACTCAGGTCAAAATTCCCATTTATGTGTTGCAGAGGTGTCAGCAAAATTGGGGATGTAAACAGCAACCCAAAATACATAAAGAGGTTGTATCAGAATGGGATTGTGCCTTGCAGCCCTGGAGGCAGGAGATCTAAGTTCTAGTCTCTGAGTTACTAATCCCAAAGCACCTTCAACAACTAGGAAACTCTACAAGACATTTCTTGGTATCACATATTTCAGTGATAAAACAGAAGAGCTACAATGCTCTACTGATTTCTAAAATACTATTTATTCAGAACAGCAAAGTAGAAGGGTGACGTACACGCATGATTTCAATTTACATCCCATTACAAAGTAACTGTGATGCAGTTAAGAGTTCAAAACTATTTTATCTTATGAAATCTCAATGCCTCATGCCTGCTTCATCCAGTAGAATCTTAAATAAATCATGCATGAAATAGTGAAAATTAATTTAACAGTGTGATAATAGCAGACAATATATTTCACTCTAACAGAAAAAGCTCAAGTGCAAAACAACACACTGCACTGGCGTGGATCATGAGGGGTCAGAACTCAACACATCCTTTGTAAATTGAGCCTTTCCAGAAGGCAAGGTCAGAAGCTGCCTTCTCCCATTTCAGCAGCCTGCATTCAAACTCACTGTTCTGAAAGTACAAGAACTCTTTTTGTCAGAAGCAGTTACTTTGCCAAAGGCACCCTGCAAGGTACACAGCTACGCTGCTGGGTGGGAGCCCAGTCCGAGCCGGCTGCCTCGCGGATTGGGAAGCCAGGGAACACCAGCGAGGCAGCAGCTCTGGCTGGTTGTTCGGCTGGTCACGGAGGCAAGGCAGCAGCCCAGAGAGTGGTACCACCACTCAGAGGAGAAAGGAGAGAGAAAACAGACCTGTGCACACTCAGAACAGTGGAGTGTTAGGCGATGGGTAGATAAGGACTACAGGAAGGGAGTACTGCAGGAAGATGGTCATCCGTATGTTTGAACTGAACATTTCTGCCTCTGAAGTAATGAAGGTCTTAATTTTACTTTCCAAGGAGCATTACAGAAGAAAGAAGTGAGATTAGGACAGGGAAACCATGAATAATGCCTGTGTATGCACCATACAGCAGTCAAAAATATTAGCAAGTGAAAAATTATATTATTGACGTGGAAGAACAAGGAATAATTCATTAATAAATCAACAACAGTATAAATTAGGGTTATGTCTCATCTGAAAACATTGATTTACCAAATAAATCTGATGCTAGTATTTCAGAATGCACTTATAAACCTGCACAACAGTAACAGCCATCTACGCACAGGATGCACAAGGAGCTAAAATATATGGCACTGCATGTTAATATTACGTACTCTATTACATTAATCTGTATGAAAGTTTTCATAAAAAGTTCTCTGAACCACTGCCCTTCTCACTGCACAATTTTTCTGTTCAATGTTTGCAGGAAAGGGTTGGATGCTGTTGGAAGAGCTGTATTATTCTGGTTTCCATTTTCTATCTAATTCAGCTTCTTCCTTGACGCAGATCATTAAACAAACCTCAGATTTCCTACAAGCCCCACATCACTAATCTATTTTAGTCATTTCACACCTAAGTTCTGTCCTTCTGCATGTTCTCCATCTCCACCAGTAAGACAGTGCTGCTGCCATGGCTGCATGTTCACCACAGGAAGGCTTAGAAGGATAATCTGAATGATCAGTACAACGTGACAACAACTTGCTAACTACATGGAGCTTTTCTCTTTATTGTTTTGTTTCTGAAAACAAAACAAATTCACCTCTTGGAGAAACAGTTGAGCTCTATGGATATATGTAAAACTTGGACTAGCACGATACATAGTTGAAATCAATGCTAAAGGCTAGTAATTTCTGATCTAAATAAAGTCATGACTGGGTGGGCCCAAGAAAATAGTACCATTATCATGTTGGTCATTTATTAGGAAAACGAAAAAGCTAAGACTGCTAAGAACTAATTGTAGGTGCCAACCAATCTTGGTAAGACATAGAAAAGAATTTTTGGAGGAAATATTAAAATGTTTTCACACAAGCAAATTCCTGCATTAAGATAACACTATATTGCAGCAGAAACCAATCACTAACCATGAGAACAATGCAATATGCAGCTAGGTAAGGTGCTTTGCTTTAAGAAAACTAATTCCGGTTTTTTATTAATGAAGACTAATCATAATCAACCATGCTGACAATTTCATAATCAATAGGATAGAATGCACTTGTAAATCATATCTACATAAAACAAGGTATGTCCCTATAGCACCTTTGTAATTAATTGTTTTTATAATTAGTAAAAAAACCCCATAGGGTATGAAAACATTGCTGCACCTTTCAAGTAGAAAGACTCTCTAGCAAGCCTCAGATAATTTCTCTTTTATCTGGAGCCCTCCGTCACTCTGATAAACAAAATCCTGAACTTTCCAGAGCAGGGAAAATCCACTCATTTCTGAAAAAACTAAAAATAGATTTGAAAAATTACGGATGTGCAAATACCACATCTTAATTTTAACAAGTTATCCCAAGTGACTTGTTATTGCTTAAATTCTTCATTCCTATCAAGCCCACAGAGTATTTCTTTTCACAATAGTAAATTTCACAGAATAACATTCTGCTTAAAACTGTAAAGCGTACCTCCTTTCTTCAGGGCAAATTCTGTTTAATGTATTTATCAATGATGTGAATGAGGGGATCACCTGTACCCTCAGTAAGATGGAGGATGAAACCTAGTTTTGCAGGAGTCTTGGGCAAGAGCATTGATCTGCTGGAGGGGAGGAAGGCTCTGCAGAGGGATCTGGACAGGCTGGATCAATGGGCCAAGGTCAACAGCATGAAGTTCAGTAAGACCAAAGTGCTGAGTGCTGCACTTGGTTCACAACAACCCCAGGCAGTGCTACAGGCTGGGGGCAGAGTGGCTGGAAAGATGCCCAGC
>JAWWTY010000005.1:22420617-22446426 GCA_035222235.1 Margarornis squamiger | reverse complement strand
AAAAAGGACCTGGGGGTGCTGGTCAGCAGCAGCTGAACATGAGCCAGCGCGTGCCTGCATGGGCAAGAAGGCCAATGGCACCCTGGCCTGTGTCAGAAATAGTGTGGCCAGCAGGAGCAGGGCAGTGACTGTCCCCCTGTACTCAGCACTGGTGAGGCCACACCTCGAATCCTGTGTCCAGGTTTGGGCCCCTCACTACAAGCAAGACCCTGAGGCACTGGAGTGAGTCCAGAGAAGGGCAGTGGAACTGGTGAAGGGGCTGGAGCACAAGCTTGGTGAGAAGCAGCTGAGGGAGCTGGGGGTGTTCAGCCTGGAATAAAGGAGGCTCAGGGGTGACCTTATCACTCTCTGCAACTCTGGGAAAGAAAGTTGTAGCCAGGTGGGGGTCAGTTTCTTTTCCCAGGTAACAAGAGATAGGATAAGAGGAAATGGCCTCAAGTTGCACCAGGAAGGTTTAGATTAGATATTAGGGAAAAATTCTTCGTAGAAATGGTTGTTAAGCAGTGCAACAGGCTGCTCAGAGAAGTGATGGAGTCATCATCCCTGGGAGGTATTTAGAAGACATGGTGCTTAGGGACATGGTTTAGTGTTGGACTTGGCAGTGCTGGGTTAAGGGTTGGACTTGATATTCATAAAGGTCTTTTTCAATCTCAATGATTGTATGAAAAGGGACAGTTAAAATTCCAGAAATAAAATTCCATTCTAGCTCAACTCCACGCTCACTTGCCATTTGCTTTCCACAGGCAATATACCACGTTAAGATATGAATGACTTAGAAACTTTATTTTGGACACATGGAGTACTTTTTACCACAAAGTTTTCTCCCATTGTAGCAATAGAGGAGGTGCGGGCGGGGGGTGGGGGGGAAAGAGAGAGAACTTATCGAGGAAATAAATACTACACCCTGCCACACAGCAGTACTTTTAGCCCATTTTTTACCCTGAAATTTGGACATACTGCATGAAATGCTATTCTAGAACACAATGACATTATCAGTCATCTTCCATAAGGTATGAAAGGGGTTTAGATTGCTTTTCAAGATTACAGAAGAAATAATTTTGAGGAAAGAAACTGTATCTCTTATTTTCCAGATTCAGATACTGAAAGGTGCCTACTGTAAAATACATAAACTTTTTTACTTCTGGTGCGTTCCCCAAGGGCAAAAATGTCAGTCATTTTACTCCATCAAATTTGAAAAGCCTAAAGGATCACAATTCATATTTTAGGCTGCCCCCTGAAAACTTACAAAACTAGAAAGCACCTGCTCATCTAATTCCAGCAACAGTCATAATCCTAAAACTTTTACTTAAAATTTATTTAATAAACAACTCCTCATGTTTAAAAAAGCTCTCCATTAAAACACCATATTCTGAAATCAGTGAACGCAATAGATTTTCTAAGGAATGCAAGAAGAATTAAGTCTTTTTTCTGATTTGAAGATGTGTCAGATCATGGAAGTACACTTAGTACCACCCTGCTGAGCAATTTACCCCTAAAAAAAAATAAGCAAGATGGATGTCTGTGGAATTGGGAAACAAAGGATTAAACTCAGACAAGGGTCAGAGGATGCACCAAGTCTGACACTGTGCTATTTCCAACCCAAAATAAGATCAAGCACGTATTTCCTCAAGTGCTGAGAGGCCCTGCCACTGGCTGGCTGAAGAATGCTGTTGGTTCCTGATCACTTCTCTTAACGCAAGGGTCCTCAAGATGTCCAGGTAATAAGAAAATGTTTGAAGATGTGACATGTGAAGTGAGTCAACAAGAATGCCTAGCTTTAATCCCTTTGTGTGATGCAGGAAGAGGAATTTACCTAATACCTCAAACACATCTATGTCTAGTGAAGTATAAAACGTCTAGAGGTGCACAAGCAAGACATTATGTCTTCTTTGCTTTTTTTGCATGCTGTGAGAGACCAGGAGGGAGGTGAGCAGTGCTTCTCCTGGGCTGGATGTAGTGAAGCACAAGAAGCCAAGCAGGGAGCTGAGCTTTAACATACCAAATGTATTAATCACTGTCGGTATCTTCTGCGAGCCTAAGTCAAGAGTAGTGCAACCAATTAATCCAAATCGGTGGACCTGGGAATATGGGAGGTTTAACTATTAGTTAACATAACTTCCATCATTTCTAATTGGATTGTGACTAAATTCCCAGCACTGATAATACCAAAATGAGATCAGAGGGGAAAACCTCCATATTCCCTTTGCACAAAGATTGGAAACAGCTCTCCCCTGCTGTTGCACAATAGCACTGACCACCCAAAGATCTGTGGCTTTAGCTAAAAGAGACACAACTCACTGCCTGTTGAACCCAAGTGAGGATGTTATTACTGTGATGCTTTCTTACAAACTTCAAAAAACAGCCCAGAAATAGTGGAAGCAGTTAAAACCCAAATGCTAAATTACATTTATCTATGCAAAGGAAGGCTAGAATAAAAAAGTGTACTAACAAAACGACCTGATATGGGCTGGGGAGGAAGAGAGCAGAGTAACTGCGTTCTTAAGGGTTGCTGAAAGAAGCAATTTTCCTTTGGTGATCTCTTTATCAAGCATTTAAGAGAGAGCTATGCAAGCTCCAAACTCTGTAGCAGTGCATGGCTAAGCCAGAGCACATCTTCAGACTCCCTTGCAGCCCATCAGAACTCCTGTAACCATTTCTGACACTCATTTGCTTGACCCATTTCTGATAAACAAAGAATGGAGTACTTGAAGTATTTTTCCCCCTTGTTCATCCCATTCTTCACTAGTCTCTTGTTTTGTGGTCAGAGGTTAAACTGCTGACCTCTCACCTTCAAGGCAAGTTTTTCCCCCCTTCCATAAAAGGTTTTTCACAGTGTGCAGCATTCGGATTAGCCCCTATCCCCCTGAACAAAAGCTATGCCTTTGTACCACTGGTTTGGGCATGGAGTCTGTACATCAGAGGAAGCTGCTCCTACTTACCATTCACAATAACTATATTGTGAGGCCCCTCTAACGCCTCGTCTCTCAGTGTCTAGACTTTCACCCAACCAGCCAGCAAAAGGAAAATCCTGTAAAGCACTCAACTGAAAATTAACTATGGTATCCTGTTGTGAACCTGATGAAGACGTTATTTGAACATACGGTAAAACTTTCCATTGTTTAACATAAAGATAAGAGAAAAACTTTTAAAGCCCTGAGATTTAAATAGTCATAGGGATCAATTCACTCACGGGTCAGTAAATGCATTCTATCAGCAAGCAGCTATTGCTTATGTGTGTCTTTAAAATAATACACAGATTACTAAATTATACTCAAGCACCTAGCATTCTGGATATTTGCACAGCCTGATTTTATACTCACTGCAGATACGCTAAGGCAGAGCTCAAGACATAGAAAAAGAAGTGTATCTTTCAGAATTAAATGAAACACAGCATCACTACTGCCCACTGTCCCAGTTATCTTCAGCAACTAAAATAACAGAAGTATGGCAACAGAAATATCTTATGCCTTGCTGTATAAAACAAGTGCAAGTGCTCAGCATCACTTGTTATCAGAAAAGGAAGACTCTGGGCAAGAAAGGGTATCTATAAAGCTGGAGGGGAAATAAACCACTGGATTTTCCAGGGGGAAAAAAAAAACAAAAAACCACTGCAGCAACTTGTATTTTGTTTCTTTGCAACGCTTGCATTGCTGTAGCATAAATAATACACAGTAGTAAGAAAGTTTACGGAAGTGGACTAACATCAATAAAAATCTGTTCTTTCATCTTGAGGGGGGAAAAAAAAAGCATAAGTAGGCCAGAGGTGGTGAGGGAACAAAAAGATAGATTTGAGCAATATTTTAATGTTCGAATAAGCATGATATCTTACTGAAAATAATTTATTGTTGCAGAAAAATAGATGTTTACATCTTCACAGAATTCCTATGTACTCTTTTGAGTGTGTATTTGGAAAGAATTCCCAGGGCTTTTTTAGGAGAATAAGCCACAGCTGAGGAAATGCATCTCTCTCATCAATTTCACCAATCTGTTTTGAAAAGAGAGCCAGAGTGTCTCAAAATAAGAGGCAAACAAATTGCTCTCTGGCATAGGCTGATTGACTGGGGGAACATGAGGGGGTGTGCTTGATTTTGGGGGGAGGTTGTTTGGGTTTTTTTAAGTGTGTTTTGTGCTGAAACAAGAAAGTGTGAAACCATCCTTGTCATAACAGGAAAAACAAAACAGCATCGTTTATCCCTTACCAGCCACCCCACAGAGCCTGGTCATGGCAGCACTGTGTGGAAAACAACAGGATGTGAGAGCCTGGACGCAAACAACTGCAACAGCTCAGGATGGGCCCAACACCAGCCCAGTTTTCTCAACAGGTAGAAAAGGTTGGATTTGCAGAGGAGGCAAAAATTAGGAGATAACCTTCTCTGTCTTCATGGAATATCAGATATCAGGCACATGCCACTGTGTCCTTCTGCCATACAGGACAGTCATGCTTAGGAAGTATTTTAATGTTCATTGTAATGCCCTAAAACAAAAAAAAAAGGCCCACACGGGATAGCTGCCAAACCTAGACACTGCTGAGTATTAATCTCTTTCGCTATGAAAGTACTTAAGCCAACCTCTGATGTTTTAGGCTCTGTGATCTTTCCCATGACTGCCTGGACTGCTTCCCAAGGAGAGATGCGCTGCACACTGGAGTCACTGGCTGCAACACCTGCCACACCGCCACAGGAGCACAAACACCCTCAGGCTTGTACTGAACTACTTATACTTGGAGTTATCATATATAAACCACATCAAATTATCACTAATCTCCAGAAGTGATACAAAAAATAGTAATAGAGGCATTTACTGTACTTCAGTTGGAAAGGAAAGTGATTGCCCTTTACATCACTGATCAGAAACATTTCTGCTCTGTGTCCACTGCAATCTCCCTTCTCTGCACATGAGGTCTTGTCAGTGCAAGACAGCACACACTGAAGCTGAGTAGCGCTACACAGGAACTTAAGTCAGCCCCCAAAACAAGGCAGCTGCCACAGACGAAAAACAACAGAGGATCTAATACTATAATCCTGTTTATGGTACCAAGGAAGTTGCTTATTTATAGTTATTGACTGAGAATGATTCAAAAAGATACATGTTTTCACACATATGTAGGCCTGTCTGAGAGGATATATAAAAACTGATTTCTGGTAGACAAAATGTCTGAGAAGGAACAAATACAGAGCATTAACTCAAGAGCATGATACTAGAAATTGATTTATTTCCTTATGATTCATTATTATCTTTAGTTCTACCCAAGGTTACTGAGAGGAAAAAAATTATTAATGTAGAAGATTTACAAACCAGAACACTTTATTCTCCCTGTAGCTTCTACAGAAATCCATAACACAACACCACCTTGGATTGCCCTCTCCTCAAAACCCAAAAAAGACTGAAAGAAGAATATAAAAGAATATATCATAGGTATGGAAAAGCACCTAATTCATGGGCAGGTTCAACAAATTACATATTCAGGTGAGAGACACAGCTGGGGGGGGCAAGGAATAAAAGACCACCTATGGCACAAGTGAAGGCAGAAAGAAAATAAATAATCCCTACTTCTTGTAAAAAAAACCCCTATAACCAAAGTGAATCAACAGTAGCACATTTAAAACAAACAAAAAAAAAAAAAAAAACCACCTCTGCTCACAAACTCTGTACCACAGGCAGGACTGCTCCAGGCTGCTGCCAGAGGCCAGGGGTGTAAAGGGAGCTCAAAACCAAGCATCATTGCACAAGCTGAGCCCACATTTTTTATGAGAGAAAATGTCAGTTTTCACCAGCTTCCAAACCCAAACAGCTGACCACGGGTATCCATGCTGGAGAAAGGATGTTGACATCCATCAAGGCACTTTTTGAGCAGCAGTGATACACAGCATGCTGTGCCTTTGCCTAGCACCACCAGTTGCTGCACAGAGGCAGAGGAAACAACTCCTGCAAAACCTCCTCCTCCTTTTTCTTCTCTGCTTAAAAGACTAGAATCTGAATTTTGACACATTTTCCACTTTTCTTTCAGTTAGAAATACAAGAATAGAGTCTCACTTGGAACACAACCACAGGGAGTAGGTGCCAGGGGCAGCCCTCCAAACCTTCCCCTAGTCAGACTGATCCCACTTCACCCACAATGAGGAAGGACAGAGCAGCTTTCAAACGTGCAAAAGGGAGGTCTGATGCTTTTGGAGATCCCTAGAAACGGATAATAGTTCAGTTTTGGATCCAAGCAAGAAATAAGTTGCAGTCAGTGCATGAAAAGATTACAGTTTTAAAGTGGGGGTTCAGGTGGTTTTTTCCAAGGAGACAGCCTTATTTTCACAGACTGCACACTGAGCTCCTTGCAGCAACATCAGACTTACTTAAAGATGTCAGATCTGGAAAGAGGAGTTTAGCACATCTCAGAACACATTTTCTGGATATTTCAGTCAGCTTCAGGCCATGCTGGCCAGTATCACCAAAGCACTGGATTGCAACACCTGCTGCGGCTGGTTTTATTAGCCACTGTTTTACCACTTATGTGAAAGAGGACATGTGCCTTCACATGAGATCATGTATGCATTAAACATCAAGAAATCCACAGATAAAATGAATAAAATCCCAGAATCTTTACTTGTCCTCATGATAAGAAGTAACCTTCTTTTGTACAGAACTTCTGCAAGGTAGTATTTTAAGCACAGAAGTCTAATTTTAAGAATACATTTCTGTTGTTCTTCAAATTACAGAGCATCTCCTGAACAGTCACAACTTCCTCCCACACACACTTACACCCAAAATTAAACCCAAGAACAAGATGACAGCAAAACAAGGAACCAACTGCACTATGGTAAGGGGATACTTCATTAAACTACTGAGAAAGACACTGAAATCTCATTTCTGATTTGCCAAGAAAAGTTTCTTTTATAGACAGTTGTAAGCCAAACACACAAAACACGTATTAAAGAATCACCCTGCATAGGTGACTTTGTTGACCTTTGTCCTCATCATCTATATGCTATTGTTTACCATCTTGTTCTTTCTTACACTTGGATACAAAAATTCCCATTCTTCACCCTCAAGGATATAATCAAATTGACATCTAACAATTATGCAACATGCATCATTCTAGAAGCAGCACATGAAAAAAGTAAACTACACACAAATGTACATCAAACTCCCTCTTAGGGAGGGAGGCACCAACAGAGGCACCAGGAATTACCTGTCTACCATCACTTTCAGGCTCTCCAAGTCATTTCCATCTCAATTACTCAATTACTAAAACTCCTTCAAAAGATGGAAGTTATAGTTCTAGACATTGAAAGGATAAGTTTTTAAGTCATGGTGCAACATATGAGTCATTTGAGTACCACAAAGCCCTGCAGCTAAGTTTAAGAAAAGGGTTACTGATTATAATCCCCCAGTAATACTTGAAAACTATTTAAGAGAATTCTGACTACAAACTGTTCATTTTTCCCAAAAAAGGTTCTAATAAAGGCTAAGTGAATACATCACTTATTTGTTTTGCTTTTCAGAACTACATCAGTTCTGAAAACAAAAAATAAAAAAGAAAAAGAAAACATGAACTTTAATGTTTGTTACTTCTTTGCTAAATATACAGGAATATTATTTGCCAAAATAAAGGAAGTACAGCAGATTCATCCATTTTTATACTTCTTTAAAATAATGATCTATTTTCAAATCTGTTTTCTATAGAAAGCAACACTGATTGGCAATTCTTAACAGAAGCAATTACCAGGTGCCCTGAAACACTAAAAACTCCTTTGAAATGTGGCAAAATTTCCAGCCTGAACTGAAGCAGACTCATAATCTGCTTCACTACTCCTAGCATATTGCTTCTATTCAGTAAAAAGAAAGAAATCAAATGAACTCGCTTATCTCAAATATAACACATCTGTGCAGTACCTTGAACTCTGAGAGCGGAGTTCAGAGAGATTCTTCCCTGTAAACACAAAGCCCTGAAGAGTGACGCAACACAGAAGCACAATCCTAGTCTGCTCCCTCCCTTAAATCAGTCATTGGCCATCAGATTTTCTTTCAATGTTTCCTAGCTGCTCTCCACGTGCCACAGTGACAGGCACAGACACCTCCTAGCTTTACTTGGACAGCTTTCACCCCAGGACAAGTTTCTCGAAGCAAAGCAACACTGGGACTTTTGTATGAGGTGTCAGGAGTCCTTTCAGCATCTCCTGACACAAAGGGTATCAAGACAAAGAGGTGACAAATCACACCTCTCCCTCACAGGACATCTAAGGCCTACAGTAAATATAGGTAGCACGGTGGGTACCATTCCCACAACTGCTATTCCCTGAACTGTGACAAGACAATAAGTAACTAAGGATATATTTCATGAGCTATGGGCAAAATGGCATGCAGTTTTCAAACTATGAGTTTATTGATTTTCCTGGATTAGAAGCACCTTGAAACAACATCTTGCAAATGTGTTGTTGCATCAGAAAACATTTGCAATGTTTTAGTAAAGCTTTGGGTAAACTTCCTACTTGAATAAAGTCTAGAAGAATTTTCTTTTTGAAGTTAGAGGTCAGAGGAAGTTTTAACTGACACAGATTTGCAGCTGAAGTGCTGCTGAGGTGCAAAGGTAGGAACAACAAATAGTCTTGTTTAATCTGTTCAAGAGCAGGTATTACAGCACTTCAAGGAGGTCACAATCACAGTCCCCTCATATTTCACAATACAATAGATTATAAAGAGGCTTTTTTCGCACCCAAGGTTTTCTATTATTTAAATATATTTACAAGGTTATACAGCAAATGTTCTTCACTGTTTTACACACCAAATTCAAATTATTTGAGGTGAAATTGTTGCTTAAACATAGATTTCATTCCCACTGGCTCACATTTAAAGGGGAGCTTATAAAAGTGCTTTAAATACAGCCAAATGCATTCCTGATTAAGGTTTAGTCACCACCAAACAAACAAACAGGTCATTTTCTGACATTATAGAATTATGTTTTTCAAAAGAATACTTACTTCAGGCACAAGAAAAGCTAACACTTTAGAAAATCATGTGATTTCTCTATAATAAAATTATATCTTGATTTCCAGCAATGAGAACCTGCACGCATGTGCCATCTTCGTGGCAGTTTCATGGGAGCCCATCCCTTCACTTTTCCTTCCGTTACATCAACACAGTTTCTGTGCAGCCACATAGTAACCGAGACAGCTTTTTGCTTTCTCCTACCTGCCCGTGGAAATGCAGATTGGAGAATAGAGGACAGCAACACTTACCATTACCACCAGAACAGCTTCTACCAAGAAATGCACTGTGCTCAGCATTAGTCATTCATTTCAAGGTTGAAGCATCTATTTCCTGGAAAATGCTACTCAAAACTTGGCTTTTTTTGCAGAACTTTCCTAATGAACACCTATAAGCAGCAAAGGTCATTGATGTGGCCCACAGTAACGCATCACTCAGGCTTTTAGTGACACGATCCAGGCTTTCGTTTCTTCCCTTTAGAGGTGACTGGTGCTTGCACTTCCTACTAATACAGAGTATGTGTTTTACCTTTGTGGAACTATTTTTCCCCCAGTTTGGCTGAAGCTCAACATCGGCAAAATCCAACAGAGTTTACGGAACATGTCTGGCCCTTACAATGTGGGGGTTTTTTCATCCTTTTCCCTTAGCACTGCTAAATCCAGTGAAAACATAAACCTCACACATGCAAGGGAGGAAGCACCGACAATAACAGGACACTCAAGAGAAGGGAAAAAAAAAAACAAAAAAAACCCACAGAGCTAGCTCTGTAAACATATTCCAGAGCTAACAGATTTTGTATCCTATTAATAACTCCTGAGCTATCTAGCCAAAGTTAGGAAGATATTTCATCTATTGTTTATAAAATGCTTTTCTTTGTTGACTTAACACCATTCAAAACCAGACCTGCCTGGTATCCTGTATGACACCATGTTTTGTACCACTTATCCTTGGTGTATGTGATAAGTTTTCTGGCCACAAGTATTTCTAGAGGGGAGGATTGTAATTCACTCTGCATAAAGCAGATTTTATCCATACATCTGCATATTCTATCAATGCCCATAACTTCTAACACAGCTACATATGAAAGAGAATTCTTGTTACATTGCTCATATATTTTATTTGAAGACAATTAAAAATTATATTAGAACGTCTAAGAATTGCAGATTAGAGGAGTCAATCAGCATATCTTAACAAAACACCATTTTCCAACGCTGCTCTATAGTAAATATTTTCTTAAGAACCACCCAATGGATTTGAAGACATCAATTTCAAATTCACCTCTCTCAGCCATTGGTGTTCAAAGTAGATCTCTCGGACCTGTTTCTGCCTAACCCTGCATATTTGCTATATTCACATCGTTCCAGTACATCTAGTTGATACTCTGTCAAAAAAAACCTCCAGAATTGTTGGTGAACTGCGTATGAACATGATGCAGCAATTAAACTTTAGAACTACTGACTTGATTTCAAATGTGGTTTCTAAAACATACTATTTTCTTGTAATGGATCAATACTGCCATACCCTATCCTTTCTTTTAGGTTTACATATATGACAAGACTTCTAATATTTCTATTAAATAGATTAATTGAATATAGACTGTTGTGATTTAAAAAATTGAGGTTCTGGAACATCAGTTAATAGAAAGGCACTTTCTCACTTTCTGTAACATTTAACTGTCTCAACATTTATCTCAGATTAGGCAATTTGTATCTGTGTCATGCTTTGCATTGTGTTCCACCCACAAGCACAAAGCTACTATATTAGCTACTATGGTAAGTAATATATACTGTTCTACACATTCAAAGCAACATTAACTAAATACAAGTCTTAAAACAAAACAAAGAAAGCAAACACCAAATCCACTTTGATGTCATTGCATACAGAGCACTTCAAAACATCAGTTTGTTTGCAACTATTGTTTATGCTGTTCTGGCACTTTCTGTCCTAGCAAGATTTTGTGTCTTGTTCACTGAAAGATGAATATGTCAAGATATGCTCACAATTAAAACATACTGGTCATGCTTAGATGAATAATTTCTAGTGTTAAAATACACAGAAGCAGAGCTCCAGTAGCAGAAGTACTCCAGCAGCATGTGTCAGAATCAAGTTTGCCTGATATATTAGGATAAAAGGAGGAGCGTACATGATGAGACACAAAACAAACAATGCTCCTTTTCAGATTATAAAATCCCATTATGCTTCTGAGACACAAGGTGAGCAATTCTGATTTGGCTCCATACACAGCCCAGTTACGTTCTCAGCACAAATCCAGAACTGCATATATTAAGAATATGTATTTACACGGATTGGCTTTAAATCCATATTACAATACAACCATAACCAGTACCTCTGCAACTGTTGTAAATTGAACTCATTTCAGACTCTTTTATTCAAGTCATTCATGATGATGTTAACTGGTGAATGCACAGATCATTCTGCAATCCCAGGCCACAACCTACTGAAGTGACTGTATAAACAGCCAAATTTTTACCCTCAATACTTCTGTCTCCTTTTAGATAGGTTATTGAACATTTTCAAAGTTGGAGAGCATATGAAGTATGCTGTTTCTGTTCATCAGAAAGCTAAAATTTCTACTGAGTGCTTCTTTTGCAGAGAACATCTTATACCAAAGTATCTTCATTTTCACACAGATTACCACACAGAGTATTTTTCAGTTTATGAGAGTCAAGCAACCATAGAAAGCATCACCATCAAAATACTTTGTTAGGAGAAGCAACACAAATGGGTTCTATGAGAGTAAATGTTACCAACAAGTTTTCAGGGAAATGCAGAGAAGAGTAGTGTTTCAGAACTGAGAAACATTCAGTCCTATGTTAGGAGAGTCAAGCAAACCTACAGATTGAACTCAAGGAATTTAGGGCTGGAAGTAAAGTAATTTTTTCTCTTTTTAGAGCTTAACACATGCTGTGGTTTCAGATCTTTCTTATTTATTTGAAACGCATGAAGCAGATCATATACAAGCAGACCAAGCTCACATTCCTCAGCATTTAGTGAGCAAGTGCTTGGGATCTGCCCATCCTTGTGGCTCCAAGATCTCTGCTGATCACAGTCAACATGATTCACTATCTTATTTCCAACCTTCATTCTATTTCACCTTCAATGAAAGTTCTGGTATTTTAATTTATTTTTATTATTGTTTGATCTGGTTTACCCTATCCTTCATGATTTTCCCCAAAAGCAGGAGCTGAAAGGATACTACTTTGTTCACTGTTGAAAACACAAAGCAAATTCTCTCTAAGGACTGCAAGACCTGACAATTATTCTCAAAGACAGTTTGCTGTATCTGTCAGTGTCCAGTAACACCACACAAAACTGTTTATTTAAAAAGAAGAGAGCCACTATCAGTAGCTACCAGAGAATTTAAGGCAGGCTTTAAACTATTATTGTTTTTACAGCCAGTGAAAAATGTTTTCAGCCAGGCACTTGAGTGTTGGTCACCTCAAGCTTTTTTGGTTTTTGTCAGTAAGTTCCATAGTATTGATTTCCAACATCACAATCAGAATGCAAAGGAATATATTTCAAATCGTTCTTTGTAAAATATAGCATAAAATATACCAAGACTGAGAAAGAAAATTCTCTACACACAGCTTACTTACTAATTACATATGCTAGTTCTGACTTTTTTTTTCCCCTGGTTGCCACTTGTACAAGCATTTTTAGACTAGAACTTGCCAGATGCTAGAGGGCTCCGACCCCAAGTTAAAGGAGACCTAAACATGTCCTTACATTGCATGGGACATGCCCATTCCCAGAAACTAAAATGGGTTTACTCAGATGCACCAATTAAAAATGCCTGACTGAAACTGCAACTGAATTCTCAGAACTTCACCTAACTCAGTTTCAGTGCCAGGAAGCTTTACTTGTCCTGGCACAGAATCACTGACATCACAGCCTCGCCTGACATGACAGCAGAAGTTCATTAGTTTCAGCTAAAAAGGCAAGAAATTCATCTGCCACTAGGAAACTAAAGTTCTTTTTAATCTGGCAGTATTCTTAGCAGAGAAAAGTTACCTACAGTATGAATACCAGTAAAAATCTTCGCTGGACACAAAGTTTGTCAGAATTTCCTATGTCATGTCACAATACCATTAACTGTTTTCAGTTCTATAAATTACTGCATGATATCAATCTAGAATAATTGTGGTCTTTAGGCAGAATTTTGCTTATAGAAAATGAAAATTTAAGCTATCTCCAAATCTGCAATACCTTAAAGTGACCATGGGTGACAGTGATCTAACTTTGAGTATTTAGGTTTTTTCTTAAGAGCTAATTTTGTTACGTGAAGAGAAAACTGGAAGGCACTAGCAAAGTTGTCAAACCATTTCCTCAGAAATAGAACAAGAGTTTACTATAACCCAAATACAATTCCAACATAAAGCCATCAAGAAGACAGCAGGACAGAGAAAGGCCATATCCAGTTGTCTTTAGTTTCCTCAGCTGGCAATACTTTTATTTTAACAAGCCAAAAAAACGAAATTAGCACTCAGAGATGAAACAAAAGCCTATGCTATATTGCACAGCACAAAAATCCCATTGGTTCCTCCTTATTTGATTTGCATAACAATTTTTTCCTGTCAGCTCCAAAGGCAGCCCCACCAGCTGAATGGCGAGTGTGCCCATGCAGCAACCCTGCCAGGTGCCACCAGAAGCAGGAAGGATGCTTGCCTCCCATGCTGCTATTTGAAGTGAAACACAAACAGCAAACACACATGGCTTAGGAGCCAAATGACCTCCAAAATTTACAAAGAGGATGCATAAATGATCAGGTATTGCTAGCAAGACTAAGTTAAAATAACTGTTTCCTTCTTGTCACTCTAAAGACACAGTGTTTTTGCTCTTATTTCAAGCTTGTGACAGACCTTCAGGTAAGGTTACCACCATCACACAATCCTTGTCTTTTACATCTATGTTGCTACTTTTCCTTATTCTGCATTTAAACAGAACACAAACACATTCATTGTAGCACAAAACTGTCTTTTCTATTTTTTTTTTTTTAAATCTGCATCTTAAGCTGAGGGTATAAAAATTATCGTCATTGTGTAATAACTCAACTCCGTTCCCTGCCTTAAAACGTTAAGCTTTTCTTTGTAACTTTTGAGAGCAACGATACCATGCCTTATAATCACTATCAGCACAGCCTCTCTGTGTCAAGCGCAACCATCACAATTCAATTCAACATTTAGCAGCCAGTATTTAAATACTAAGACAGCAGATTTTCGTATTTAGCTTGTCCTGTAACAGAGCAAAAGAACTGCCTCATCCTAAAAGCAAACACATGACTCCATATACACAATGACACCACAGTTTTACAGCTGTTCTAATACAGGTTCAAGTGACACAAAAAATAAAACCCTTGATCTTGAACAGCATTTAAAGTCAGATGAAGTATTTGTCACTGTCATTCTGACTTTAAGGAAAAATGCAACATACCTTGCATATGACAATTATTGCCTCTATGATGATCAAATTTGACACTAAGAAAGTCTGTAAAATATGTCTCAGAGTAAACACAGAAACCTTAACCAATATGCTCTTTTCAGACACAAATTTTTAATTTTAGCTAGGTTTTAATCTACATCTGAATACCCATTCAACTGTATAAAGGAACCAGACCCAGGAAACATAATCTAAGGGCGTTGTTCAAGCTTTGTTTCTAATTAAGGATTTAATACTTGGACAGTACCTTCCAAACAAGGATTGAGAATTTTGCAAAGGAAAACAGTATGACTGTAAACTGCTGCCTTGGCTTTCCCAGCTCAGGAAGCGCAGATACCACACCCAAAATCTTGTTCAGGCCTTTTTTCTTTACTTCTGCTTTTTCTCTTCTTTTTTTTTTCCATAAAAAGTTAAGCATTAAGTTTTAATCCTTTCTCCTAAACCAGATTCACAAAATATAAGAAGTCTTTCTCCACACAAATTATTCAGTTCTAAGCATAAAGGTACAGTTCTCCAACATATGTGGAAAAAAGTTAAAGGCAAATATAAGAAGTTAATCCTTTCAGCATTTTAATACTTTATCTGTCAATCATGTAGAATTTTTCATCTTAAGTATGTGCCTGCAAATATCATGTTTTGACCTGGATCTTGAAGTTGGCCTGCCATGAAAAGTACAGGTTCTTAACATATTAGGTGCAAAGCAGTGCTATGCTCAAATTGCTCTTACTACACAAAATTATTTTAAGCAATAAAAATAGTACTTCACTTGGCTTCAGGGGTTTTTTAAGCCCTTTGTGAACACTTATGTAACTCTTCCCTTTGTAGCCCTGATCATGTTTTATTTTATTTTGAAACAGACATGTCTATTTCAACACTTAAATGACGAGCATGCGCAGCTGCATGTATGTGTCATTCCCCAGATAGTATCAGTGGCAAAAAAGAAGAGTTAAAAAGAGCATTTCTGTGAACCAGACAGGAAGCCCTACAGTTCAGCCCCTTCAACTTAATGGTAGTCAGAGCAGTGTCTCATGGCTTTGCAAAGATGCATTTGAAACCTTGAAAGTTTAACCAATTTTTGAACGTTTTTTCAGCAGATTTTAAAACCTCCATACATGAGAAAAAAAAAAAAAAAGGTGCCAAATTATACATGAAGAGAGTGAGCAGCATAACATATCCCATCAAAGAATGATAAACCTCTGTGAACGATGGCGCTGTTCAGTGTGTGGGAGGGCCAAAGCACGCTGACATTAGCTTAGGGAAATATGCAAACTCTTAGCACTTCTGAATGCAAGCAATTTAAAAGCCCACAACCTATCCTTCAGGCAGCCATCTCACACAGTGAAGTACTAAAACGAAACTAAAATTAAATTTGAAAAAAGACCAGGACCATCAACTTACATACTGACGGACAACACTACACAATACAGGTTACTGGTTTTGGCTTATATTTAGTTATATTAATAGTAGCACGTTCATTCTACTCAATTTTACACAAAATCCTTTTTATAGCAAGCTAACATTTGTATTACTTAATTCATCAAGTCTTTCTCTTTTAATTTCACTGCCCAAAACCCAGTTACACTGCTGAAAGTGGCACATGGCATTACATGAAAAAATGACACAGACGGGCAAGTGCCTGCAGGGGGATAATTCATCTCTACCCGCGCTGATAGCACAGCGCCTGCCCCCACATTACTACAGCTGGAATCTCTGGAGTGGAGCAGAGCCTGCCACTCGTCCCAGGACAGTCCTCTGCCTGCTGGGGAGTAGGGTCGTCCCTCCCCACCGAGGTCTCTTCATCCCAGTAAAGAATGCAGGGGAGATAGGAGAAAGGGCTTCCTTGACCTATTTCTTCAGCAGCTCTCACCCTTTCCCCTCCTACACACACATATCTGCACCCACCTCCAAATTACACATACATCCAAGAATCTCTGTAGGTTGGTGGAAAAAAAAGATCTGTAGGAAATGAGACACTGAAAAGCAGCAACATTTTCCTCCACATTTCTGCATCTGTGGAGAAGCTGAAAGCTGGAGAGACTAAACTCCATTTCTCAGTCTATGCTGAATGAAAGGAAAAGGTAAAAAGCATCAAAATGCCTTTATCTTGGATGCAAAATCATAGTTGTCTTAATTGGTTTCTTTGTTCAAAATTCTCCAACACCCACTCTTTGCTACTGACAGTGCAAACACACAGAAGATACTGTTCATACCCTTAGGGGCTTTCCAATTAAATGCAAGAAATCTGAATACAATGAAAAGACTCATTTAGATACAACTGGAGAGTTTATAGATTATAATTTATTAAGGACTTCCAGGTATGCTTGGTGCTTGCACACAATAGAGCTTCAACCAAAGTCTGATTTATATTCCTCGTTTTTGTCCAAAGGACAAAAGTGATGCACTACCTGTTTTTCACACACTACCAGCTTTTTTCTTCAAAATGTTTGCATAATTCCCAGCAAAAGACTGTGAAATATTCTTCTCCTAATGAATCAATCAATCCTATAGAGAAACTAGGATAGATTAAATGCCTTTTTCTAAGCTTTTCAGCTTGGAAAATGGTACTACAACTTGCAAATTTCAACAAGAAAAGCAAAAAAACGTTACAGGGAAGCAGCACTAACCTAAATAACAACATACAAGTTAACGACTTGGGGCAGGGGGGATGTTAAGCTTAATGAAACTTCAGAAGACTATAGAAAGTTTGCTTTATTTTTTTTTACACAAGATGCACCTAAGCTAATAGTATAAATATATATTCCATGTTCTGAAATGACATTTTACTAATTGAAAAAGTATATTTAACTTTTTATTGGTGTAAAATAAATTCTAATATTTTAACACAATATTTGAAACTGAAAGCATACACATAAATGAGAGACTTGGAAGAAAGCTTATCTAATTCATAGGAACATATAGTTGCTTTTCAGACACCTGAAAAACACAGAGTGCTTCAAAAAAATTAAGAGAAACCTAAGTTTCTGTGGGCCAGTACTTATTTAGTATCCTTCCACTTAAAACCAAGAGTGAAAAAAGTTGGCAGTATATAAAGACTAGATAAAAAGTTTTAACTGCTCTTAAAAAAAAAATCCTGCAGACTTCATGTATTACACTGATAGAATTATCTTTTTCATCAGGTTCAAGTGATGCTCTACAAAAAAATGTACAGCAGAGGAAAGGAGTTATCTTGATCAGCACATTACACCCACGGGCTCAGAGACTGTGGTTAACAAATGACTCTCTATAATGAAGAAAAAAAAAAAAAAAGAAACACTGGAGCTTGCTCTGTCCACAATCCGCAGAGCAGGTTTGGAAGTCTCTTAATCAAAATCTTACCAAAGCTAGACAGGTTACCTCTGGACAAAACTACCAACTGCATTAAACTTTTTTTTAGAATTGGGAACTTCCTGGAACTACATAGCTTATTATCACCTTATGGACCACAACCAAACCTCATTCAAAGAATTTTGCATTTATAGACTAATTCCTGGACTTAATTTAGTGCACAATTCACTACACCAATGCACAATTAAACCGGTTTTCATAGCTTTTCCTTGAAAATTTAATCAAAACAAGACTCTTTAAAGAAAAATAATTCAGAGATCACACATCACTAAGATTTATTATCATTCTGGCAGAGGCAAGATAAACTACAGGAGTTACTCATGCAATTCAATACAACCTATTTAGCACCTTCAGAAAATCACATTATCTTGCCCTAGAGCTATAGAAGGCTTCTTAGCATTTAAAGAGGAAATGTAGACAAAGCAATCAAATTTCAAGGGCTGTTCCAACAATTATTCTCAGATTGAACACAAAATTAACTGCTACTTTAAAGGGGTTTTCACATAAAACTTCAACAGTCAGGACTAAAGCAGTCCTAGACCCAAACCACCACATTCAGTGGTTGACTTTCCTGGTTCTACCTGCACACTCCGTGGAGCCTTTTTGTTGCTTTTTGTATGTGCTATATTCAAAAAAAACGAAGGTGGAGCAAACAGCACACTCTTAACCACACACACTGAAACCAATCTGAGTCATCTTCTGGGGAAACCATGGACAGAAATGCTGAAGGCTAAGCTCACAATGCTGTTGCTCACTGCCTTTCCACTGTTTGCTGTATATTTGCATTGCCTTTTGCATCTGACCTCTGCAACCCAGTTTTAACAGAGTCAATATATAGGATATAAAGTTGATAGACTTAGTTAAAATTACGAACTTCATCTTTGCACATTTAACCAATATCCAAAGTTCTGACTTGTATGTATGCACAAACTGCACGTGATTGTTTATGCACAGATAGATAGATAAACAAGCACTCCTCACAAAGACTGCAATGTCACTGTTATTTTGGACATGTCCTGTGGAAAACTTCAGAAACATCAACTTTTCAGAAATTAATTTTTCATGATAGAAGAACCTGGATAGAAAAAAGAAAAGAAAAACAGAAGCTGCAGATTGCTTTGTTCAGACACTTTCTAGGCTCCAGCATATCTTACAGTGCCAGCTGCAGTATAATTTTCAAGAGAGGGCCAGGAGAAGAGTAAAGTGGCTGTAGGCACAGCTGTTGAGCAGTCTTGATGCAATAGCCTTATGTAAGATGATGCTCTCAGGACAACTGTACCACTACATTACTCCAGACACCTAAAATGGGTGATTTAGCCCAAAGTTCAAAAAACTTGCATCTTTTCACCCTAAAGCTAAAGAGCAAACCTCATCCTTAAAATAACCCAACAGTTTTGATAATATCTGTTATCAAGTTGCCCTCTGAGTCTGAGAGTGAAAAATTAGGCCTGTTGCTGATGTTATATTGAGCACACATTTTTGCTATATATTTTTTTTTTCAGTTGTTCATTAAGGAGTAACACAGAAAAGAATTATGAAAATCTGCAACTGCCTGGAAGGCAATGTAAAACTTTTTGCTATAAGGTGCTTCTCACACTGCAAGCCAAATTCACAATTAACAAATACTGGGCTGTTAGAATAGCTTAGCACTTATTTCCCAGTCACTTAGCAAACTCTGGTGAACAGAAGTCAATTGATCTCAAAGTTTTGTCACAATCAGGTTATGAATTTTCATAAGTTGTCACATCAACCAGTTACTATGTTTAAACATATGTAAATTGATGCTTACTACCTTCACCCCTGCAAAGGGGTTATGACATGGCTACAATCTGATTTTGGTCTTAAGGGTTTTTTCTTCTCTTTGGAGTTTTACTCTGAAAATACAGTAAGCAATATATTGTAAACTGTTGAGGGAATTATAAGAACATTTAAGTAGAGTACCCTTTTTTCTCCCCTGCTCCAAGAACAAGGAAAGGCTTGGAAGATCACTGTTCTAGCAACTCTACTGTGCACTCCTGTAGTTCAGAACAGAGAGAAAGGAGAGAGTAGCCCAAAGGTTTACTCGTATTAAGAACACAGTATTAAGAAATTAATATTCAAGTATGAAAGCTATTATTAAATCACACACACACAAAAAGGTATCCAGTGGGGAAAAAAATGTTAATCCAGCTATAAATAAACACAGGTTAGCACAACTAAGGCTGTAACCAATTCAGGAGCTACCTACCATACATGAAGTGATAAATTCATATTAACCTATATGAAACCTCTGTTTTCTACTCAATATAAACACCAATATTGAAAATAATTAGTGGAATGATTTAAGAACAAATTCCATTAAGCCCTGCTGCATTTCATGTATGCATGATCTTTTACAGGTGGAGAAGTCCTAGGATGTTGTCATATCTGGAAAACCAACCTTCCTTGAGAGGTATGCTGTAATTAAGAAGTTATCTAAAAATACTTTTCCAAAGGCATAACAATTTTAACAGGAAAATTTTTCATCATGTCACATTGTTGCAGGCATCCTCATAAAAAAATCTTATTAAGAGTTACATGCAGGAGGGCTACACCCATTTTGATTTGTTAGAGCACTTATACAATGACACAGGGAAATTAAAATGCGGGAGAATGCACATTAAGGCAGAGCTTGAAAAGAAAAAGCTTAAAGATACATGGGTCACATTAAGGTCTTCCTCTCTCCTAAGTCGGCTTCTCCTGCTGCTCACTCATGCAGGGAGATCATAATTTTGTGGCTGTGATATTTCCACGGCAACACTGGTGACAGTGATGTCACAAATTCAGCCCTGACATAGCTTCAGGATCAAGAACAAGGAGCAGATGGGATGCGAGGGAAAAAGCCCCTATTTAAACACAAATTTCTTTCATAAGAAAGAAAGAGGCATGGGCAAAGAAACAGGTGAATGGATCACGTTTTCAAGTATGATATATTCAAAAGATTATCCTAGCATGAAAATCTATTTAAAGGCAAGACCTACAATACAGGGTAACTGTCAAATTTGTTAGGCCTTATAATAAACCAACCTTGAAAGCTCCCTGTTTAGCATGACAAGCCTTGTGCTCCATTTCTAAAGTGGCAGTGAAACAATACACTTTTGTCCCTTGTGAGTTTCCTTTAAATAACTTTAACATTCAGATATATTAATTTGATACAACACTATGCTCATAATACCATATGTAAATATGATGTCAAGCCCTCCTTGGAGTGATTTTGTTAGCTGAATTAGATATGATATGAAAGACATTAAAAAGAAACCCAGATGGGTCACCAAGTACAACAGAATGGTAACTGGAATGTTCAGCCAGCACTGTTTGATTGGTAAAAGGGGACTATACATTTGTGCTGATCTGTGCATGCATGCAAGAACCAACACAAGCTCCAGGCCAGTGGAAAGTCCCCTAAACCCCTCGCCTGTCACACACTGCAGACTCCAACATTACTGGTATCAGATCTCTCTCCTGCCTTCAGCCACTCCATGGACCAACTTCTATGCTGAGCCCACCCAGAATAGAAGGGATGGTGACACAAAGTGGAGTAGCAGAGGATGGAACCATAGTATAGTCATGGATACAGTCTCCACATCAACTCAGGTCACAGTGCAAGGAGATACAAAGATTTCTTAAAGATGCTACTCTCCACAGAGGACAACTAATAAACAGCAAACAAAACTATCAAGGGAGGCAGGGGAAGGGCCTACGACCAAAATTCAGGTGTAGGTCATTCACAGAGCTGCAAGCAACAAGAAGTGGTTTCTTATAGCAGCAGAGGCAGAATGATGCAAAAACAAAATCAGAAGTAAAACAGGAGATAAAAGGAATTAAAAGAATATAGATTCACATTCTGATCACAGAAGGGAAAAACCCACATTTTTCAAGACATGAGGACGAAGACCTGAAAGGACTAGAAGCCTAGATCTCAAGAGGGAAAGGAAGAAATGCAATGAAATCTGCAAGTTGAAGCTGGGACTAAGCCAAGATGCAAACAAGTCCCCAGGGAGGGATACTGCGTGGAGGCAGAGACCAAAAGCACAACCCAAGGAGGAACAGATTAGAAGTCAAGTAGCTAAGCAGGGTTCCCAAACATCATCTATGAAACCACTAAGGTAAAAGCTGCAAAAGGGAGAGAACAGAAGGGAAAATGTGCCACGATACAAACCACAACAATGATCAGTCAGGAAAGTCCATCTGATTTGCCAAACTATAACTGTACCAACAGCAAATCAAAAAAGCAGGCAGTAAACTGAAGCATTCTGGATGATCATAAAAGAAGTGAAAGTATCCAAGGACTGCACTAGGCCCAAGATGTCATTTTGCAACTAAACGAACAATCTCACAAAGAAGAGGGAAAAAAAAAAAAAAAAAAAGAGGAACTGGAGAACTTGAGCTATCAGTAGAGGATAATATATAATACAACAGGTACAGAAAAGTCTCTTGTCAGGAAAAGACTTAAAGAATTAGGTTTAGCTTCAACATTATTGAAGCTCCAAAAAATTGTTTAGCTTCAACAAAAACGCTTTTTGCAAACATATTGGCCACTTTCCCATGACACCACTAACAAATGCTGTCTGAAATAAAAAAATAAAAAAAAAGGAATAGTTTGGGGCTATAAACTTCTACAGCCTTTTTGTGAGAGTAGTAAACTCTGGAAACAGCACCCATTAGCACAGTAGGGTAAGAAATACATTCTATTATAAGATGCAGTTCGTTGTCTTTACAATTGTGATTAAGACACAGCTGTCACAGACTAACATGACTACAACACAACCCCAACAAGACTTCTCCTCTCCCTGGGCTTCTGTAAGGCCAACAACCTCGGATGAGAACATGAACAGAGTTCCCCCAGTGGACTTTCAAGAGGTCACTTTAATTTCAGTACTGCAAATCCCATCTTCTTTTTACCCAAGAGGAAAAAGCCTTTCTCAGACAACTCTTGCACTACTACATCTCTTTTACCATGTGTTTATAGAGACATGAAACTGACGGCTAATATAAGCTCAAGTCAAGTGCTGTTTGTATGGTGTATTAAGCCAAAGCAGCTGCCAAACATGAGCTACAAAGACAATCTAGTGCTATTGTTCAGAAAATAACTAATTTTTTCCCTATCACACTGATCAAAATTAAATTCCACTGATAGACAGAAATCAACTGTTCTGCTAAAATAGAATTTTACACAAAACCAACGTTTTAAAACTTCAGAAGTGTAGCAGATACAATTCAAGTCCAAGCTTTGCAAATATTTCTCTCAGAACTAAAATATTTTTACAACAGTCAAAACAAAAATATAACAATAGAAACTCACAACAACTATAAATTAATAGATTTTAAGAAGCAGTAAAATAACTATTGTCACTTTCTAATACAATTTCAATCCAACAGCAACTCAAAATATAAGATAACACCACATCAGGATGCAAAATATTTTTCTTCAGCTCTCCTTTCTATAAATAAATATCATACGCATGGAATATTACCTTCATTTTCAGAAGCTTGGCATTTTACTTTCAGTACCAAATCAAAGGTACGTTCTGGATTTTCCCTAGAAGAAGCAAATAAAACCAATTAATCATATGTTTCAGGTTGTGTTTCTACTGTGTTACATACTCACCATTCTTTCTGTATGGAATAAAATTAAAGTATCATTAAAACAAAATTAGAACTCAGATGAGTTCTAAGGAAGAACCAAAAAGTCACATTTACCTGTACAGCCCTAAGAAAGCAAAAACAAGCTAAACTGTGTAACTAAACTGTGACTGCCTTATGGATCAAATAGCTTTTAAGTCACTTCATCATACCCCACCTAACAGTTGAGAAGAAAATTGCTACTACAATCCTTATCAATCTGAAACATATTAATAGAGCCTCAGGCAGTCTTTTCTAAAGCTATGTTTTATTTCTACTTAATAGGCATACCCCATCACTAGACTTCCCTTTTAATTGCATTACTTTAGCCACTATCCTTAAAATGCCTATGATTACCACCACAAGGCTGAGAATCGCTGAAGTTCCTCTTTCACAAGATATTGATCATCACCTTGGACTTTAAAGGTATGATTCACTGAGTGAGAAAATATTACTGCAGTTACTAGGGATGGACACAACCCCGAGCTGCCCAGGAAGACGGAGCCGGCCTATCTGCAGCAGCCATCATGGGCAGCTATGTGTGATGGCCGACACCTCCTTCACCTGCTCAGTAAATACACACCTGATAATAATGAGCTCCATATGCCAATAGCAATTAACACTCAACCTAATCCCACACTGAATATTTATTAAAATACTTTTAAATGCCACTACTATACCGTCCACCCCCTCTGTCTACCAGGCACACTGCTATTTATGTTAAAAACAAGCAGTATAACCACACCCATATCAATTATCTATTTAACCACATAAAAGGCTCACACTTGAACTCCCTTCTTGTGTAACACTCCCACTGAAGTCAGCTAGAGATTTAGGTAAATAAATCCAAGACTCGGTTCCAGGTTTTTAGAATGCTTCACATAAAGCACACAGCAAACGAACACACTGTTGTTTCTTTAAGGAAAGTTTTGAATGAAATCCAGAGGCTGAGCTGGGGAAAATTTCAGCTGTCACAAATTAATTGATTCAGTACATACTTGTACTGACCTCAGCACCATCATCAACTAAGATGTGTAATTATAGTCTAATTCAGGTTATGGAGACATAACCTGCCCGTATCACAATCTTTGCTTGTATTTTAAAGCATTCAGCCAGGAAAATCCTGTACCTACTGATCCCGTGTGTAGGAGATCAAATTCTGCTCAGAGGTACAACAGCCTAAATCCAGGATACTAGAGATTTACTTTGGTATTAAACTCTGCCCTTTGTTCCTCTGGCTGGTGAGCAGGTTCAGAATGAAACTGATAAGGCCGTGCTTCATTGAGACACCTAGAAAATCAAACCACAAAAATCCTTCATTTAAAAGATATAACATCTCCCCATGACATTATTCTAGCTCAGGCACTGGGTTTATACTCTCAGATTGGAGTTTTAATGTGAATCAGTTCAAATATTGCAAACACCAAATCCGTGCTTCTAATTCAACTCCTTGCTGAATTATGCTCATGAAGAAAAAGCTGTTTGAAGGATCACTTCCTTCCGTCTTTCACTCTACTACTCTGAAACTGCTTTTCCAGAAAAACGCTTCTAAGTTTACTCTTCACATCCCACTACGCTTAGAAGTGTCAAAAATGTGTCAAACTAATCTGAGAATCGTCAGACCGTCTCTCATTTCCTTCACAGCTACCCGGTGGCAGCCTGCTTATTCATCATGTATTGACACGGAGACGTTTGTCAACTTCTGAAAGCTGTGTTTATCACCCTGTCTCCTTCCAGCCCGGGGCGGCAGGCTGGACACCCGCACACCTCCTCTGCACCTGCCATGGCAGAAGGGCAAAAGACTTGTCTCTAACCACCTTGGCCACAATGTAAAACACAAGAAGTTTCGCCTCAACACGAGGAAGAATTTGCTTACGCTGAGGGCGGCAGAGCACTGGAAAAGGCTGCACAGGGAGGTCGTGGATTCTCCCTCTCTGGAGACACTCCAAACCCACCTGGCCACATTCCTATGCCACCTTCTCCAGGTGACCCTGCCTTGGCACGGGGGCTGGCCTGGATGCTCTCCAGCGCTGCCTTCCAACCCCAACCCTTCTGTGATTCCGCGCGCTCCTGCAGGGACAGGGATGCCCGACGCGCCCCGGGCAGGGTCACCGCGGGCAGCGCTGCCGCCCGGCCCCGGAGCGCTGCTGGGCCCGGCGGGCTCGGCACGGCCCGCCCGGCACCGCCTGCCCTGCCCTGCCCTGCCCTCCGAGCGCGGCCCCCGCTGCGCTGCGGGCGGGCCCTGGCGGGGCGGCCGCGGGGAGGGCGAGCTGTGGCCGCCTCCTCCTCCTCCTCCTCCTCCCGAGCGGGCCGGGCCGGGCAGGGCCGGGCCGGGGGCGCCGCCGCTCCCCCCGCGCCGCGGGTCCCGCCTCGCCCCGCTCCGGCCCCGCC
>JAWWTY010000005.1:22379809-22420534 GCA_035222235.1 Margarornis squamiger | reverse complement strand
CCTCCTCCTCCTCCTCCTCCTCCTCCCCTTCCTCCCACCCGCCCATCCCCGAGCCGCTCGCCGGGCCCGCGGGGCCGGGGCGGCCGCGGGGCCTGCTCGCCGCCCGCCAGCCCCGCCGGGGGCCCGGCCCGGCCCGGCGCGCCCCGCACTCACTTGAACCTGCTGTCCATGGTCACATCGCGGGGCCCGGCGGCGGCCGCGGCGCCCCCAGGGACAAGCGCCGTGCCCGGCGGGGGCGAGCGGGCAGCGCGGGGTGCGCGGCGGGGGCGGCTCAGCGGCCCATGGCTATGGCTATGGCTATGGCTACGGCTACGGCTATGGCCACGGCTGCCGCGGCTGCTGCTGCTGCTCCGCTCCTCCGGCTCGGGCCGCGACTGCGGCGGAGCGGCGGCACCGCCTCCTCCCCCGTCTCTCAGTTCCTGTTGCGGCCGCTCCGGCACCTTCTGGGAACCAGGAAGCTCCGCGGCCGCCCGAGGAGCCGCGGGGCCGGTGTCACCTGAGCGCGGCGGGGGCGGGCGGGCCCTCCCGGGCAGGTGCGCCGGGCCCGGGGCGGCTGCGGGCCCTGCGCGGGGCGGCACCGGCTCCTGCGGGCTCCTGCGGGCTCCTGCGGGCTCCTGCGGGCTCCTGCGGGCTCCTGCGGGCTCCTTCACCCCCTGCCAAACCCGCTGCTCGCAGGAGCCCCGCCGCCGTGCGCCCTCACACATCCGAACAGCCCTGTCTGTATGCCCGGGAGGAGAGCGGAGTGTTTCCTACCAAAGGTCATAAATGTTAATGTAACCTGCGGCAATCTGTTTAGCCTTTATTTTGATCGGGTGCTAAACAAACAAAGTGTCCCAAGCTGCTCGAGAGGTGCTGGAGCAGACACGCCGTCCTGTAAACACACATGAAAAGCTTTATACCTTCGGGTGCTTCCCGCGAGTTTGGAAAGGAAATAAAAATAACACCGTCCTTGAGAGGCTTCCAAGTCTCATTCATCTGAGAGGCACGAAGCAGCCAAGTTCCCACCTACACCAAGTTTCCCTCACCAGCATAGTAACGCTGCAATGAAAAAGTGCATAAAATAGATTCTGTGGTACTGGGCCAAAGAAAAAACGTCATTCACTCTTCTTCCAGAAACTAATCATCGTATCAACCGTTGAAAAGATGAAAAAAATTCAAGCCAATTATATATTAAACACATAAAACAGCATTAGTGCATTACTGGGGCTGAAAAATCAAATATTCAAAAGTCAGGAAATTACAAATACTAACTTCTCCAAAGCAATATCGTTTTGGCTTCCTTGCACGTCCTACGCACCTCACAGGATATAGATTAACTAATAATAAAGTATATAGATGTGCAACAAAATGAACTGAATGTTGCAGCAGCAGAAACCTTAGCTTGGGGATTTTCTTGGGTTTCAAGTAGTTATTTTCCAGGTCCTCGTTCTGCAGTAATTCTTGGCTGTGTTTTAACAGCCAGTATTTGCAGCTCCCACTGAAGTAAATGAAATTGTTTAGGGTTTTGTATCCTTAACACATAACCACACACTTCATGTAGCTCAGGGTTCTTTCAGAAAAGACCATCAAATGTGTATTTTTGTATGCCATGAGAGGCCCTCACAGTAGGCAGCATTAACTGACCCACTGTCAAACTGGACTCCTCCAATGGGATCTGTCTGGACTGAAGGGCCGGGAGAGAGGGCACTGATGCCCATCCCTGCTCCAGCAAGGCGATGGCAGAGCAAGGCAGGGACCGTCCTGCAGCCACCCAGAGCTGGCCAGCTGCAGCACCCGAGGCAGGCTGCCTGCATCTGGCACCCAGGGATGATCCAGAACCCAAAGGGCTCCAGCAGCAGCCGGGAAATCTGGGTGTACAAGAAAGCACAACTGGGGAGGGAGACGGGACAAGATGAGAGTCATGTCTGTACATCTGTTTGTCTGCCCTCCATCTCTCCCCCCACCCATACTGTAAAGCACACAGAATTTGGAAGTCTTTTCTGCAAAAAATGGCCAGTACTTTAACAAGATTGAATTTGGATTTGATGATTATCCAAATATTGAGACATTTTATTTGTGGAAAATTTCCATTTGAAGTGTACCATAAAGTGGGGGGGGAGGGGAAAGAAGGCGCTGTGTTTCAGAATTTAAATAAATCTGTATTTTGAATTGCACTAAATATTTTATAAGCCTACTGTGAATATGTTTCTCTCTTCTCTTAAGCTGCTGATGCTTGCCACTTCTACAGACAGAAGAGTAGTCTGGCAGCCTATCAAGCTGATCTACCGTGTGACTCCAGCCGCTCTTGGACTGGGGTCTGTCTTGGCAGATATGACCATTGGGCACCTCAGAATTTATTTTATTGTAATTGGAGAAAAAATAGGTAGGGTTTCTTTCCCAAAGTAAATACATACCTTGTCACTAGAGTAAATTGACTGCATGCAGTGACTAAACCTTGCCTGCCTGGAAGAGCAGGAAGAGTAGAGAAAGTTCACATTTAAAATAGAAGGTATGCGACAGAACACCCTGTTGAGATGAAGCTCACATCTCTCAGAGCTATTATTTCAGACTCTGTGAAAGCTTAAGCAGACATCTATGCCCAGGTTACACTTAGTTCATGTTTTCAAGACTCTTTTGCAACCACAGCAGCTTTTAATGAAAGACGTATTTTAGGAAAGGTGTTGGTGTTCAAAATCACCTCTTGCTACTGCCTTGTTTCAGCCATTCCTTGGAAAAGGGTTAAGAAAGAAGGAAAAACTGAAAGAAAAACATAATATATATGCAGAGAATTGATTAGTTTAGTATATTCTGAAGATAGGAGTCTAGTTTACTTTTCTCTACTCTTTGGTTTTCCTTTCCAAATTAGAACCATGAAGCAAATGATACTTGGACTTTTCAGAGTCAACTGTTCTACCAGGTAATCCAGAAGACACAAAGCCTTTTTCTTTATGTTTTATATGACATGAAAATGGCTGAACTCTACCTAAATTATCTCTAAATTATTAGCATAGGGACTGATAGAAGAAGATTTGCTGGAGGTGGGGGTGATGAACATTTACTTCATAGATATGAGCAGCTGAAAAACAGGTAACTTAGAGATAAATATTCCTACTCAGTCTTCAACTGCAGTTTGCCCATGGTGAATACTCACTAGTCATCTTTGTAGCACTCTAATAATATAAAGGGACTTTGATACAGGTATTTACAGACACTATTCAGCTCATATGTGCTGAGTAAAAGAGATCTCAGTATAAATTGACTTGGACCTACAAACCTTAATTTTCTGCCAAATTTAATGATGCTTTGCAGTAAGAGGTTGGATGAAAAAATACCTTAAAGTGTACATCATCTGAATCAGATAAGAAGAAGATGGAAGTACCATCAGGGCAGCTCCATCTCAAGGATCACAGAATCATAGAATGGTTTGGGTTGGAAGGGACCATACAGGTCATCTACTTCCAACCCCCGTGCCATGGACAGGGACACCTTTCACTAGACCAGGTTGCTCAGAGCTCCATCCAGCCTGGCCTTGAACAGTTGCAGAGATTAGACATCACACCTCCAGGCAACCTGTGCCAGTGTCTCACCACCCTCACAGTAAAGAATTTTTTCCTAATATCTAATCCAAACCTTTTCTCTTTCAGTTTGAAGCCATTCCCCCTTGCCCTGTCACTACGTGCTCTTGTAAAATATCCGTCTCCATCTTTCTTGTAGGCTCCCTTCAGGTACTGGAAGGCCATAATTAGGGCACCCTAAAGCCTTCTCTTTTCCAGGTTGAACAGTCCCTATTCTCTTAGTCTCTGCTCACAGGAGAGGTGCTCCATCCCTGTGATCCGCTTGGTGACCCTGCTCCAGAATCACTCCATCCGGTTCACGTCCTTCCTGTGCTGGGAACTCCAGAGCTGGATGCAGCACTCCAGGTGGGGTCTCACAAGAGTGGAGTAGTGAGGCAGAATCCCTCCCTCAACCTGCTGATCATGCTTTTTTTGAATCAGCCCAGGATGCAACTTGTTTTCTGACTGCAAGCACACATTACTGGCTCATATTCAGTTTTTCATCCAGAAGTACCCCCAAGTCCTTCTCAGCAGCACTGCTTCATCACCCCCAGCCTGTGTTCATACCAGGGGTTGCCCCAACCCAGGTGCAGCATCTTGCACTTGGTTTTATTAAACCTGAAGAGATTGCTAAACCTCATGAGATTTGTTATCAACATAACAAAACACATAACATACTTTTTAGATTACAACCAAGTTCAATATGGAAACAATAGGAGATGAGGATGAAAAACACCAAGCAAAATCCCAAAATAAGCATCCATAGTTTTTCTGCTATGGAGCAATCTGCCATTCTCTGCCAAATCAAAACCGTGTGGGTTTGGGTCTATAAAAGTGGTGCAGTGCAGAGATCTCAAAAAGGGGGATGAGAAACAGACAAGAAATGGCCACACATCATGTCTCTTGGAAACCATGGAGCAAGGAAGAGAAGTTATGTGAGAACCCAATTACTTTTTTTAAGTTGAAACCATTCGGTTTACACATTTAGTGATTTTCTTTTGGCAGGGAAAACATAAAAGGGACAGAGGGAAGGGAAAAGCATAAAACCTCTGAAGACAAGAGTTATTCTGTTTAGCGTATAGCATGGGGAAACTTGAATCCTCCCAATGCAAACTGCAAGCACCCATGCTTTGTGCAGGGACATTCACAGGGAGCAGGGGAAGCAGAATTTAGCCTCCAAACAAAGGCCATACAATGAAATAACAGAGGGTTTATGGATCACTGACTAAATACCACTCTCTACATGTTTAAATCTGCCACCCCAACTAACTCCAGCAAGGTTTTTCTTTGTATTTTCTACCTGATTCTGAGGTAGAAGAGAACTCGCAACATCACTGTAAGCTGGAGAATGCACACTGTCAATTAAGGAATCTTAGGTATCACAGAAGTCCTCACTAGCTAGGTATATTTCATTTAATGGTAATGCATACTGCCAATAGAAATGGTCTTCCTCTTAAATGCTGCTGAAACCCATAAAGGGAGTTCCTTCAGAATATTGTTAGCAGAGCTTGCTGACAGAGATGTTCTCCCTCGGGAATGCGTGTGAGTTTGTCAAAAAATAGCAAAATCGAAAAAGATGGGGTTTCCCATTGTATGATTATAGCAGAATATTTCTTAGAACACTCTGGTATGATCAGTAATTTATACCTTGTACCAAAAATTACTTCTTCACTCACCACTGTGACCATTCATTGTCTGTACTGGGATCACTTTTAGTCTTTGTTCCTTCAAATAACTCACAGTAGATTTATGTTATCTCAGTGGCTATCAGTACATCTCCTATCAACATAATCACCTTGTCAAAGCTCACAGGCTTGGAAAGCATCTCTTAGAACGTGAGTGTGCTCTTCATTTTAATGGCGTTGGAGGTTTGTGGGGGTTTTATCAGCTTGTTTGAATCTTACAGGTACTGATCCCAAGTTGTAAACGAGTGACTAGGTAATCTCCCCTATGCAGAGTTCTCCAACCCCCCAAATACATGAACATCAATTTCCCCATTAACTTTCATAGCCATAATGCTGTCATGAGACAGTTCTTACAGAGAAAATACTGTACTTTTAAGAAACACCACCTACATTAGGTCATTTCATCGTTCAGCTTTTTTTAAAGATAGTTGTTGATTTGAAATAGATCTCTTTCAAGAAGCTTGTCGTGTTTATTAACTAAATACATGCGTTTAGTAAATACATGTCTATAAATATTCAACATTTTTATTGACTTCTTACATGATTCATACAAACATCATTTTTCCCCTTTCAATGTTGTTCATTCAAACAAGCACTATAAAAATCTAAAGTTTTTGTACTTTAAACAGGTAATGATTTAAGGTAGACGTGACCAAAGGTGACACCTGGACATGGCTGGGTAAGGACTTTTGTGTGAGGCTTGTGCTATGTTATCATTAAGTTTCAGGGTTGCAGCATTCCCCTAGCTGTCATCCTTGCAGCCAGGCTATGTACAAAGGCTAATCTGCCCAAACACACATACTCGGGTAAACATGCTCATTAATTAATCAATAAACTCCTGGGCAGAGATCACTGCTTGGATAAAAATGAGGATTCCTTGGCTTTCTAATCAACGTGTCCTACCAACAAGACTGAGAAAGCAGGTCTTCTTAATCAGGTCAGCTTTAAATACAAGTTTAACAGAGGAGATGGGGGAATTTTTATGAACATAACTTCAAACTGCAGAGCTTTAAGAGCTAAGACAGTCAAAAGTTTTAATGTTTATGATACGGCTGTATTAGCTCAGGATTTAGTTTACTGGCAGTATTTGCAAGTCCTTGCAGACTGATTTGCACCATAATCTACAGAGGATGTGAAGCATGCATCTAGTAAATACTTACAAGCCTTCATAAGGTTTAAGCAGACATTTGCTTTACCTGTGCAGTCTTAATGTCTTATCAGCGGTTTAGATGTAGAAATTAAAGATGACTAATATCTCTATGCATATTAACCTCAATTCATAGACAATTTAGAGAATTTGGGTGGATTTCTAATTTATTCAGACACGACAGCTGGCAGAATCTTAAGAGTAGAATAAACCACCATTCAGCTCTGCTGCCCAAATCCATTCTTCAGCCAGCGAATACCAAGTGCTTTCCAGGGGATGCTGCTTACTCATAGGAGTGTTTGAAAACAAGCGGTGGTCTTTGCCCAGTTCCAGTTTAGATGCAAGTCAGACACCTTGCAACCAACCTCCCTGTTAGGAACCTCAGAGGGAAGATGGAATGACTTAAAAAAGAAAAAAAGCTGTTCTCTTATTTGCATACTAAAAACAAACAAACAAAAAAAACCCCACAAAACACGAAAAACCATCAAAAAAACCTCCAAGAAAGTTTCAAGAAACATGGATGGCAACCTTAAGAGAATATACCCAACTCTTTCCCACAGTCAGTGGTTATTGTGGAGATTTTTTTCAGCCCAGCAGATAGCTTCCTCAAGGAAGAATTTTTTAGTGAAGCAGCAGGGTCAGGTGGCATTTTTCAATATGCATGAATTCAGTAGAAGGAAATCACTCATTCAAGTCATTTGCAAGTAAAAGTTTCTTACCAGATTGAACACTTTCTTGCTGTATAAATTCAGTTCTTTTCTTTAGGCAAGATTATACTCATACTTCTTAAATGTATATTTTAAATGCTGCAGGTTGCCTGATGAATATGGTACTCATTAAAATTACCAAGGAGCAAGACTTTTTTTGTCATATTTGAAAGTTATTTTTTAAAAAGTTCAAATTCAAAGCAATATGAAACTGATTTTTGTTATCAAACATAAAAATTTCATACTGTTGCAATCATCTGGATATGGACTTCTTGTGGTGAGACCAAACATACATAAAATTAGGAACTGAGCTTTATTAAAAAGAGGATGTGTTAAAAGTCTAGAAGCTGTTTTGGAAACTGTCTGTGTGTCTACCAAAAAAACCACAAACAAACAAACAAACAAAAAAAACAAAATAACACCAAACAAGGAAAAAACAACACACAGAAAAACCCCAAAACACCAAAGCAAAAAAAAAAAAACAACCCCAAAAAAAACCAAACAAACAAAAAAAAAAAGGCAAACAAGCAGTAAATCAAGCAATACTAAATATTAAAAGAACAGTTTCCAGCTGTTTATTTGCCATGGATTAAGGCCCTCTGTGTGCACTGGCATCATTATGAAAGTGTATATGGGACCAGATGTTTTGTATGGAAATTAGTTATAAAAATCCAGTTTTTCAGCTCTACAAACACTGTATAACTTACGAATAGCCAATAGGGATTGTGTATTTTTATATTTAATTGCATTAAAAGATCAAAAAGAACTGTACAGTTTCTCCTATCAGAATATCTTGCACAATGTCCCTAACCCTGTTCTAATACTGCAACTGACACAACAGGGAACCCACAGTGCCATCTTTTTTGGCCAGTGATTTGTCCTTATGTTTTGTTGTGGCTGCTTTACTCCTAATTAATTGTATAAGGTAATTCATTAATGACAACTTTTCTCCTTAGGAAAAGGCAAATTCCCTCTAGCATAAATTTAATTTTTTTTTGTATAAAGGAAAAACTCTATCCCTGTGCAATGTATGAATCTTAATGTAGGGATACAGCAAGCTTTTTGAGGAAGACTTTCTATGCTGCTTTTTGTTATAACACTTTGTTATGCAATGGGATCACAGGTAAATCATCAAAATGTCAAATATATCTGCCAGTTTCTTCATTCAGAGGTATTAGGAAAATTGACCAGATTATCATTGTGCTAAATAGCTAAAAATAGTTCATACAGATGGTTTTAGATCCCTGTGTGTATTTGCCATTGTTGACTCACCACTGCAGCCAATACTGAAGACAGAAAACCAAGAGGTGCTAAGCACAACAGATGAGGGTATAATCCCAGTAATTAACTAATACAGGAAAATGCCATATTTATTAATATGCTTACTGAAGAAATTGGGTTTAATATCTGAACAGAATGAGATTGGATGAAGGAATTGACAGCTCAAGAAAAGCAAGACCAGTAGGCTGTTCTTGGACACTATAGCCCTATTTTGTTAATACGGCTGATGGCTTGATTTACTGGAGCTAGTCCTGCTGCCTGCCCTGACCACTGGATCTGTAGACCCAGTTTAAGGGAAGAAGAATGGTGGGATACCATACTGTTTGGCATTTGAGAGGATGTGCCCGAGAGAGTTCAGAAAGATGACAACAGCTAGGCTCTGGAGTCACTTCACTGTTTTATTTCAGGGCTTCACTTGTCAGTGGTGGTGAAAGGAATAGGGCTCTCAGCAGTTCTCAAATGTTGCTGCAAGTCTGCCACAGGATCAGGCCATTTTGTTCTTAGAGTCCCAGGCAAAAACAAAAATTAAATCATACTGATATGACTTACTTTGCACAGAATTCTCCATATGTTGCTTTCTCCATAGTTCCATTAGAAAGTCATGTTGCTTCATACTCTATTATTATCAGATGTTGGAGCAGAAAAATGTGTTCCTGAGATTTAGAAGTGTTGCTAAGTACAAACCGCTCTCCTAGGACTTGTATTGTGACACTGAGTACACAGTACCTTGCTGCCACAGGAAATCCCACCTGTGGGAAGGGATCTCCAGAGGTCCCCTCATCCAACTCCCTGCTCAGAGCAGGGTGCTCAGGACCTTGTGCAGGTGGGTTCTGAGTATCTCCAAGGGTGGGGGATACGGCAGCCTCCCTGGGCATCCTGCTCACTCCAGTGTTGGGCCATTCTTACAGTAAAAAGTTAATTATTGTATCAAGTCAAAATTTGTCATGTTTCAACACAACTTTGCTTCCTCTTGTTCTTCCATGGTCCATGCCTGGGAAGAATCAGGCTACATCTTCTCCACATCCTCCCCTCAGTGTCTGCCTATACTGGGGGGGGTTCACAGTGAAGCCACCTCTCCTTAGGGCGGAACAAGCAACAAGCACAGCTCCTTGAGCCTCCCCTCCTTCATCACAAACTCCAGCCATAGGACATCTTGGCAGCCCTCCACCGGACTTGCTTCAGTGTGTCAGTTTTTAGTGAAGGCGAGCCCAAAACCAGGCAGAGTAAACAAACAGAGGGACTAATGACTCCCCTTCAGCAGCTGGCTGTCCTTTTGCCTGCAGAGTCTGGAGTGCCAGCAGCCTCGTTTTGCTGCAAGACCATGTTGCTGACTCACATTCAGCTCCTTTTCCACCAGGTCCCCTAGGTTTTGTTCTGCAGTACTGATTTCTGGACAGCAAATCCACAGCATGTATTGCAGCAGGGCCTTGAATCAACTCCTCCTGCCAGGATTTTAGTTGGTTCAGGAGTTTAGCTGACTGAGTTCAAGGTCAGCCTTTTTGCTGATCTGAGCTGTTTGTTGGGAAGAAAGCTAGAGGCAACCTCAGCAAGGGCCTGCCTGCCTCACCATCCCTTGGGAGCTGCTTTCAAGCTGGGGCTCTTGTGCGTGGCCTCTGCCTGAACGACACTGCAGCTGTACTGCGGCTGTGTCAGTGATCAGTCTCATTTCTCTCTGTTCCTGACCTGCTGGCTTGATTTCCTGGCTTGACCTTGAACCTGCCTCATCACAATAGACTTGCTTTGTGGTCACTGGACCCAGACTGACACTGATCACTCTTTTCAGGCATATATGCACAAGAAACTCTGGTTTACCCTTTACATTGTTCATTTCAACTCAGCTGAGCTTGGGATTTTGTAAGTCCTTCTCTGCACAGTCAAGCAGGGTCTCTGTATACCTCCTGGGCAGGCTCACTGCTTCCTCCTTCTGTGTGCTCCCTCTGTGCACATGACCTCGGTCGGGAGTGCCCTCCTCACCCATGCTTGTACACTGCTACTCCTGATTTACTTTGCACATACTACAATATACTCTTATGCTCTAAGGAGGTTGTCCTTAAAGATTGACTTGCTGGGCCCCTTATTCCTCCAGGTCTGTCTTCCATGGGAATTGCCAAGTCTCACAGTCATTGCAGCCAAGGCTGCCCTTGACCTTCTCCTTTTCAACAGGTTCTTCCTTCTTTGTGCGTAACATGTCCAGTCATCAGTTCATTCATCACTTTTTTCAACAACATGTCTTCAATACACCCCAGTAACCTCCTGGATTGGGTGGCCCTATTACCATTCTAACAGACAAGGTGTTTGAATTTCTCTGTGAATGCCAGGGCCTCTGATAAAGAAGCACTGAAAACAGAACTAAATGAAAAATCAGCTTCGTGCACACATGTTTAGACTCCAAATATCGCTGCAAACACATTGTGCAATACCAAAGAGAAACCTCATCATGCACTACAGCGTGAGTAGGAAATGCACACAGGGCTGCGGTGCAACTGCAGTGAACAGGGCAATGTAGATTGACACGATGAGACTGTGTCTCTAAGACCAGAGCTCAAGATGTCAAGCAAGAAGGCGTTTTTCTAAGTCCTGAATTTGGAGTTTGCCCTGAAGAAGTAGAGATCACTACATTCTTACCACCACCACTTCTTAGAGTAGTTAATCTCTGCGTGTTTCTGTCCAAATACCATTAGAAGCAACACATGAGATCTGATAGACTGTACTGAAATACAATAGTCTTGAAATCCTCATCTCCAAGAATCAACTTTTTTATTTCTCTTGCAATCTAAGAAAACAAAGTTAAGATTGCTTGTTCAAGGATCTTTTACACATTACCATGTAATTCCACTCTATAAAATAGTCCAAGGACACGTTTTTTTCTACCCTGTTATCTTATAAGTTTCTTTGATGCCAGCTGTTAACCTTATATTTTGTATCCAGGCTTCATTGGTGTGCCTTTTAAAAAGCATTGTAAAAGCTGCTATTGTCTATGGTTTGCTTATCTCACCTGGCATTGATTATTAACATTCAATTTATATATATATAATCAGGGTTGGGCCTGTTCCACAGAGTACAAACCAGTCAATCTGAAATAAGCCAAATGAAAACATTTCAGAGAACTTAAAAAGAATTCCTGGTACCAGCATTTACACTTAACACAAGTACGTCAATTACCAATACAAACAATTGCAATTGCTTGTTCCACTTTTCCTAAAATATTTTGGACAAAATTTTTCTGCTCACATAATGTATAGTAAGCTTGGCAAGTGGGAAGACACAGGAAATAGTTTTGTAGAACAAGACGTCATTTTTGTTTTTTGCAGAACATATGTCAGCCACCAGCAGACTCACGGGATGTAATCCATATGAGAGTTCCTCAAATGTGTTACAAAATACAATCTTGCAAAAGAAACCTCTTTCTTCAATTTATAAGCTTGGGATGACAATTAGGTCTAACCAATTATTCAGTACAATTAATTTAAAAATTAAAAAAAGGGGAAAAGATTAAAAAAAAAGGAGAAAAGAAATAACTTCTTTCCATGATAAAATCATAGGGTGTTTCTAGGCATTAGTTAAGTGAATAAAACTTGTTTTGAACTGTAGGACTTCCTTAATAGTCTTCTAGTTTAGCCTGGAGACACATTATACTGTGATTCTGATGTGATGCAACTTATTATCAGTTTTGCAATCTACAAACTGAATTAAACCTATTTACAGTACAGAGCGTGTTATCAATCTTCTCCCATCATAGAAGTTGTTTTTAAAATGGACACAGTAAGACGTGCTTGAAATAGTATAACTGCAGTGCCCATGCACTTTCCCAAATGCTTGCAATTCCTTCTGCTGTTTTCCTGAGACTGCCTCTGTTAAACGTTATCACTGAAAAATTAAATTTCTCATCATGCAGTTATCAACTTGTAACAGCAGCAACCCAGAAAAGTAATAACATGCTTTTATGCTTTACTGTAAGATGCTTTCTGGCCTGCTAGGACGTCAACTAGTATTTTCAACAAATCTGGGCATTATCCGTGAAATAAATCTTTCATCTCACAGTTACAAGGCAGAGGAACAGTCATCCACTGCCAGTAAATGGAAAGGTATTTGTCTAACTTCTGTTGTTTTGGACCCATCCAGAAACAAAGTGAGCAACCTCACTGCACTTCTCAAACCAAATATTTGCAGTCTCTCACTCCCTGCAACAGAAGAATCAGTGCAAACCTCCTTTAATGCAAGCAAAAAATCAGCAGCCCTCTTCAGTCTATCTGCTGTATTCAGCTACACCTGAGATACGTGTAACTCAGAATAAGTACTACAGGGTTCTGCTCCTATAGCTACTCTGGCTAAAATCATCCTGCAGTTAACATAACCACCCACACTGAAAGCAGGTGAATTAACTAGGGACAGGCAAGGGACCCCTATTTCCTAGGCACTGTTCACGCCTACATATCTAAGAGAAGGCATTTACAGAACCAGGCTATGAAAATATCTACCAAATGAGAATATTTTTCTTGCTATCATAAAGTCAAAATCTAAATCTTCTTGCAGCTTAAGAAAAAGCTATATTGAAAACACCTGTCCTGCAGCTGGATTGCAAGGCAAATAGGATCCTAAACAACTGGGACAAGCACAGTTGACCTGTGACCTGCAAGGTCACCGAGCTGCCTTGCTTACTTTGCTGTTGTCTTCATTTAATACAGGGGATTTACCTTGGCAGAACCATACAGGAGCTAGCAGGTGACTGGGAAAGAGAAAGGGGTCTAAAAGATAAGTACGAGTTGTGGAAAATATCTCAAAGCTAGCTAACAAGTTGTACTTTCTTGTTTCCATATGAAACAATACACTCTTCTGTGGCAAGCAGCAGTCATGCTGTTTCTACTTCTATAGAAGAAGAAAAATATCTTCAATACTTTATGATTACCTTAAAAACAGTTTTCTCGGCCCTTAGCTCTTCTTTGCATTTTACTGCTTATTCATCTATGAAATAGTTACAATTTTTAAATTTTTTTCTGCCTGTATTGTTAATAAATTACCTTGAGAATGTTAATTAGCATTTTATGTTTTCAAGAACATTTTCTTGATATTCTCTGCAATCATTTGGGGGATAAAAAGTTTATAATACTAAACATTTTCACAATCTTCATGTCCAAAGAAAGATTTTTGATCTGACTACATTCAGTTCAGCCTTGTCTGTTATGACATTTTTCCAAATATTGACAAAATAATTTTCTTTGGCATGTTTTTTCTTCCATATTCCTGTGTTTTCAAATTCCTTCTTTTTGCAGGTAGCTCCTTTTCTTCAATTTCCAGTGTTCCTCCCCTTATTTATGAGCTTCATCATCTGTGCTCCTGCCATCAACTCTGTCCATGTTGGACTGAAGCACACATATCAGATAAAGCCTTGAGAACTGGGATAAAGTTGTGTTCTCCCATTAAAAAAAAAAAAAAGATCCAGTTTTTCAAAATCTTTCATTCACTAGCTTGTATATAAACTCAAATTTGAGAATAACTGATCCTGCAATGTCTGGCTGAATATACAGCCTGCCTGAAACAAGAGCAGGAGAGCTCCCTCTGTCCACTCCCATAGTTTGTGTGAATCCATGTGGATCCAGCAGGAGACTGATTCAGTGTGTCAGGGGTAGGGGATGGAGGGAACTGCACATCCACCCAAACACAAACACAGGGTCCTCTGCTGTGGCTGAGAGCATTTTCCGGGAAGAGAGAGGAGTGTTAAACCAAACAAGAGAGGAGAACACAAAGGTCTCTTTGTCAAGTTTCCAAGACACAGTTGCCTTCATCCTTTCTTGGTAGGCAGAATGCTTCCCCTGGCCTCCTAATGAAGCTGCCAAAAACCCGCCCTCTTAATACTTCATGCATGGTTTCACTGCATAGACCTTTCTGTCCTCAGCATTGTCCCCTATCAGTTTTTATGCACTGTATCCTTCCAGTCCTGGGGAGTGAGTAACTTCACTCATGAGGCTGCTGTTACAGAAAGCAGTGCCGCCTGTCCCAGTCAGTCGAGGAAGGTTTTACACTGGGACTTCAGACTCTAAGAATGAATCTATGATCCTTTTCAGGGGTGAAGCTGTATGGTCAGATTCTGTCAGCAGGGAATTGCAGCCCAAGTTCACATTGGGGATCATTAAAAAAAAAAAAAAACAAATGAGAAACAGAACCTAAGAAGTCAACTGATAAGTTCAGCAACCCCAAAACAAGCTGGTTGTTACAGAGTTGTATGGAGTAATCCAAACCAAAAAGTTATACACAGTCTGACCATTTTCACCTCTGGCACCTTGCAGCACAGCAAAGTACTTGTTTGTGCAGCAACAGGAAGCTGTTTTGTGCTCAGTCAGATGCACTTTGTAACCAAATGAGTCACTGTGGTCTTCATTTGTCTCCCAATGCAAGTTCATATTTGGGGTGTTTTCAGTTTTCACTTTACATACATGGACATTTTTTATACCCATTCGTAAAGTTCAGTGTTACGTTGACAATAAGTTTTCACTTATTATAAGTGAACATATAAGAACACCCTCATGTTTTTAAAAATCCACTCAAGTCCAGAAGAACAGACTGTAATTAAAGGCAGGGAATAGACACGTTGAAGGAGACAATTATGCCCCATATTATTAATATCCGTCCATCTTCACAAATATCAGGTAATTTATGCCAGCTGATGTTTTGGCCTTGCATTTTAAGCTTCCAATAAGAAATTAGGAAAACAATACTGAGAGTGATCTAGAGAGTTATAAAAAAATATTTGGAATTATTATTTTAAGATTTCATTTCTACATTTTTGTATAAAACCCAAATGTTTACTAATCAGGTCAAGGCATGTGTCTATTCAGGAGCCATCGCAGTATTGTTGAAGAATTTGGCAAAGTTCTCAGATCTACTCTCATTTGTAGCATTTATTGCCAGAATGCTTTGTCATTTTCCAAGAAATGTGTATTTCTTGGCCTCATTGTCCCAGCTGGTTTATTGATTCCATGATTATCCTTTCCAAATCACTGTTCCAGCTCATTGATGATTCTATCCAGTGCTGGTTACACAAAATGTTGTTGAAAGTCCTCTTTACTTTGAAAAGCCATGTGTTGACCAGTATTTTTAGTTAACAGATATACTCAGCCAAGATGACAATCTCCAAATTTTCTACTTCTGTGTTTTTTTCCGCAGAAGGCAATGAGCTGTTTGCTGCAATAAACTCTTCTGTTTCGCCCATACTTATGGCCACAATCCATGCTCTAAATCACTGTCTACATTATTTTAACATAAATCCCCTTTCAAATGCCCTTCTAATTCAATGGCATGCTGTAAATCAAATACACACTATTATAACCGCCTTGAGACTCTACTGGAGCTCTTCAAATATACTCCTTAAAAGCACGGACTTTATGGCAAGCTTCAGGGTAAATTTACAGCAAGATACACAAAGACTTAGTCACGGGATAAAATTCTGCCTGCAGAGAAGCTTAATGGCTTGGTCTTCTCAAACACACAGGTGGTTCACTTTAGAAATATATATAGTCCCACTGAAGTTAATAGAATTATGTGTATGCTTAAGGTTAAGTATATGCATAAGTATTTTCAGGAATATTTCCAGTATGCCCATTTATCCAGATAACTATGTATTTAAAATCTTACCTTTATAATCTGGCTTAATTTTTTCTCTTCCAAAGCACTTCATATGCTTTTGGGATGGCTGGCAGATTTTCTGGTTAGCAAAACTTGCTAAAAAGAACCCACTAGCTTAGATCATCAGGAGATTGTCTCCAATTAGTCACATTTATTAAAATTGTTTCCAAGAAATGGACCTGGGTGATAACAGTCAGACACAAACACTTCACAGGGTCGAGTGTGGGGCCATCTCAGTTTGCTGTTACAGTTTGGCATGTGGAGGTATGTTAAAGGTTTGCAGAGCTTTAAGCCAAATGGAACATCGGCAAAGGCTACACCTCTGCCTTTCTTCCCTTCTCTCTCCCTAAAAAAAAACCCAAAAAAACAAAAAACCCCAAACAACAAAAAACAACCCAAAACCAAACCAAACAAACCAACCAAACCTCAGCATGACCTTCGTCCCTCTCTTTTGCTCCCCACTGACAGAGAATGCTACTTTTGCCAGGCAGCCTTGGAGTGCTGCTTGTTTCTCTGCTTCATATATATGCCTGAGGCTTTAAACCCTGTCTACCCAGCGGATTAGAAAGGATATCAAGCTGACAGCCATGACGATAAAGATCAGGAACAGCATGAATAATAGTCCTCATGGTTTCATATAAACTAATATATCAGATTATCTATTTTCCAAGAGATTTCTACCACTGCACAGCAGCTCCGCTTTGAAAGTACAGCTGGTCTCTGGGTACACGATCATTTGAACAAACCAGGAGAGCCCTGAACAACTGTGATGAGGAATAAACAGTCCACACCTCAAATCACAACTTGCTGATCATCTCATCATGAATAATAGGCTCTGTAAGAGACAGAACGTATTGAAAATGGGTGCCTGGCCTTACTGTCCTGTGTAGTACAAGAAATTTGAACAGGAAAATGAAGAGAAACTTGCTAATTTTTGACTGAAGACATTATACAGGTACTCAAAACCAAAGGAACACCTCACCCTAACCCCAGTAAAGGTGCCTACAGCTAGTGTTAAGAAAGAAAAGGTGCTTAAGAAACATATTACAGGGTGGCAGTATTAGTTATCAATTATGTAATAAACTATAATGAAATAAGCAATGACAGGAAATCTATAATGAGGAATTTTAATTTTACTGAAATGAACCAGTGTTTTCTACTGATGATTTGATAAACTTATTTCTGAATATGGCAGCTGACAGATTTCTTTATGAAATAACTATCAAACCAGCAAACAAGGCTATTTTAGACTTTTAGAAATTATGCTATAGAATAGTTGCACATCCAAAATAAATTTGAGTTATCATAACTTCCTTACAGTTTAGTTAAATGGGAAAAGAAACAAATGTTGGTCTGTAACTATGATTTTTATTTCAGAAGACTAAATTTTAAGTAAGGGAAACTAAGTGAAGTAAACTTTCCTGAAGTCATCAAGGATATTGATATTACTCTTGGAATTTTCTTAAGTAAAATTTGCTAAAACTATCTCAACTGGTGAGGAAAACTGTAGGGAAAGGACTTCAGAAGCAGACAGATCATAACCAGTTTCAAAAGCATTTTTGGAGTAAGCACAGAAACCAATAAAAACTGATAAAGCCAATATTAAATAGGGTAAACAAAAGTGTCTCACACCAGGTGAGATAAGCGCGGTAGAAAGAAGCAAGTGGTTCATCTAACTTAGGAAAAGCAGTGCTGGGAGGGCAGCCAACCACAGTTTCCCAAACTGCCCAAATGTTTTAGCAAAGTTACAACACCAACAGGTCAAGGAACTGGACTTAAGAAAAAAGGTACTCTTCATGGAGGTTTAAAGAGGAAATAAGGTTTGTTTTCAGAAAATTATGAAAGGATAAAGACAGTTTAACTTCTTGGATCAGGGCAAAAAACAGTGACTGAAAAGGTCACTCCAGACCTACAGCCTGTGCTCCTATCTTTAGCCTAGTGCTTTGCCCTCTTCTAAATACCCTAATAAGTAAATGCAATTTGTTGTACTTTATCAAGTTGCACAAGACATCTTCAGGGAAAACAATAACCAAGATCTTCTGCATGTTTTTCCCAGAGTCAGGGACTGGAGCCATGGCATTTGGATGAAAAAATCTTTTTTCTTGCCCAGTTTTTTCTGTGGAGCCAAAGTGTCTGATTCTGCTGGCATCCAATTTCAGTTCTGATTTCAGTCCAGTGAACCTGGTAACTCTGGACTCTGATCTTTTACACCACAAAATTTCTCACTGTCTTTGTAGCCAAGTTTATCATCATAATTTCTTACAATAAAGCAATGCTGCTGACTGCTTCAGATTGTTTCTCACTGTAGTTTCTGGCCTTTCTATTCTGAAGCTCACAGAACTGACATGTAAACTGATTTTCTCCTTTACTTCTCTCTTTCCCCAATTGTACAAAATTACTCTAAAGATCACATCATCTGTTTCAGTCATCTTTGCTTTTGGCAAGGAATGTTTCAATATCCATTTCCTGATCCTATTCCTAAACAATCATAAATTGAAAAATGTGAATATAAATATGCCAGTATGAAGTCAATGCCAAATGACTCTTATGTCCCAAATGTCCTATATAATACCAATATAATCTACATTTCAAATCCTGCAAAAGGTTTTTGCATTTGCATTGTCACCACAGGCTCCACAAAGCTGAGACTAGTGTGTCTCTGGTTCTACAGCACGCCAGCCCATCCAGCTGAAAGAGTGCAGCTTTAGGTTTTTAAGTTCAAAAAATAGAAAGACAACATTTTCTAGATAGCATCAAGCTGCAACATAGGTAAACAAACTTCACAGGGATAAGCATGTCTTATACCATAGTCTAACAGGAAAACAAAGGACAGGCTCCCCTCCAGGAAAAGAAGTGGTGGTTTGCAAGAGCACTGGGATTTATAAGGATTGAGACAGAGATGCAGACTTGTGCATAATTTGATAACTACATGCTCTTAGTATTTCTAAGTCTTGATCTACTTTCTCTTTTAAGGTGTACCAGGCCGAGAGAGCACTTCCTTTTGTTATGGGCCAGAGAAAACAGAGTGCAATATTTGCTTTCTCATTAGTTCAAAGAGAACAAAAAATGCACTGACCTAGAATACAAAATTAAATATTTTTCTAGGCTTCCAGAAAACAAAGTAAAAACTTGCAGCAATAAATTGCTGTTAATTCATATGGACTCCAGGCATGAACAGCCTGATGGGCTAATGGACAGCTCTAGTTCTTATGGTGAAATATCTTAATGGCATTCAGCAGGTTTTTCCATGGATTTTGAAAATGGCCAGGTTTCATCTTTCATTCTCAAGGATTTTTATTACACCAACATGTAGATCACCATCCTTATATAATGCTTCAGTAAGGAGTCTCACCTTGTTCTGGAAAAAGAATGATTTTGATGAGCCTTGACATATTCTCTGTTACCTGTTCACCTTGTGCTGGCACCCACACCCTGGTCAAGCAACACCCACCCAAGAGACAGGGAAATTACACCTTTGCTAACAGTAAACGCTCACCTGGAAGAGGCTTAAAAGAGTCCCCTGAGGTAGTTTTCTGCCAATTCAGTGGTCTGAACAAGGCCCACAGATGGTGAGGCACTTCCTAGAGGTAGCAGAGGAGAAGCAGGATCACCTCTGGCTAGGCACCACTCCAGCAACTCCACCTCTAAAGTGAGCAAGAATTTTCCTGAGATGCTAAAAGAGACCATAATTCATGTACTGAGAAGTGCAGGTTCAGGAATAATGGCACAGTAGACAGATTTTCTTTGTATAAAATATTTAAATTATAATTTTTCTTATGCAGCAGTTGAACTTCTGGTTTTGGGGCAGTTTATTTTGTATTCTACTAAAACAGAGATTAAGAGTCCATGTGGTGTGCTTAGTTTGAGGAAGTGCTACAGCCACTCTCATTTCAGTGCTCTCAGACCTTTGCTTTCACCACACAGACACTGAATTAGTTTCCCAAGCAGGAAGTGCGAGCACAGGGAGAGCATCTGCTTGCAAGCAAGCAGGCACACACACACTAAGGAGAGGGATCAGATACTGGCACAAACATTCCCTTTCAGACCTCTACTGGGTCACTGCAGTCTCCCCCAGGCCACACATGGCTTTCTGGAAGCATCAGCCCATCGGTCAATGAAAAGGGCCATTTGTTCCCAGTACCACAGTGCTGCAGCAGCACAGTGCTGGTGCTCAGGGGAGGCACCGAGCAGATGCTCTGGGTCGCTGCTTGGTGGTCTGGGCTCTGGCATTGCTCACTGCAGCTGCTGCTGCTCTGTTCTGTATGTATTCAATACACTTAAAATCTGTGTTCATGTCTCTACCCGGCTGCCCAGCACACTAATGCAGAAACAGGATGTGAATTGAAGGGAGCAGTGAAGAAGTCTGAAAGGAAGGTGGCCTCATTTCCTGCATCACAGAAAACAGCTCCAGATTGAGAGTTTTCCCCACTCACCTGAGCCACTTCTCTTCAGAGGAAGCCAGAGGCAACCCTCATGACCAGAGCCACCATCACTGAGGTTTTGAGCTTCTGTTTCAGATGCAATACAGTGCCAGCAGCTGCTTCCCAAACATCTAACTTTTGGAGAAAAAAACTTTTCCTTTCCCTCATGAACACCAGCATTACATGAGGCCATCTTACAGCCCAGCGCCAAGATCTTATTTCTGGCCCTGGAGGTACATTCACTGTATTCAGCATCACTTTACATGTACTAAGCCCAAACATGTGCTAATGCAACAAGCCGCCCACAGCTTTGCTGTTCTGCATATGAGCGATTACTTGTGCCGAGTCTCAGTATTAGTCTCCTCAGTCTAGACTAATTCACAAGGCAGAGTGCTTGTCACAGCTACCAGGGTGGATACAGTGCTCTTCCAGCATGGACCCATGCCAGGTTCAGTTCAATCCCCAGCTGCAGAGCAATCCATGCTTTCCAAATGAAGAAGGACAAGCTTAGCGGATAGCATAGCAAAGCAGAAAATAACTATTTCCTGAGAGGTTTTGAAGTCTGTCCATTTATTTTTGTTCCACTGCAGAAATGTCGCAGTCGGTTTCCTACATCCCAGATGACTGACCAAACAGCTCAGGATCACAGAGCTACCCTGAGGGCAGTTTCTGGATTGTCACCAGGTAACAGAAAACTGTCATGTCAGGCCGTGTGTGACTTCAGATCTTTGGGTCTGGAATGCAAGTGTTAGACTAACCTCACACTCCTGTTTCACTGAGGCTGTTGGTAAAAGGTATTCAGTGCCACTTAACTTGCATTATAAACATAACTGGTCACAAAAAGTGGTTGGGTCATTTTTATTTTTTTTAAATTTGACAGTAAGATAAGAGAGATTCTCCCAAAATATTCTGTCATTGATTTGCTGATTTTAATAGGACTTCCCATATAAATCCTTAATTCAGACAAGTTTCATGTTCTCATTCCATTTTCTAATAAGGGCCTGAGAACCAACAGGCTGTGCAGCCATTTCCCCCCCACCTCTCCTGCTCAAAGCTGCCTGTGGTACAGTGGAGCTGTTCCATCTGGAATTGAGCTTGCATGAGAAAGCATTGTAAGAAATCCCACTCCTTCACTTGGGAAGTGTCGTTTTATGGAGTTTTTAGAGTCAAAGTTTTCTGCTAAAAATCTTTGTCACAAGAGTAACTATAACAGTAAAGTTCAGTTTCCAAAATTCTAGTAGTCTGTCAGGTATTAAAATTATGTTTGAAGAGTCCCTGAAACTGTTTCTTTTTAATGAGACAACATTTAATAAAAACTCTTCAAAGTTGTTGCTATGGAGTACCTAGATCACCTGCAGCTATAGGAATAAGCACCCTGTAATGTATAATGAAGGCTGAGGCTCTACTTAGCTTTGCCCAGGGCTTGTTTTGCCTTAAAATATTGGGGTTTGTTTTGGGGTTGCTTGTTTCAGTAACATTTGTTGTAGTTTTAAAGAGCTTAACAATAGTCCAGGGAGAATTCTAGTGCTGGTGTTTTACATTTTTTTTTAAGTGACTACCAAACTTTTTTGTGTAGTTGATCTTGCATTCATGCAAGAGCAGTTTTAGCAGAAAAATTACCATCTATAACTTTATAGCTAGGACCACTGGTAGGCAAGATAATGTGGAATTAGACTGACCTGCCCTTCCCCTGAGACACAGGGGAAATTAAAATGTTCCCTGCCCACTCCTAGCTTAGATGAGATGCTAACAAGAAGCAGGGAACCCTATACACTGTCAAGTCCCTATTTCAAAGGGAACAGAACACTTACATTTTTATGAATAGTGCTGAGTGCCAAAGGTATTGGATAAACATACATCATTTCCGTACAGTTTTATGAATCATTCTGTAGCATGTATTAATCCCAGATGGTATGGGAACATCACCTTTTAAATGAATACTGGTGTCTGAGCCTTATTGACTTCTGCTGCCCAGAACCACTGCAGCCCTGTAACATTTACACAGAAGGCACAGCTCCCTGCTCCCTCTCCTGAGGGACAGCCTTCCTCCACCTGACAGTTTAAAGTCAGTTTAGATGCTTCAAAAAGCTTAAGAACTCATTGGTTTCAGGCCTGCTGAACAGATTTTGTCAAGCTTTTAGATATTTGACAATACTAGGTTGTCTTTTCATGGTACAGATGGAGAATATAAGCACAGGCAGGGACATAGTGTTTGGTTTATCAAGGCATTTTGTTGCCCACAGAGGTAATTGCTCAGCACTTCTAGAGAGCACAGGAACAGAGGTGTGAGTGCATTTGAAAGCACTTATTTTCCTGGATCATCATCTCTGAGGTAAGATCACCTAGGCCAAGGTGTTTTCCAGGGATTTTTTGCCTCCTTTTTTTACAGCAACAAAAGTATCTTACCTTTGATCATTCCTGGGATGAGTCTACAGTTCAACCCCAGCTGCAACTCCAGAATTCCACTAGTCAAAGTGTTCCAAACCTTGAAACATGCCATAATGTCAAATAGTCCTTTAAAGTTCAGTGTTTACTGAAGAAAGTAAACAGAGACCTGTAAAAAAAAAAATTAAGTGGAGCTTAGCTCCTTGATTCACATTTTCCAACAGCAGCAATGCTTCTGTGTGTACCTTAGTAAGGATTCAGGAAACCTGATACATCCAACCACAGCACCATTACCTCAGTCTAAAGCAAACCAGAGCCAGCTAATTGTAGATGACTAATTACTCTATGAAATCCCAAAGAGCAGTGACAGAATGGCTTGTGAGAGTCAATGGGATGAGGACTAAAACAAGCTGTAAATAAGCATTAATTCCCAAAATACAACAACCTACTCACTTTTACTTTCTCTAGATATACAGGATCTACCAGACATCTTTAAAAGAAGCTTTCAATTCAGTAGATAAGAGGTTCATCCCATATATTATCTCAATGGCTTTTTCCCCACATCTTATGTAATGACAAATTCATGTTCGCACTTTTAGAGCCTGACTTCCAAATTCTCACAGCCTGGATTTTGTGAGCTGTTCTGCTGAATGCTGGGCACCTTTACAGTGTGTTATACAGAGGAACATGAAAGCTCCTTAGAAAAACTGATCAGCCTTCACAAAACTCTAACTCCTGGCATATAGATAAGTGTCAGAGACAAAGCTTGTTTTTTAATTTTCTTGCCAAAGGCCATGCAATTGATCAGTAGTCTAGGCTAGATTTGTGACAGTTTAGTTACCTGCTCAAGCCACAAGACCCTTTTGCTGAAATAATGGGCAAAAAAGAGCATGAGAAAGCTGCCTGAAATAGCATTTTCTTGTCCATGTCTGAGAAGAGTATATTTTTTTTGTATCAGAATAACATACATTTTGCTGAGATAATACAAAAAATTTTCTATTTTCTATTAGCTAGCAATACACTCTAATAATTTTTTTCATTTCTGCACAAATCAGTCTAATTATTCCATTATGAAATAAGAAAAAATATATTTTGACATGTCTTTTGCCATCTAAAATTACTTAATTCCTATGGGATTCAAGCCACTTCCCTTAAAGCATGCCAGGGGCATGTGAATGATAATGCAAACAGAAGCAAGGCCTGAAATTCTCTTGAATTTTTAAACTTTTAAAAGCACGAGCTTATAACTGCAAATATGTATATATCTATTTGATTATAAACCATGTGAAATGAAGAAAAAGCATCAAAACCATCTTTCCAGTTTGGTTATTCTTCACTTTTTAGAAAAATTATTCAAAGTGTATAATAAATCATAATCTCACATCTTTCTCACACTGAATGAGATTCACATATGTGTTCAGGGGTCATATACAGTATCTGCAATCCACGAACTAAGACCCTATCCCAGGTCCCATCTTGCCTTCTATAGAGAGCTCTTCCAGATTTGTAAAACAAATGACATTCAATCATGATTTTCCAAGACTTTTAGTCACTCACAAGTGACAGGAGTCGGGGTGGGGGGGTGGGGGAAGCACAGGGATCAAGCCAGACAAAGAGCAAGAGCAGACCATAGCATAGAATAAGAAGTAGCAACATAACAGCAAGCAAGTTAAGAAGAGATGTTTACAGACAGGCTGCACTTAATCAATAGAAAATATTTAATAAATAAGAATGCTTTCCATGTGCCTAAAACCCAGTCATTTCTGCTATCTCATTTCATGTATAATCCTCAAAAGGAGTATTTATAAGCTATTTCTTTGGCACTGAATTATTTTATTGGTCTTATAGTTTATACCTGATTTACTACGTGGTCACTCTGTACCACAAAAGATTTTTTCTTTCATCTGAGTTGCAGGAAAGAGACTGGAGCTGCTGTGCGTGAGCTCTGGATACATTTCAGTTTGGGATATTTCTTTGACAGTAAGAGACAAGATGAGAGCACAGATAATCCACAGTACTCCAATGAATGAACATCAGATGACTTTGCACAGTGGCTGTGACAAGGAATAATTTGAATCCAAACCATGTAGAAGGCCTAATTCTGTTCAGGCATAAATTGGAGCAAGTCCACTGAAGCAAATCCAATCTACTGCAGAGGTATCACAGGATGCACACACTGCAGCTCTGGGCATTGCACAGCCTCACAAAGGCATGGCACTGCACACAGACACACAGGCTCTGTTTCCTGTAGGAACCCTGGAGCCACGCGATAAGACTCACCAACACCTTTATAGCTGGAATGCTACCACCCACGGTGACAAATACCAATCCCAACTCACTCCTCCACAGCAGCAACTTCTCTCTGCAGGGTCTGAAAATTACCACAGTAACCAAAAATTGCCCTGACACCTCTCAGAGCTTCTGTTGTAGGATCACTTCTCCAGCACTGCAGAGAAAGCTGCAACCCTTCTCCTTGAGATCCTCTGTGCTGCTGCCTCAGATGGACATCCTCCTGCAGTGTGTGACACCTGTGGCAGCCCTGCACCACAGCAGCTCCCACTGCTCCATTTCCCACCTCTTCCCCAGCCTTCCTCTTCCTAAGGCACTGCATAGACAGGACAGATAACAGGTTTTTCTCTAGTTCTTTTTGGTCAATATTTTCAGCCCCCCAAAACTCAGGTGGAGCCAAGACACATCAGCACCTCCACATGCCCAGGAGGGACAAAGACTGTGTGCTCCCAGTCTGACCAACCAAGGCACAGACAGTTTGCATATGGACCAGTCCTGCAGAGCACTGCCTCTGTCCTGAGTGTCTTTGCCATATGTGTTCATTCCCTCTGGACATGAGGAGCTGAAGATGTATATTATCCCCCCCAAATGCAATAGGATACCTTTACATTTTGGCAAAAACTCAAAGGCAGTTGTATTGTCACCTATGTCTGTGACTACAAAAAGTAGTTGCATTTATAACTTGCATATGCAAATTATCCCTCAAATGTCATTAATCTGTTCCTAAAAACACTACCAAGGAAGTAGGTGGTGTTCTTAAGGATAGATTCAAGAGGATAACTTAATAGTTATTTAATAGAACAATTCTTCCATGTTGATTTAACATGTTTCCCTTAGCCACTGGTGCACCATTATCAAATTAAATAACATCTAATGAGGCTATCACATTATTGTATTTTTCTATGAACCAACAAATGCTTAATGGGTTTTATTTTAGAGGCAAAAAGATTCATATTACAGGAGATTAATGCAATAAAAAATGCCTATATTAATATCTGAGCAATAAGAGATATGAATTAATGGATACATGACCTAGTTACAAAAATGTAACAGTTTTAAAAAATTCAATATGATGTATTTTTAAATCTCACACTGTTAAGTCTTTGAATATACTTCAATAAAAAAGCCTTCTGTTATGCAAAAATGTTGTACATTCTGACACAGAAACATGAGTTTGATTTTAATTGAAAGAAATCTTGACACTGTCTCACCCAGAAATGAGAATTGTATTTTATAACAAAGCACTCCAAGGGTTGATGGGCGATACCCATTGCTGCTGCCTGCCCAAGTTTCAGTCCAGCAGTGAGCAATGGCACCCTAGTTATGGCCAAAAAGGTAAACAGCTTTTGACCAGCACAGCCGATATTCCTTCAGCCTCCAGGCCATGCTGCTGAGCAGCTGGTGCTGTCACCCAAAGAAGGACTTAACAGAAGTAAAGGGGGCCAGCATTCACCACCACTTTGGGAAAGTGCTCTCATCACTTCAGTGACAGCATCTACAAAGAAAAGTGTTGGGGAAAAGATCATCTGCCTCTAAGCACTCACCCAATCTACACATCTAAATGCAGCCTCTCTAGCTTCCATATTGCATATCTAAGCAGTTCTATACTCTTTAAGAGCTGAATTGAGCACAAATATAGTCTTCAGTTCTTCAGTTCATTCTGAGAATAAGAAAAATGCACAAATTACATCTCCTCTGATGAACAGTATTTTTTCTTATACCATAAGTTCCACTTGCTCACGCAATTATTCCTTCCTTCTCTATCCAGCTCCTACCACCCAGGTTCAAAGCAGCCAGTCACCATTTTCTTCGTTCCATCATCAGCTCCAACACCATACAATAAAACTGCACTGGACAGCTTCAGAACAAGATGTTTCAGAGTAGAGGCATTTAACTCTGCATTAGACCTTGCAATATTATAGCAATAATGCCTCCAGAAATCAAGTTAAGGCCATATCAGCTTTGTAATTTTTTTAAAGCTATGTCTTACTCGAGGATGAAGAATATTTGGGGAAGCTTGAAAGACAGAAAAGAAAAAATGAATGATTTTTTAGTAGTTTCCTGTTGTTTGTCTTATAAAGCCATCACAGTGAGTCAGTAGCTCAGACTTCTAAATACTATCGTACCTCATCTCTCTGGTTACTCCTCAGCCAAGCCTTTCTAAAATATTTAAGTAATCGTTCTCTATCTCTATTAAAACAACAGATGGAATTCCCAACCTTCAATTTTATGTCAGGATTCTGCAGCAATTTATTAACAGCTTGAACTCTGTTCTCTTGAGGGTTTAACCTGATGGTTGAACCCAATTACATTACAGTCCTTTGTTCATCAAGGGACATATGTAATATGATATTAAATATGAAACAACTCGTGCCTGAATAATGTAGTCTTTGTGATACAAATTGATGGAGTATGGAAGCCCAAATTCCAAGCACACAAACTGTTCTTATTTCTGATCTTACATGACAAAAATTCAGGACTAATTCCACTGCTGTCAGTGACTTACTAATGTGTAACTAGCATAAATTACAGCTGAATCATGGTTTGTCTGTCTTTCTCTTCTATTATCATCAAGGCATTCTGAAGTCTAGTCATGCAGCTCACAAGCTGGGTTATGACTCCCAGAAATGGGCACACATTTAAATCAGTATATACCTCCTCCATATCATATCAGTCCCATCCACACAACCTAGGGAAACCCCTCCACACACACAGTATCCAGTCTCTAATTCCAGGCAATTCAAATAGTGTTTCAACGTGGCATGGAAACTTCCCACACAGGAAGAAATCTTCAGCTTTTCTGTAGCAGTTGTATTTGCCAAAGTATTTTAAAATCACTCCTTATAAGCTAACTTTGACAGGTTAGCATATTGCTTTTTCCATTATGAATCTTTCCTTCCTACCCTTCTCCCCCTCCCCCCCTCCCCTCTTCTTGCAACATGATGCAAGCCTTCAATGTTCATTACTTCACTTCTCCCACAAATTGCTCCTAGTCCCATGCTCCATGGATGGCATTCCTGAGCTCATCCACCCAGCTCATGCACTCCTGCTTTGTACCTGTGTTCCAGACACTTCCACTGCCAAGCTACAGATACACAGAAAAATTAATTATCAAGTTAGACCAATGAACACCTAATAACCAAGGAACATTATATGCAGAAAGTGTCACTGGCTAAAGAGCTGTTGCCTATTTTGAGATAAGTTACGTGTTCATTCCAAGGCTCAATGCCCAGCTGAAACATTGGAGTCAAAAGAGTTCCCTGGTAACACAAGGGGCCAAGGGCATTCGTTTTCATGTTAAGCTATAATTACAGTAGCAGAAGAGTGTATTTTGAAACATCCAGCACACCAAAATTAGCAGGCTGTCAGTACACTTGGCACACAATAGGAGGGACAAGATGGGTGGAATCACATGTCCCTGGAACTGCAGATCTCAGAAAACCCACACCTAAAGTGGGAGAGAATCAGCCTATCATCCATGGGGGAGAAATAACCACTACAGAAATATAAATAACTTCATTGAAGGACAGGTATTTCAGAGATTACTTGTACTTCAGAAGAGCACAGTAATTTAACTACAGAAAACTGGCAGCTCAGGTGTGGGTATCTACAGTGTACGTGTCTTAACAGGGAACAGGCAATTCTACACATCATCTTCAAGGGGAACAATATGTATCCCAAACACAACCAGTTGTTCTAATGCTTTCAAACACCACTTACCTTGACCAAAGTGCTACTTAAAATCATCTTAATTAGTACAATTCTTACATATTAGGTCTAGAGATGGCCACGAAGACCAGATCTTTTGCCTTGACAGATGTCAGTCTGGTAGAAAAAATTATCTTTATACTTCTAACGCAGACAAAACACAGTTCAAAGGCTGCCATTCTGTTGCTATCCCATGAAGCAGTTTTGCTGCCAGCTCTAAGAAGTTTAAAACCAAGACCGGATTTTTAAATTATTTCATCAGAGAGCAATAACACTTTCTTTATGGTTCAGTTTATCACGTGTAATTGCCAGTGTTAATCTACACAGAAGTATTCTAAATCCCAGTCCTAAAGAAACTCTAACCTTGTCCAAGTTTGTTTCCTGGAGCTGAGCGAAAGTGAAGCACATGGCTGAGTTTTTGAAGGAAACTTAGGAAATTTTTAGTCATGACCTTTCATATGGGAAGGTCCCTACTTATTTTAAGTTTTTTTAAGCTCATTTAGTTGTTTAGATCCTTTAGATCCCTAAAGTTTATCATATTTTTCATATTCCTTTCTATATGAATTTAAAATCCAGTCAAAAAGCTTGATGACTTACTCCATCCCAAAACTCTGGTACAGGACGACTTGGACTGCATTTTATCAAATACCTTTATCTACATGACAGTTCCCTCTGCCAGGAAAAAGAAGTGATTGCTTAAGGTTATTCCCTTTCCAGCTGAAACACTGGCATACATAGCAAACCAGGAAACCAAATCTAATTTATCTCCTGTCCTTGTTCCACTCACATGTTTTTAGACAACCAACCTTTTTCCCATTCTATAAAGCATAAGGTCAACACCTCTAAAAAGCAGTCAGTTGTTTTTCCTTACAACTCCTCTTGCAGCCCAAGTTGAACTAAGTTCTACTTTAATTATTCTATTGTGGTTTTCGTGCTTAAACAATCAGGTTTCACTACAGAGACAGCCACAGTTCAAAAGCACACGCAAAGAACTTTTTGTGTATGTATCAATTTACCATGTGTAATATCAATAATTTAAGACGATTAAGGGAAGTATTGGAAGGCCTGCCCCAAGGCGGAGGTGTATAGTCCTTGGTCACTCCCTCTGTGAATGCATTGCTGTGGCAAATTAGGATACAGAAGCAACTACACCAAGTCCTCAACCAAACCAGTACAAAATTTAGATCTGAAATGAAAGGTTTGCTTTTGTGACAGACCAAGTATTATATTGGTAACTTCTTAAAATTATGTTCCCATCTTGTTACACCAAAGCCTGCCGTACTCCTGCCATCTGCAGTTCCCAGCAGGCTGGTCACACAGCTGTATCTTTGTTTTTCTGTCTCTGTGGAAGTCTGATGCTCCTTGCTCACCCACATAGGTCCCATCCTACCAGATAACAAGGCTGAACTGCACCCTGGAGGTGACCTGTGCTTTAGACAAGAGCAAGTGAACTAGTTAAGAACCTCCAGCTCTCAAAATGCTCACATATTTCAAGACTTCAGGGAGCTGATTGTAGAAGTGCTCCATTAAGCCTTTGCTTCATATACATCGCATAGACCTCTCAAGATGTTAAATCTGTCTCATCTCTGCCACACCTGGCTGTGGGGGATGCTAGAGCCCCCACAAGACAGAGGGTCACCAAGCTCAGATCCTCAGCCTCCTGCACTGCACACACAGATGTTTTTCTACTGGGAATTATTTTTAGTGTCATTCTTAGCAGTGTAATACAGTAACACACTGCACGGTGTAAATGAGAACTTTTTTTAAAGTCACATATCTTTAGTTCGCAACACACAAACCAGAGAGCACCAAATAAGCCATCATTCTACAAACATGGACCAGTCACAACATCAAGAAAGACAATGAAACAGTTCATTAACTAATCTGTTTCAATCACAGGTAGGATCTTAACAACAGTGCAAGTCAAAAATCCCACTTCAGAGTTAGTTATTTAACCCTAGCACAAAGGACACAAACACTTGCATAATCCAAGACTTCTAGGAGTTCAAACACTTGCATATTTTAAGCCACGTGCCAAGTCACAGTTACTACAAACTCAGCATTGGCATGCTGTGTATTGAACTACAATCAAACATTAATTAATTTTTGATATTGTTTTTTTAAATGCTCCAGGGATATTTTTAAAGCATATTCTCTATAGAGTAAAAGAAATAAGAGACATACCTCATGCTACAAGCAACATGATCTCACAACAGTACTTAGCTACTAAATAGTGAACTGGATGTGAAAAACAAGGGGATCTTCAAAACTTGATTCTTCAGCAACTCTGTGTCATTGCAAAAGCGACACTGTCATACACCTGAAGGGGCAGAGCCCAGAAGACAGAAGAGACACCCAAAGCTGACACCTGAAATCTCTGAAACTGTCAGCGCCTTGGCATGCTGCTGTGCTGGGCTCACCTTGTCCTTCCTCACACAAGGCTACGCTCAGCCTATTAGAGGCAAAGAAAGTCATGTCTTATGAGGGGCTATAACAGGGGAATTTTTACAGAAGTCACAGTGGCTAGGGGATGTCTTTTTTTCTAATTGACTAGGGAAACAAACAGCTCTTATCTTCCTAGCCCTTATGGGTTTGTTGTGAGGGTTTTTTTGTTTTGTGTTTGGGGGAGAAGGGTTTGCTGCAGCACAAAAAATAAAGTATCTTCCTCCTATTTAATTGATTTTGTTGCTTTTCTCTGATAATAAAAGAAAAACCATGAAGGCTACAGAGTAGCTATAAATGCAATAATGCTTCTTAATCACCAATCAAACCTTACCCTACAATCTGAGGTCTGTTAAAAAGCTACCAACAGGCAATGAAGAAGGTAGAACTTGTGCTTTTAAGGCAAGCAACAATATTAATTTTACAGTTAAAGATTTCTTTCCTATTTTGCTGTTATACAATACTACTACTACACAAAACTATTTGGTTTGGGGGTTTTATATACACAGCAAGAGACCTCATGATGCATACTACCCTGGAGCATTACCTCCAGGAAAAAAAAGGCTTCTGTATCAGACTGGCAGCTTGCTCATGAAATCCATACTCTACTGGCAAATATTGATCCCTCTGAGCAAGAACTAGGTGAATTTCACTGATCCAATCAGGCAGGTGGCTTATCATCCTGTAGTTAACCAGGAAAAGGGGAAAAGCTCTCTAGAGACAAGGATCCAGAACATAGGCTGAAGAGGTTAGAAAGAAGGGACACCTGACTACCCAAGCTAAGACCTTTGTTTATTTAGGAGTTTTCTAAAGTTCTTGCCACACATGGGGAGAATTTAGGGAAGAGGGAAACGTCAGATCCTAGACCTCAGAAGTCACATATAAGAGGAAATGGAAAAGCATTAATAGAAATACCACAGAAACAGTAAAAGGACTCTGTAGAACAAAGCTCTTCATATCCTTACAGTGGCTCTAAGCTCTCTGAAGAGCAAAGTAAAACAGACCTTAAAATTTCCCCTTTAAATTTAGGTAAATTTAAAAAAACATAAAAGCAGTACTTTTCTTGATTAGGCTATTCCCAGATACAAGCAATAAAAGTCTTAATGTTAATACTAATCAATTTAGATCATATGAAGATGATTGTTTACAGTGCTCTGCTAAGTCATAACAAACAAGCACTCAAAAGAAATGGCATTGAACAGCCTGCAACACACATACAGCCTTTGACTGGTGTTTGTCGCAGGGCTGAGTGAAGAGAACTACAAGAAAGGCTCTATGCTAAGTTTCTTAGGCTTCCAAAGTGACAGTCACCTAAAATGAGATATGTAAAAACAACAACAAGAAGCCAGCATCACCATGTAATCAACAAGTATCTGATCATTATCTCAAGACAACCACTCTTAATTACTCATTATTTTAAAACACAGAAATAATAATGGAAGGATTACTCAAGGGCAAATGCAGCCCTAAATGGGGACCAGCAGCTGCATACCAATGTTGTGACAGGAACAATGTGCCATACCTCGTCAGTGTGAGGCACAACCCCCCCAGACTTCAGTTCAGATCTGTGCCAGCCTCACTCAGCAGCAGCTCATACATAACAATCAGCCTGGTGCAAACATCATCCAAACTATTTTTCTTCTAGTGTCAGGAGAGATTAAGAGTTTGAATCAAAGGCATCAAAGTTAGAGTGAGGGGAAGGGAATGCAGTCTTATGAGGAAGCTAAACCCCATTAAAAGAGAGCTAATGCCCCGCAATCAATCAGGTACCCACATGTTCAGTGCAGAAAGTTGCCTACAGTGTTGAAAAAACAAATTACTCCATCAAAACCTACCACTGGAGGCAGCAGCTTAGACAAAGTTCTAGGGTTTTGCTAAGATTAAGGTACTACCCACAAAGGCTTTTTTGGGGGTTTACCAGCTTCTTTTGCTTAAGTCCCCCAGCAGTTGCAGGCTGTCATTTCACCTGTTGCAAGAGGAGTGACTTCTCAGTTCTATTAGTTATTTATAAAAATAAAATACAGTTTTACAATACTTCACTTCCAAATGTTTCTCTCCTGCAAGAAAGCCACCAATACATACACTCCACTCCTTCCAATAAAGTTTAAAAAAAAAAAAAATTCAAAAATCAGGAAGTCCAGTAATCACCAACATCCTTAGTAGCAGAATTCTTGTTGTGATTCCTTTTGGATAGTATCGGTTCCATTGCTTTCCTACTGACAAAAGTTCCCCATCAGGTGCATTCAACATATGATCTTCTTCCAAACTCAGGAACAAAAACAGACCCACTTGCCTGCAATATCTGGTAAGGCACCGCAAGGCACCAGCGGCTCTTGAGGATTGGGGAAACCTCTTATGGGTGCAGAGTCACACAGCCATAACCCCTTCCATCACCACAGCACAGGAGCAGAGTGGGCTGGAGCCTGTAGCCAGGCAGGGCCTTGATGATGAACCAGGTCCAAGGTCAAGCCAGGACACCAACCAGTAAATGTTCAGGTCAGCAGGACCAACAGCCAGGCAGGAGAACAGCAGTAATATTTTGAAAACCACCACACCCAGACACAACCTGGGCTGAGCTTAAATAGAGCTCTGGGCAGGGTGTGGTGGGTGCCCAGGTGAGGCTGTTCAAGGCATGAAGGCTTGTTGGTGCCCTCAGGGACAAGGCAATTACTTCCACTCCATCTAGCTGCCAAACGTATTTTATATTAACTTATTTAAGTTCAGAAGATGTATGTATGTTCCATATATGCACAAACAGAATAATCCCCCTTAGCACTTTCTCCAGCTAATTCCTACCATTGAAATTAGCTAATCCACCTATGTTCTCTTCTGTAAGAAAGTCTTCACCATCTTGCTAAGTGCCTTCATCCAAATAATTGGAAGTTTCTGCTATATAGGAATGTGAGATGGTTTGTATTATTGGTTTGGGAAAGAAGCAACATGGTAGAAATCCCTTTTTTTACTGGACTTTCCACCAGTCCCATCACCCTTGAACTGTGCCACTGATTAAAATACATTTCTCAGTGTGCACAGGGCACAGCAGAAGACAGGTAATAAAAGTGTGAAGGCATAATAGGATACTCCCTCCTCCTGCCTCACAGGGGTGAAAAGCAATAGTGGACAAACATGTATACAATCTCTGTAGGCATCAGCAGGGTGGCTTCAACCCAGAGGTACTAGATCCCATGGATTATGTGTCTACTGTATGCACCACTAAATGGTATTTCTAACATGACAGAATTCACTCCTGACAGAATTCCCTTATATCACATAAACAAGTGTGTTGATTTTTATTTGCCCACGTGTTACATTAACACTGTTTTATGCTGACTGCTACTTCAGATAACAGATAAAGAAAACAAAAAGTTCAGTGCCAGTTTGAAGTAGAATGAGTTAGGTTATTTTTAGCTAATTTTTCTTTTATTAGTTTGAATTATTAGCTTAACTTCTTTTTCTCTTGAAAAGACCTAGAAAAACCTATGAAGGGTTGTATCTTTTCCTTACTGGAGCTAAAACTATGTGATAACTCTAAGTCTTCTAAAAGTGTTCCCAAATATTTAATTTGTGTTTTCATTTATAATCATTACCAAATAGTTTTAGGAGACTATGATTTTTTTTTTTTTCTGGGAGAGAACATAATCTCCATCCAACTTGCAGAGGAAAGAGACTCTCTTCCCAAGTGGAGCCCTTTACATTCTTACATGCCTTATACAAACAAAATTGCCAAGTCCTTGAAATGCTAATGTTAGTTCTTGCAATGGACTTCCTCCATATGTGCTAGAGAAAAAGCAATGAATCATAGGGGAAAACACAGGCTAAAGCAAAGCAGGCCTTTTGCGTTAAATGCTACCATATACAGCATTTCAATTAGCTAATATTGATACCATAATTTTGTATGTTGGTGATTGCACGTGCAATACATAATAGCAAATTACTGCAATCACCAACTGTTGAACAAGTGCTTCTTATTCACTAACTACTCTTTGATCTAAAAATTGTGGTTTCCTATTAAGAGTTAAGTACCATAAATACACATTAATTTAAATGAGAAAGGAGGTAAGTTTACACAACATGAGAACAAATAAGTCAAGGGAAAAGGCACAGCAATGAGTAATCGTGTATGTAATGGCAGTCTCCCTATTACGCTTTTTTCTTTTCCTCCTTTCTCACTGTAAAAATTACAGTGGTTGTTACTGCTAAAGAGAATTTGCCAGTACAACAATCCCTCAGATCTCCAAGCATTTCAGACTGCTCCCCTTTCCCAGTTTCCTTGACCTCAAAACGCATTGTAGGCACTGGACAGTCTATCTTTTATGAAGAGCTATGCAGAAGATTTACATTGATACAGTCAGAGGGCCTGAGATGATACTCAAGACCTAGTTCTCATTTTTGCTGGGATTGGTTTACATCATGATAAAGTAAGGCAGCATTTTCAGGCATCGTGTTCTCATAACTGCAAAAACTGCCTGTTTTTTCCTCTGGCTAAGAGTGCAGTGGTGATGAGAGGAACACCAAGAGAGAAACCCGAGTCAGATAGTAGCACAGAAAATCAATCTTAAGCAAAGCTAAGGAACACATCAACTGTATGCTGATTAATTACTTCACTGTTACTGTGCTCAGATGTCACAATGGCACCACACGATGTAGTAGTATACGTACTAACCCAGCTTCTTTACCTAAAATAGTTATGTTCCATTTAGTATTATAATGTGCTTTTTAATATATTGGTGCATAGAAATTGAAAGGCTATTTTCCTTTCTGGCTTTAAAAATACCTGTCATTGCTAAGCTCACAGCTGACTATATTAGCTAGCCTAGACAGCTGAGAATGTGAGAAGGTTCACTAAAAAGCATTTCACAAAAAAATTCTGATTCTCTTCAAAGAAAGGTTAGTCCATACCAAAAAGCAGAGTCTATTAAAAGATGCTCAATAAGATAAGTTGCATGTTCTCCAAATGTCTGTCACAGATGGCTTTCTGTCTGCAACTATGATTTGAAAAAATACTGATTTATGTTCCACAGAACACAGAAAAAAAATACAGAAGGAAATTAGTGCCAGCCACTAGAAAGGAACAGACTCTACTAAGTAAATTGCAAAGCTGTAGGAAGAGTTCCTATTACTCAGGGTTGAAACTCTCCTAATATCCAGAGAAGAGGGCTGAATAATGTGCAACATGTCAACATGTCCTTATTTAGAGACTGCTGCATTGGATGAGCTGCCAAACAAGGGGAAAACAACTGAACCATGAGAAAAGTAGGTAAAAATGTTTAGCATTTTGGCTCAGAAGTCACATGTATGGAAAGCCCATAAACCAGCACTAGTCACAAAACACTGCACACCAAGTGCCTGAGTAACCCGTACCATCAGCTCTGAGAAAGAATGGCATTCCAGGCTGCCAGTCCAAAGAATTTACTAAAACTTTCCCGGGGCTACTTACTGCTCTTACAAATGCCAGTTTTCTGGGTTGTGTATGGAGATACCAAGTGGCAAAACAAGATGTATTTCCATGAATGTGCCCTTCTTGACAGGCAACACTCATTCCCTCTGCTTCCAAAATGTGTTGTAAAGGTAGCATGTTCTGCGACAGATCTAAAGAAGCTCAACATTTTTGAAGATTTAATTCCACACAATCTTCTGAAAAATTCCCATCATCTCAGAGGACTCAGTAGGCTCCAACAGAAAGTTTACCATCCTATAGTCTCCAGATGTACAGCAGCTATATGACCTTTTCAGTGCCCTAAACAATATCTCATCATGTACAGCCACACAAACCTAATGGAATATATGGCCACATGAGAATAAATTTCGGCAACATCTTTCCACTGAAATAAAGAGTTCAAATTCTTATTGTGCCACTCCTTTCTGAATTTCACCACCAAAACTGATTTAAACTCCATGTTATCGCAGCACTGTCCTCCACATGATTTTTACAAGGGAGCAAATAAAGCCTGTGATAGAATATTCTGCCTTCACAGGTTTGGGGCCTCCTGTCTGCAACAAAGTCAGCACCACTCAGTCAAAGCCTGCTCTGTATATCAAGAATATGTTTACCATTTATTCTTTGAAAATAAGCAATTTGCTCACACCTCCAGACACTTATGGCCAAATGGACCAGTACAACCCTTACCTGCTAATTCTTTTCAACTCTTCCAGAAAGTAGAGGTTTGGTAGTTTGGAATAAATGAATAAAACTGGGTCCTCATTTTTATAATTTTTTTTTCATTGAAAAATGAGAATTTGTCAAACTGCTACTGAAATTGAATTATACAAAGATTATGGAACTGGGATTGACATCTGCAAAAATGAATCTAGTTTTATTGCATTCAGTTAACAGCAGTATGCAACTCACACACCTCTAAAAGAGACTACTTCAGGTTTTGACATTTTAATATATACAGATTTTCTTCAATCATTATTTGTTGTTATGGTCAGATCTGCTAAACAGCATAATCCATCAACTCAATCTATAAGGACAAAATAAGTAGTTGTCATTCAACACTCCATCAACACTCCCTCTAGCAGATGTCTTCTCAATCTTTTCTTCATCATCCAAACTCAGCTGCAATACCTATAGCAAATATGACTTTTTCAAATAAATTCCATAATATGGTATATAAGGTATAGATTTTCAGTTAGTTGAGAGCTTTATGGCCATTAAGAACTAGATGTGTGCACTGAAGGTAGATGCATGAGTTCCAGAGGTCTCATGTGGGGCTGCAGCATTGGAGATTGGGTAGCTTCTTCCACTGCAGGATTTACACCACTGGGGTCACTGGGTGCTTAAAGAGAACCTGCACAGTCAGTTACAAATCAAGATGTTAATGTCAGGTGAACTAAGATTATATCAGCAGATTAATTTTGATTTCCTTGATTATTTTTCTGAAGGTCATTGTTAAGAAAGTATATTTAAGGAAAGTGACTTCAGGTGGAAGATTCATAATTTATATGAATTATGAACGAGACTGATGATGCATACATTAAACAAGTAAAGACAGTCCTAGGGAAAAAAAAAAAAAAAGATTTCAGATTAGGCACAATGTTTGTACATATTTTTGGATCCTGCAAGGCACCACAGAGAATTTATAAATAAAATTAAATGCTTGAAACCAATTTGATGCTGCCACTCAATCATAAAGAGAATTATTTAGTTATTCACTGCTGCTGAACAATACACTTTTCATGAATTTTTAAGTGTAGTCAGTATCTCACAGTCTGTGAAGCTGCCTTGTTTTCAGCTCCTTAGGACTGTACCATTTTTAATAAATTAAGCTCCTATTTTCCAGACTCCTATTTGCTTTAGGGTAAATATTTCACAAAAATTTAGCCAAGAAAGATACAGCCTTTATATATATATATGTTTATAAAAGACCATGGAAAAAAGTTTGGGGTTTTTTTTTGTGTTCATGTTAGTAGCTCCAAAGTCTTTAAGCAATGCTTGTGTCCCCTGCTCTGGAGCAATGATGTACTTGGCAGGGGACACGGTGTATTAGGAGCATTGTCTGTTGGGAATGCAACTTTTGCCAAATAAGTGAAAATGTATCCTAATTTGGCCAAGTAACATAAACTATAACAAACCATGCCTTGTATGCACCCGTGTATCCTGCTATACCTGCTGAATACATGCAGCTGAATTCTCTGATGACTCCATTTCAGTAAAAATGCTTTATCCACTATTTTTCTTCTGGACTTTTTTCGGTCTTCCCAGACTGCCTGGATCTGGAATCAGTGAAAGAAGTCTTTTCTCTGGTGCTGTCTGCACTTCCTGCTGGCCTTATAGCTTGTGGGAGAGAAAAATGTCTGATTTACACACAGAACCAGCAAGGGTTGGACTTTAGTGGGAGAGAACAGAGGGTAGACTTCAACCAAGGCAACGAACTGACACTCAGCATGGAGGAGGAATAAAGGGACATCTGATGAGCAGCTGTGTTCCCTGAGAAAAGTCATATTTGGGAAGGCAAAATAATAAAGGAGTGAGGAGGTGATCGCTACACTGGAACGGGCAACAAGAGAGGAACCAGAAAGGGGCATGGATCATCTTGAGTCCACGACTTCAGGAAAATGTCAAAATCCATGTAGGCAACTAGAAAAGGCAGAACAAAAAGTTTGGGGACAAACAGTCCAGCAGCAAGGTTTCAATTTCACCGAGGTGCCTGAGCCTCTCAGTTCATGCTCTGGGCTTTTGGAGATACTTGACTCTGGTGAAACTGACGGTGTCAAGACCGAGAAGTCTGGACAAGGAAAATAGAAATGCTTCATCAAAGGCATTGGGGTTGGGAATGGGACTGAGGATGAGGGCTTGAGGAGGAGGTCTGAAAGGTAAGACTGTGTCTCCTGAGAAGCACCATGTGCAACCTGAGATTGTGCTGAAAACTAACACTGGCCTCACAGAAGAAATGGGTTAAGGAGGTAGGTATGGGGAAAGAGAAACTGTGTAGCTGTGAAATTTAAAATGGTATCAAAATATACCAAAACACAAATTAAGGTTTCACTGGCACTGATTTCAGGCATATCCCGACCAGGGAGTCCTTGCTAGCAGTGGCTCCAGATGTGTGGCATTTTGACATCTCGGGGGAGCAACAGCTAGACACCCCCATCGCTAAAAAGTACCCAGACACCTAAACGCGGCCACCGGCCCCTCACAGAGAACCCACAGACGGGCCTGGGCTGGGGCTCCGTGACTTTCCTTCTGGGGGCCGCTTCCCCCCGTGCCGGTGGGGGACGACGCCGGCGGGATTGTCACCGACGGCACAGACACGGGCTGCCACCGGCCTCGCACGTGTCCGGGCGGCGATATCCCCAGCGGGACTTCCCGGTCGCTCCCCGGGGCCGCCCAGCAACTTTGCCCGGGGCAGTGCCCCGAGCCCCGGCTCGCTGCAGCCGCCGACCTCCGTTACCGAAGGTATCAGCCACAATTAGCGGTTTGATGTAATACGTGAGCGCATGGTTTGCATTACGGAAGAAATGACCTGATAATCGCCCGGCAGCGGCGTGCAGATGTGCTAAGTGACTCCGGTCCCGCTCCCGCTCCCCGATGGCATCTCCCGCTCCCCGGCGCCTTCGCTGCTCCCCTGCGGGCAGCAGTGGCGCGGTGGCCCCGGGCTGGCAACTGCGGGACATGGAGCGCGGAGGCTTGGAGGGATCTGAAAAGCAGCAAAATATTTCGAATTCTTTCTGATAACTCCCTGAAATGTTTTGCAACTAAAATTCGAGGAGCTGAAATTTGGAAAGGGAGGCGGAAATAATGGCAAAGAGGGGACAACGTCTAAAGTGAAAGGAGTATGAATGTTCCGTGATCTCCGGCAGAAGCCGGCTCTGCTGTGAGCAGCCCGCAGCCCCGCAGCTCCGCAGCCCCGCAGCTCCACAGCCCCTCAGCCCCACAGCCCCACAGCCCCGCAGCTCCGCAGCCTCGCAGCCCCACAGCCCCGCAGCCCAGCCCCACAGCCCCACAGCCCCGCAGCGCCGCAGCCCAGCCCGTCCAGCCGCTCTCCGCCCGCGGGGTGAGGGGAC
>JAWWTY010000005.1:22350147-22379709 GCA_035222235.1 Margarornis squamiger | reverse complement strand
AATTGTAACTCTGACTTATAATCTCTCTAGTGGTGGGTCCATTTTCTCCTGCTGGTTTACTTTTAAACCAGCACACATACCCTCATGTGTATTGTAGAATGGGCACAGTTGGAAGGGATCACAGTGGGTCATCTGACTGAGCGCCCCTGCTCAAGCATGGTCATCTCAGACCACACAGCATAGGATTGCATACAGATGGTTCTTGAATATCTCCAGTGAGGGAGAGTCCAAAAGCTCTCTGGGCAATCTGTTCCAGTGCTCAGTCATCTGCACAGTAAATAAGTTCTTCCTCATATTCACATGGAACGTCCTGTACGTCAGTTTCTGCCCCCTGTCACTCATCCTATTGCTTGGCACCACTGAGAAGAGCCTGGCTTCATCCTCTTGATACCCTCCCTTCGGACACTTACAGACATTAATAAGGTCCTCCTCTCAATCACCTCTTCTCAGGGCTGAGCAGGCCCAACTCCCTCAGCCTTTCCTCACAAGAGAGATGCTCCTTCCTTTACCATCCTTGTTGCTCTCCACTGAACTTACTCCAGGAGGTCCATATCTCTTCCAGACTGAAGAGCCCAGAAATGGACACAGCACTCCAGATGTGGCCTCAGTAGGGCTGAGTAGAGGGGTAGGATCACCTCCCTTAAACTGCTGGCAGTGGTCTGTCTAATGCAGCCTGGCATACCAGTGGCCTTCTTGTCCACAAGGGCAAAAGTTTGGGGTGGGTTTTTTTTGTTCAGCTGTAGTTCAGAGTATCTATCAACCAGTAGTGACATATCAAACCAATCAAAACTTAGCAGAGAGCTATTCTCAAAATCCCAGATGTGGTTGCCTTTTTCAGTGCCAAATGTGGTAAGGATAGAAATAGTATTCCAGCTTACTTTACATATATAAATGGATGTATTTTGCATGAAAAAGCTAAAGGTTTGCTGGGAATAAGTGGATTATTTTTCACTTACTGAAAGGTACACTCCACTGCCAGTTGAAGATTCTGAATAGTGCTGTCAAGCAATCTGTTTTCAAAGTTATGCTGTAATTAAAAACTACTGCTAGAGGGCATCTGGAACACAATGGGACCACTTCTCCGACTATAACCAAATGTAAAGAAGTAATTGAATAGCAAATTTTGTTCATCTGCAACTATTGTTACAACATGGATGAAATAAATGACACATCGGTGATCATTGTGTGGCTGTGCACACAAAGCAAGAGTGTAGTTCAGCATTTAAGTGACATATATAGATGTGCTCTGTCTCTCTTCCCTTTCTAGCCACATTTTTGCTACAGCCTTTATGGTGATATTAGTAGTCACAGAACCAAAAAATAACAAGTATGTCTCCTGGATGACAAGGTCAGGGAAGCTAGGCAAAGGACCACCTCTGAAAGTGATGCTAACTCATACAGCAATAGCTAATAAAATAACAACTTTATGTTGTATTATATTTGTAATGTTTTTCTTCTGTTTCTGTTCTTCTTAAATTTTACACATACTAATTCTAAACCTTGCAATATATCCTCCTATTCACCTCCTGTCACCCAGTATTCACCTTGCCGATATCTCTTCACTAACTTGGTCCAACGCCTCTTCTAGAAGTCTCAGAGCACATAGCTCTGCTGTCCTCTATTACCCTTTCTCTTGCCACATCACAGGACTCCTTGCAGCACCAGAGCAATGTCCTGTCTTACCTCAAACCACATCACCAGACAGATTTAGGAAATGGAAGACAAGCTTCCATGCCATACCAAGGAGGAGAAGTACAGTTTAGATGGCTGAGTGAAATACCTCCATAGACAAAACCTTCAATTTCAGTCCTGATAGAGGGACCAGACCTGACATACAACTCAGACTACTCGGACATCAGATGAAGCACAGTAACAACTGAGACAAGCATTAACACATGCCTAGCACTGAGGAAAGAGGTGTGTCTTCACAATAAAAATGTGTCCAAAAGCAGCATGATCGGGGCTCCTCTGGTAGGGAAGAAAAACCATGAGCCAGCGTGACCCTACACCAGCAGGGCGCTGCTGACCCAGAACTAAGTTTTCCAGCTTTTATAATTCTTTGGATCTGGTTTGCCAAAATTTAGCACCAGAGTCTGAAAGTTTCCTACAGTTGTTTCAATTCCAAAGACTATTGCTCATAGTATGGAAGAGTATTTACTCAGTTTTACAGCAAGGAGTATTTGTTACTACCATCCCTAGTTTCAGCAATACATGTCCCAGATCTCTTCAGTTTATATCATGGAACTAAAACATAGAATCATACTCAGATTTGTTAATGTTATTAGAAATTCTAAGCAGTTTAATGGTAATTTATAATAGTTTAGCAAATTTCAACCTCTCTCACGTGATTTTTCCATATATCTTTTGCAGTTAATCCATTTACTAAATTATTCAAATTTTGCCTTTTATGCATAGCCTAAAGGTAGCAGATAGTATTCAAATTTTCTGGGATTTCAGAAACTTTACAGCTTTTGCTTTTGTCACTTCAAATGCACATTAATTCTTTAGCTATTTAAGAAAAAATGTCTCCTTGCATCTCTTTGATGACACTCTAACTATTCAGTAATCCATCAGTAATTATAACTTCTTAGGTTTTTTTACCCTAAAAGGGTTGAATTTTCACAGACTGTCATGAATCCTAGTTTTTAAATTACCAAGAGTCCAACTGCTGACTGGGATGAGGAAACTTCTTTCCATTTAAACTGACTGATTTCACATAAAGCCTTGTAACATTTGCTTTTTTTAATTAGGTTTATCCTTATCAAAGAGGTCCGTTCTCATTTTATTTTCTACTCAGAGAATGAAATACAGTGAAAATTAAGCATACATCAAATACAGTGCCAGACCTAATAACACTTTCAGCATACCTTAACTACTAATACATCAGTGTATGATGTCTTTTATTCCTGTTTCATTCCAAACATCTACTTAGAAGTCAAGAATAGGTTTAAATTTTTTACATCTAAACATCCCTGGGTACATCTAAAAATATTAAGCCAGTTACAAGCTGAAAAGAAAAAAAAAAGGGGTTAATTTAAACAGAACAGGAAAATACATGAAAATATAGAGCATCAGCTGACTGCTCACACCGCTGTCAGTATGAATCATTTATCTCCACTAGAATTACTAGTTAAATAAGGATGTGGCAATATAGACTTCTAATTCTTATGTAATTCTTGCCTGGCTTGCAGATGACAACAGCCATAGGAAGTTCATATCATAGACAACTGACAGGACTCTCCTGGTACACAGTACCTTCCTGAGAGACAATTCTCACCTAGGCTAAAGCACTCCTCACTGCACAAAGCAGAAACAGAGGCAGTGTGCAACTTCCTCAGCAGTTTGCTGGTTTTAGGCCAGGCCTGGGCAAGACACTGGCTAGGGCCTTCTATACTGCAAACAAAGGAGAATGCTAGCAACTGCTTTTGTGAAATCAAACGCAAGAGCTAGGAGATAGAGACAACTCACTAGAAGAGGAATTGAAAGAACTGTTCATTGAAAAGAGCCCACGTTACAATTCCCACTCTACATGGGCAAACTCAGATGAGACCAGTACTGTACTTCTTTATTTTTAACACCTTTTAATGCCTCAGGAGTATTCATATCACATGAAGAAAAGCCCTGCTTCCAAACACTGCAATTATTGACCTCGCTTGCAAGTGCTGACATAAAAGAAACAGACCAGGACTCTGAGCAACCTGTTGCTGAAATTCCTCCCACTAGTCTGAGGAGGAGGGGTCAGGATTTCTTTGTCCACCAGGGCTCCAAACCGCAAATACAACTTTCAGAGAAACAGCTTGGAAGGGCCTAGAAGTGCTGCATGGATGAGTCTGAAGCAAACATCAAGTAACTAATTTGTTCAGCACACGCTCCAGTATTCCCAGTATTGCTATATCCCGTGCACCTGATATTCAGTCAATCATTATTTGTATAATATAGTCTTCACTCCATATTTTACTTTTACAAGATTTTTGCCTTATTGGGTTAAAAAAATTGCCAGGATGCTAGACACAATTCAGAAGCTGCAAGAGGTTCTCTGCTGGGCTGATGAATCAGCTGCATAAATCAGTGCAAGCCTTCTTTGTAAACACACATAAGAGCATGCCTGCTAACAGGAAAACAAGGCTATTATAAAATAGAAAGGTCGACTAGCTTTTGGAACGACATAAGCCAGAGCTACTGTTGAAAGCAAGTACAAAAAATTTAGAAGAATTTTATAATGTTCAAAAGCTTAAAATGGAACCCAAACTCTATATTCATAATTGGAAGGGCAAGAATGATTTTTGAAGCCTTTTCACAATAACACCTTGTTTCCACGCTCATTATAGAAAAGATTCTTCTTGTAAAGAAAGAAAACGTACATGAGAGAAGCTTGCTTTTTAGGGTAAAGGAGGATACCAGGACCTAAAATTCTAACACACGTTATGCATGACTTCTCATCCTTCTGAAAGTGACAAAAGCAGAAAGTTTCAGACACATTGGTACTTCATGTTATGATGTAATTAAGTTTTATTTTCTTCACATAATTTGTTTAATTACTTTGAGTTACACTAAGTTGACAAAAATCTCAAAACAGTAGTCTTAAAATGATGACTCTTCACATAGGAATGTAACAACCCTAGCACATTCCACTGACTTGCTATGAGGTTCCATCAACAAAGGGACAATACATTGTTATTATTAAAATGTTACTACTATACTGATGTTACTTAAAAACCAAAAAAAAAAATCCCCATTCTGTGTCAAAGAGCTTGCAGTCTGAAACCAGCTGCAGTAATACTAAATGCTATGATAGTAGCAAACAGCTTCTATGTAAGTTAAAATAGGAGGCTAGTGTAAATATACAGTCATTAGCAGGACAGTCACAAGCTGCGGAAGAAAAGTAACTCAACAGTACTATGTTAGAAGGTGTTCTGAAGATCTTTGCATAACCATAGCTCCTTCTCTAGCCCAGAGTATCAAAGTCTGCAGTAAGCCAGAAGGATCAAGTGAGAAAGTGGGATCAAAAGTATGACGTAGTGTCAGAAAAAGGAGGAGAAGTCAAGACTTGTGTTTACTACAGCTGAACAAAGCTCCATACACAAAAGGCTCTGCAGAACTGAAAGAATGAAAAGGCAGAAAAAAATAGTGGAGCAATTGGAGAGGGAAGACATTTAAGAGGCACCAAACAAGGAAGTCTGCTCCACTTTGGTCTAGGAAGTCAGTGCAGAGAAAGTCACAGGTCCATTGAGTGGAATACAGCAATCCAGTTTGGCACAAAGTTAACAAATTAATCACAAGTTTTTGGCAGCAGCAAATATGCATACTCCAAAATAAGAGTATAAAATTAATAATCTATGAGCTTAATATATAAAATGCATAGAGAAGTAAAAAACATAAATTTATTTAATCAGACTCATAAATCTTAGCTTTAAACTAACAAATGATAATAGGAAAAAAGGCCCAGTCCTACAGACTTTAACCAAAACCGGTTATTTGCAACTGTTATGACAGTACTTCAAGCATGGGAGCAGTAGTCTGAAGGCAGGGTCCTCAAGTTAGGAACACTGTTATTAACTCCTAAATACTGCTGGTGGTATACTGTTGGAATATATCCAACAAGCCAACTAGATGTCCTTAGGGACCATGTTAGTTTAGCTTCATTGTGCAGTCACAGAGTGTTTGTAAAGCATTACAGAAAGCTTATGACAAATTTTGCTTCCTGGAGTTTACTGAAAACAAGACATTGCTGAAGTCATTTGTGACTAAAAGAAAGAAACAAGACTCAGGCCCATAGCATCTTACAATCCTACTCATGTTTCAACTATACATTGAGAACACTGTTTTTCAAGTTTTGGAACTAATCATGATCAGTCTGAGGATCCTCACCTTCAGCAAAGGCAAGATTCCCAATTCATTGCAAGACTGGACCTCAATCCCATGCAGTTAACTAAAATAGCTACAGGAATTAAAAGAAAATGCATCTTGTGCACTATAGCTGTGCAGTACCACAGTAACTTTCAAACGCTTTAGCTTTTATTTCATAGATGTGGAACATGGCTCTAACCCATGGGCATTTATGACTGATGCATCTGCATGAAGCTTCTCATGAATGTTGCAAGCTTCTGAACATCTTCTACAGTCACCGCATTATATAAAGAGGCACGGATTCCTCCCACAGATCTGAATTGAAAAGAGGAGGAAGAAAACCAAAGGTTTTGTATATTTTAAAAACGACATTAATAACATTCACAGACATTTAAATCTATCCCTACTCTGAAAGGATGAAATTCACATTTTAGGTGAATGAGAAGCAATATTTAATTCTTCAAGGCAAACCTGCAATCTAGAGAAGCTTAGTATTTATTAGTTATTTACCACTCCAAAGCTAGAGCCCTATGACATCAAAAAGCTAATCCCACAAAGACTACTGAACATGTGAAACAACTCTTGCAACCAGGCAGACAAGCCACCTGAGAGGCTTCATACAATGACACAATCTGATCTCAGAAGTGACACCTTCTTTTTTATCTGCAGAGACAGATTTGTAGAAGAAAGCAGAATTAAGGAGAAAGCTCTCTGCAGTCCACCATCAAACCTAAGCAGTAGTTGACCCACCAGTAGTCTCTGATTACAGTCTCTAGACTTCTATTCTCAGGTGATGCCAAACCAATATAAGTAACAGTTAATGAGCAAGAAAGGCTGATAAGTCAATATAGCACAATGCCTGCTGCTGTATCACTACTGTATTAATAGTTTTTTCTGCACAGGAAAGAGATTCATCTGACTAATACTTACCGATGTCCTTTCAGAGATATCATGTTAAGTTCCACAGCCTTTTCAAGAAATTTCTTTTCCAGAGCTTCATCACCCTTGACACTGCCAATACGGAAAGGGACATTCATTCTGCTTCGGTTCTTTCTTTCCACTGGACATCTAGAAAGGTTGCAGAATGTAATGCTTAACCCATTTTGTGCTAAATTTATATTTTCAGCAATATACAATTTCAGAAAGTGAATAATCACATCTGTTTAGAACATAAGTCAGTTCTCCGTAATCAAAAGGTCATTACTTTCTGTGAAAGAATGCAAGCTTCCTTTTTTAACCAAGCATAATAACAGAAATAGTAAAGCGGAAGGCTAATTAACCCTTCCTGACATACTCAAAATTGCCCTAGAAAAATGCACAAGAGGCTTGTATACAGACCAAATTAAAAAAAAAAAAAAAAAGCAAAAAAAAACCAACAACCAACCAAAAAATCCCACACACACTCAAAAAAACCCATAAACAACCAAACCCAAAACCAAAACATGAAGAAAAGTTACTCAGAATAAGTGAAGTTAGTTACAGTGAATTCTGACTGAGTCTCAAGCAATTTCTTTAAAGACTGACATGCTTAATTTCACTCAGCAAGTCAAAAATTAGACTCAGCTAAAGAGAGGTAAAATATAAAAACACAGCATTAGAAAATTTTCATGGACGTAAGAGACTTCTGTTAGTGGTTTCAGTCCACCTTCTAAATTAGTATTACTCAGAATCATGAACACCTCGAGTAGACAAGAGGTACCTAAAGTGGACAATTCAAAGTACATTTATTTTTTCTTCAATTATTTTGTGAAGGCAAGAAAGGATGGGGAAGGGGAGAAGATTCAAATATCCTTCTTTAGTGATTCTAGTTACAAAGGAGATATGAAGCCTTTGGATTTATTCTTTCCTAGGGCTGTGATCTAGATTCTTGTAGGTATTCATTAGGAATTTCTCATAAACTGCATGTCAATTTCATACCTAGTATTATTCTATTTGGCAAAGAGTGGGTATCATTCTTCTTAGTTTCTCCCTTGTTCCTTTATCCAGATGTCTCCATGATGAAGTGAAATATCTGCCTATGCAAATTTTCTGCTTCAGGCTCAACCAGGAAAACACCCTTCAAAAAGGCCTATGTTTATAAGCATTCCCATACATGAATTACTGCAGCCATGCTACAGTTTTTAGAATATCCAGTTGCTCTTAAGCAATCTGATGTAACTCAGTTAGTGCACAGACTTTGGAAATCAAACTGCAAATTACATATAGCACTCTGTGGAAGAAAAGACTCCATTCGCCAAATGGCTTGCCACACTGCTTACCCAAGGAAGCATTCCACAGATTAGGTAGCACATTACAGCTGGGAAGGCAGCTTCAGATTAAGTCTTCCTTTTAGTCATAGATAGAATAAAAACAATTTTAAGAAAAAAATCACAATCTTAACTGTATTGCTTAGGAAGATGCATTACAGCTCACTTACTGAAGCTTGTTCTGCTTTCCCAGCTGACTATTTACCATCCTATTTGCATTGGATTTCTTACTCACTGCCTTACAGACCAACTTGCCAGGAACAGATTTCAGTTTGCCACAAAACGTGTTTTTAAAAATTTTATGTGTTTTCTGAGGTTTATGAAAAGCCCTCTGGTTTCACTGAAGTGCAATCACAATTCTGACCATGATGATGCTAAAGGCAAATCTGTTCTCATTAACTAAATGGATAAGCAGAATGTATTAAATATTATGATAAAACTTTATCCCTTCCAATTAAGATTGCAGCCAACTTTAATCTAAAATACAAATTTAATTTGCACTACCATAACTTTGACTTGAAAGTTAGTTAGGTCTCCAAACTGTTGCTTTTATACTGAAAGTATATTTTGCAGTTTCATAGTAAATTACAGTTCCATCTTGGTGAATACAAAAATTATTACAACATCAGCTTTTAACTATTTGTCAGTCCTGTGAACTCAAAAATACTTTATAAGAAATCAGAGGGCTAAATCTGCTTTGGAAAGCCATCAAAAATAACTGAAGAAAACATGTAAGTACATGAAATACATAAAGAAAATGTATTCCATTTTGAGATCTGGTCTTTTATTTCAGAAAGCATTTCAGTGCTTAGCATAATAACAAAAAAAAAATGCTCTGCTTGACAGAGGGAAAGAAGAATCTTTGACTACTGGAAGAGATGGCAGGGAGAATACAATGCAAAAGCAGTTTCTTACAGGCCACTTTCTCTGTTTTGGCCTGTATTTCCCCAAGAGATTCAGTAAGCATACAAACTGAATAGAATCTGCATAACTGGGTTTTGTATATTCTTCTCCTAGGCTCCTGCATTTTATTAAATTTAGAATATGTTCTTAGTATGTTTTAATATTGATCTAAATAACTTCCTACTGGAAGGAGACTCATCTTTGGACAGTTACAAGTAGATGGTTTGCACAAATAATTACTGTAGTAGTCCTCAAAAAAGGTGACTTCACAAATACACTGCAATCAGACTCTTGAAATTTATGAATATGTGTGACTCTGTAACAAATATTTAAACCAAAAGCATAGCAACTTACACATAAAATCCATTAGATTTGTCTATAACATCATAAATCATCCGTGATTTGATTAAACTAAGTTTATCCATAGCTGCAGCTCCACCATTATTCTTTATCCATTCCAATACCAATCCCATGATATAAATACTGCAAAAGGAAAAAAAAATTTTGAGTGAGATTATTTGAAAAGGAAAAAAAGTAAGTCTGGTCTAATAGTTCACAAAATGTTTCAGCAATAAAATGCTATGTATGACTTAAGGGTACTTAAGATTAACAAGTCAGAATCTGGATTATTTTATGACAAGTTATGAAAAGTCTAAGAAAAGAATGTTTTTTGGACATAGATGAAGTATCCTGAAATTCAAAAGCTACACAAATCTGCTAGACCAAAGTTAGTCCTTAGTAGCACAGAAAAATATGTCCTCCAGGTTTCCTGCAGCTTTGCAGGTCTCCCAAGGACATCCTCAGACAGGCTGCAAGGAATGCCAATTCACTGACTACACAAATGCCTGTCAGGTCCTAGAAGGAGCCAGATTTAGCATAAAAGTTAATAGTGTTCACCCTGTGCAGCTGCTCTAGCAAAAACGCAGTGGTGAATCTCAAATGCATGCACATTAATAATGCCAGAAATTTAGCCCCATTCTCAAAAATGTTAAAAATAAATGATAATCCCATTTCTGTCTAAAAAGACCTTTTGCCCACATGAACAGTAAAGTTTGGTGAAACTAATAAAGCTGTATTCACATTTAATTATTCATGACCATTCAAATTCTAAGTAGAGATCTGGAAGCCTACTGGCATCATGTAGTTTGGGACCAAGTATTTTGGTGCTAGTTACTAAGTGCAACATAAAAAATCCTTGAGGCCTTTTGCCTTTGTGCTTTTGCCACAAAACTCAGCTTGTTCAAGTTCAGGCATCTCCCATGACTACAACAATTTACATAAAAACCTGCTCACAAGTTTTTATGGCTTATTTCCAACAAGTTTGTTCTTATTAATCCCTTCATTACAGATTCCAAGGGAGTGCTCAGAGAACATTACCCTAGAAGTTTCCCTGACAGCTATCTAGCAGGACACTGTTTTAAATTTTGCTACTTTTAATTTCCAAGGGGATGCCAGTACCAAACCTTTGAACACTATAGAAAGGCTGCAGACTAATCAAGGTGACAGACTGCCTTTTATAAGCATCTTATAGCTCTGAGAGCACCATCTTGCCATATTTATGACAGCACGCTGTCAACTACTCCTGTACAAAGGATCTAAGTGAAGTATAGCCTACATTCTTGCCAAATATATAGGGGCACATTCACCTCTTGCCCTCACTTCCCCAAGCAAAACTTCTTAGATATTTCTAAAAAGTCAGTCTTACAGTCATTCACAAAACCCAGCCAGATGAAATCTTTTACCCTTCTGTTATGTCAGTCAAAATAATGTTTCTGAAACAATTTTAAATGCAAAATGCATTCCAGATCTTGGAATGAGATTTTTATAGCAAATCATTGTTAATTTTAGCTAAACAGATTAGGGTCAAAGAGTCAACTCTGAAGCGCCATGGAGTTAAAGCCATTAGTATCACTTTAATTTAACTTCCTGTTCAAGTAGTTTTTGCAAATTCAGTTAATATTTCAAGCCTGTTTGCCAGCAAACCACTAGCAAGTGAAAGGAAAAGAGTAGAGAACTAGGAAGCTTTGCCAGTTCCTGAAACTAGAACAGGCAGTTAGAGCCAAGCCAAACAGATGTGCACTCTGCCAACATTTCAGTTTATTACATTCCGGATTCTGGAGTGTACTCCAATGTGGGTCTGTAGCATGAAGTCAAATCTGGCAAGACAGTGATCAGAAGGGAGAAAGACTGTTAGTTCAATTTTATTTTCAGCTCCCTTAACTTTCCATTACCCTGTTAAGGTTACTGACAGATACTGAGTTACACCTAAAGCAGCACTTTCTTTTCAGAATCTCTGCAGTGGCTAAAATAAAGCTGCATAATTTGATCTATTTTTCTTTTCAAACCAGAGGAACAACACTGTGTTCAAGTGCTGAGATTAAGTAGAACTTCAGTTTTTCAAATGGAAATAGCTTTGTACTTGGAAAACATGAATGGTTGGATTTAAAAGCTGGCATTTTCAAGTATACAGTGTCCGAAAACAGTATGTGCGACTTGCCAATCTGGCAAATAATCGATCATGAAACAGAGGCTTCATCAGTCATTGTGAAAAAAAAAAAGATATACATACTGCTTATGTTACAAAGCTACATTCAGAAGACAAAAATCTAGAAACATTGTATAGTTAATTCTTAATTGCAGCCCTAAGGATACTGGGCGTACCCAGCCAACAGGGCAGACTGGCTGCCAGTAAGAATATATCATTCCAGCACTACATATTCTACAGAGCACACACAGCTTGGGAAAACAAGTTCTACACTGTAAAATCTGGATAAAACAAATGTTCACAAGACTTACTGTTCTTCTCATAAAAATAAATGCCCCTATGTCACTGCAATAATACACTACACAGTGCCAAATCAGCAGATTCAGCAATACAAATAGTATCACCTCAAATTTTACTGAATTTAAGTAAGCAATTTCTTTAGGTTCTAGGCCTTAAATGCAGGAATCACTGAACTTTATGCCTATACGGTGCATTTAATATCTGTTGGAGATCATTAGGCAACCTAATTTTGCAAATTCTGGCGTGTGCGAACAAGATGTAAGAGCTGAGACTAAACATTGCATTGTTAGATTATCTGAATCAAAGGAAATATTCTCTTGAAAAGTAGAAATTGTTATTGTCAAAGTAATTTTAAAAGTTCCGGGAAATAAAATGATACCTGAAGATTTAAAAAAAAAATAAAAATAAATCATTTCAGTGGACTTTGGCATAAAAATTCTTCAAACTAAGAATGGGTAGGTACTACTGGCTCAATATCTAAATATTCCAGGAACAAAGCATGATTTCACTAGCTGTCAATCAGGAGTTCATAGATAGCAATTTAAAAAGAGCAAGCTGTAGCCCGTTCTCCTTGCATATATGAAATCATCAGGTTCATGAGAATTTTATGATCTTGATTGCTAGCAATGATTATGAAACTAGATCAGTTTTATTTTTGGACGACAAGTCAAACACTGAGACAGCAGTCAAAGAAATACAGAAAACTGTACTAGAGAATAAAGCAAAGCAATGGCTGAACTGCCTTTTAAAAAAAATCTTTTACAGTTTCATTTCAAAACCAACAGCAGTGAAGGATGTAGCTAAACAACAAAAATTTTAAAAGTTTAAAAGAATAGTCTCATATTTTATATTATTTAAAACTTTAATAACAATATTTATTATTTTCTAGTAAAGGAAGTCAATAAGGATCTGAAGTTTCAAATGCTGAGAACAACCTTAGGAAGAAATTAAAACAAACTGTATCTAGTGTCCAAAAGCAAGTCTAAGTGCCAAATTACCTACTTGCGACGACAGAAGTATCACCACTGAATTGACTAGAACTGTGTTCTTGTATATCAGAACTGCATCCTCAAACTTCTACAGTGGAGTTATGACATATAACATTTACTTTGAAAAAGACTATGTCCTTTATGGCTGAGTTGCACTAGACAACCCAAAGCCTACAGCTGGACACTTCCTGTGGTTTCACAGGAATCACGTGGAACACTCCAACATATCAAACACTCTAACATGTCAGTGACTGGAGGGCAAATACTCAACTTGGGAAGCTTTTCTAGGTTAAGAGCAGCAGGTGGCAGTGCAGCAGCTTTCTGAATAAGGGATATCACCTACCTGTAGCAAGGAGGAGTGTTATACAAAGAGCTATTTGCTGCCTGTGTTTTGTAATCCAGTACAACAGGGCATTCCTTCAGTGCAAATCCCAGCAAGTCCTCACGTACTATTACAATAGTGACTCCAGCACAGCCAACGTTCTTCTGAGCACCAGCAAAAATCACACCAAACTTAAAAAGGAGGAAAAAAAGAAAGAATTGCTTGCTCCATGCCTTCACATATAGATCTTACAACTGATTAATACAGCAGTATTGTTATAAAACAGGCATACTACTCAGCTGAACAGACCAGAGAATATCTTGAAAATGAGCAAGTTTTAGCTCAAAAGAAGAATTAGAAGTTCTCATTCAAAGTGCACCTACAGCTACTCAACTGAGGAAGATAATCACAGGTTTCACAACAGTTTGTTAAATGTTTATTTAATAGCCACAAATAATTCTTAAGTAAACCTGTCCAAATTTCACACTACTCCAAGCAAATTTACTAAATTCATACACAGTTCACCGTATTTTCAACCCATCTGGTATTTTCAGAACAGTCATCATAAAATCCACCTGTTCAAAGAGAAAGATCAGGAAAGGCCAAGGTGAAAGCACAATTGCTCCTTTTTGCTACACACAGGTAAGAAAGGTCAGCCATGCTACTACATTAGTTGGTAACACTTCTACTCGTAACACACTTTACAAACATAGGAAAGTACTGCCCTACCTCTGTATTATCTATAAAATAGACACCATAATTGTGCAGCACAGGAAGCTTTAGGAGCTTAAAAGGGGTTACAGATTTCTTTTATATGAGGCAGTACTGAAAAATCTGATTCACAGTACCCTGGATAGCCTATATTTACACTATCTACAGACTAAATATGATGCAGAAGATATTTTTTTCAGCTATGGCATCAGTGAAGACCACTGAGTAGACAAATAATCTTAGGCAGCTATTAAAATGAACAATTTCAACACGGTTAAGTAAGTTTTTGTGAAGAAAAAGGAAAACAGACAGACATTGAAATCTCAAACTTGAAATTTCAACACTACTCTCCATAATCAGATACTCAGTTAACAAAACATTAATTTCACTGCTGAGCATTTCTGGCCATCCAGACACTTCAAGGTGATTAATTACATGCATTCAAGTTTGAAAATGCTTTGTGGGGCGCCTGTGTCCAATACTTCACCTTGGAAACATCCACAGGTCTGGACAGGAAGTTTGATGACATATCACAAACCAAGACTGCTCCTTTGACATCAGGTACAAAATCAAACTCCACACCATGAACAGTTTCATTAGCACAGTAATAGACATAAGATGCAGCTGGATTAAGGTTCCAAGTGCTTGGGTCAGGAATGCCTGAGACAGAAAAAAAGAAACCCAGAGATCAGTGAAGAAAAGTAATTTTCTTGTCATGCAATTTCACTTCAACATGGAACTTAAGTGCAAATGCAGTATAAAGTATTAATTACATTGTTAACAGGAAGATAGTGTATCTGCAAAGCAAATACACCAGCACGTTCCTGAAATTCTCTGGTGAGCCATCATTAAGCTTGCAAAACCTTTTGATTTTCACCCCTTACTCCCCAAACAATTTTCATGGAGTTTACAATTCAAGACTACAAACTCCTGTCCAAGGCATCCAAAACAGCATTTCAGAGGAATTCATGCACTGAGTTCAAGAATCCTCCTGCCATCCTTGGAACCACTGAAGCATCCAAATTCTCACTGGCAAAGTTCTCTATAGTTGTATTTCTGTGCAGACCTAGAAACATTTCAGTCTTTCCCAAGCTGAACAAACACAAGGTTATCTACCTTGCTCCTATTTTAAGCTCTGCAACTGATTTACAGAACTGTGAAGATTTTCTCTGTCAACAGGCAATACACAGGCATGTCCTGACAGCACAGAACAGGTTTTGCATAGAACAAATAATTGCTCTTCCTTTCTTTTCTCCAATCGTTCTTCCTTTCTTTTCTCCTGCTACACTGAGGGAGACGGATTGGGGGGAAGATGGTGCTATTGCCTCCATTGTTATTTACTGTCTCTCTCCCCTTATCTACAGCTACCAAATGGTGAATACACTACCCCAGACTGGAAAGTTGTAGATTCAATTCCTTACTATGCCTCAGAGAATATTTTTTTTCCAAGTTAATGCCCTAATCACCAGTTAATATACTAACTCTTATGGGGATATTCTTGGTCTTTCTCACTGCCAACCTTCCCCATTAAAATGCTATAATTTGGACTAGAGGGAAGAAAAATGAGCAAAACTAGCAGGAGTAGAAAGTAGAACTCATGGTTTCCTGATCCAAGAATCATTTATGTATATTCAGTGACACATGGGCAGGGAAGATAAGTATTTAGGAATCCTGAGAAACAGGTAACAGAACTCAGGTCACCCATATCTTGGGTCAATAAGGTTAAAATCACAGATGTGCTTCTAAATTTTAGAGCAATCTCATTACCAAGTGTACATGAAACTGAAATACCTCACAACATCCCTGTTAATAGCTTAAGAACTCAGTTAAATATTAAAAAATAAACTGAGACAGCCTAGACCATTTCCCTACTTAGACACTTGTTTCTTGCCACTCATTTTCTAGGATCTGCTCAGCCTTATTTCACAATTTTTTCTCTGGGGGAAACTGTTAAGCCATTTAATAGATCCCTCAGTGATGAACGTGGAGAGATGTGGCAGACAACCTTTTGAGTGCTGGGTAGTCAACTCTAGTTAACATTTAACAGCCCACTAGCTAAATTGGATCAGTTTTTAGAGCAAGGCAAAAAGCCAAGCATTCAAGTGGATAGATGTAATCATCAACTTACTTGTATAGGCTCCTAGTTTCGGATGAACAATATTCACTTTGGCATACTTCTCTGCTTCTTTAGCTGCTTTTGCTGACCAACCTCCAGTAACCACATAATCTGCCTGTCGCCCCTCCTTTAAACCAATAAGGTTAAGTGGGACTGCACTGAACTGACCAGATCCACCTCCTTGAACGAAAATAACTTTGTAGTTGTCTGGTATATTCCTGTATAAAAGAAAAAAAAAAACACATTTCTACTATTTCCAGAAGACACAGAATGCACGTTACTTGATATTTTGCACTTAACAGCAACTGAGGAAGAATGCTGTCATTTTAGAAGTCTCTTTACAAACAGGTTAGACCCAATCCCATTAATTTACCTCAGCACTAGTCTTGAGAAACAAATATTTAAGAGTAACGCTATACATTTTAGTGATACAAATTTGCTGAGAAACTTTCCCTCCTCACCTCCGGGGCTTGTGTTAAACAAATTCCCTCCTGAGTAGCTGTACATCATAGTACACTCAAACTTGAAAGACATTCTTTCAGAATTAATGCTGACTTACAATTTTGTCTATTGCTAGCTTCATGGCTTTTCTGTCAGGCTAAGAACTTCACACTGCAGTGCTCACAGCTGAAGTCCACTTTGAGACCCTTCTGTTTAAAAGTGCAACAGTACAGTAAATTACACATGCAGAGTGAGTGTTACTCATAGTCACAAAAATTGCTTGTTCAAATTTTTCACTAAAATCCCTCTATCAATAATTCTGGCTGTGACTGAGGGTCAAACACTCATGGTAAATTACCAACATTATTAACTACTATGAGAACAGCAATTCTAATTCATTATATATGTATTTCACACATTAAAAAAAATGTGCCGTACTACAAAGAGGAAAAAGGCTCTTGCTCATTGATTCTAACACACATCCCTAGAGATTTTGTTAATAAAATTGGACTTGCGAGCAATGTACAGACCACCTCTATACCACTAGAGAACTGATACCTATTTTTCACACTTACTCCTTTAAGTTCATGGCCTTCATGATTTCTATGAATGTGACAAAAATCAACATTTCAAAAAAAAGCCAGCTAGTCAGTGTATAGTAGCCATATAAAAAGCATATTAACGTAATAAGAGCTCTTCGTCACACTCAAAAATATAAATATCAGATAAACATAAGATCAATGTCCTCCCCAAGATTATTACTCTATCACACACAGTACCTACACTTGAAAAAACAACCAAACAGGTGCTTTCATGACAAGATGTCCACGTTAGACATTATTGATGCATCTAGAACAAGCATAAAATAAAAATAAGCAGAAAGCAATTCACTTACAGCAATTCGCGCATGAGATTTTCAGTTGTATTTAAAATTTTTGTGAAATCTGAGGAACGATGGCTCATTTCTTTGGTGCAATAGAAAGAAAAAATAACATGAAACAAGATGGTAATATATGAATTTGATTTAAAGATTCTGATAAACTTTAAACCTTTTACACTACAGACCCAAAATGCCTGAAGGTTGTCATTCCCAGTTCCCACTCTTGTTTCTTTTTTTTTTCCCCTCACCCTTTCTAAATACCCATAGAAAACTCGTATCTGCAGTCTTGTCAATGGACAGGATTTGCCTGTATCTGGACATTTGGACCCACATGGCCTTACTACCCCCAAAAGCAACTGCATTTGCAGGAGAAAAAAAATATACTCCCTAGAAAGGCTTCATTTTTCCTCACTATAAGAATCTTCTCTGCTACTAATGCTGTGCCAAGTATATAATAAAGTACAGCAGTTTGTTTTATTCTCCTATTTTTAACAAGGCTTCTTCACACAGTAATGCTAATTAAGCATTAAGGACACTTAATACTAATTCCTTTTATTATACCCATAGGCTGCTTTCCATGTGTAGGTGTACAATTGAAACATTAATCCAAATTGTGCAAAGACAGCAGCACATTCAACTTTTAGCAACTAAACAGTTTCTTTGGACTAGTAAAATCCTGACCATCCTGTTGCATAAATCTTTTGTGCAACTGTGGCTGAAAAGCCAGTCAGCTACTCCATGGCATAGAAGACACCTCCTTATGGCAGGACAGCATTACCTTCCTAATGGGAAGAAGGCTATATATCAAATGTACGTCAAGCATTTTACCATACAGTCTGTAAGATACTATATATGGTATCTATACAGATATACAGACATGCATATATACAGTACATCTGTATATAGTATGTGTATACATACATAGCCTTTCATAGATATATAAAATTTTTTCTTTATATAAACACACCTATGTCCAAAGACCTGAAAGTACTAATGGTTTAACATATGATTGGCTATCTTTGTCTCTAGTTCTTTGTTTAGAAACAATAAACATCTGGCTATGTATCATTTTATGTTCATCTAATGAATGGTAGAAATAGACTATGAAACAGTGTTCTCTGGACATACATGTTACCAGAATAATGTATTAGAAAAGGAGTCTAAATACCAAGATCAAAAAGTCTTATTAAACAATTCACTTAAACATTGAAATTCTGAAAAATGTAAAATTTTTTAAGTCTTACCAAGAACACTTATACCAAGTCCTTTGTAGTCCACCAATTCTTTCTGTGCTTCTAACAATACCTAACAAAAGAAAAATATCCAGAAATAAATTAAGGGATTTTTCCACTCTCCGGAGTCTCTGATGCATCATGTCTATGCTAGCTGCTCTATATTGCAATAATCTGACACTTGTCAAGTGAGATTAACAAAAGTATAGTCACCAACATAAGGCGATTGTATCTAGCACCTGAAGGTTTTCATAAAATAGCAAGCTGAAATCACATACTTGTTGTGGAGACCAAGTTTTAGTTTATTATTTCAAATGTTCTATTTCCAGATTTCAGAATGATTTCTAGGAACTCTTAACCTTTACAAAACACCTAATGTTCGCATACGTACTCCTTCTAAGCAATCATCCTAAAAACCATATCCATCCCTGCATCTGTGATTTTTCACTTGACTTGTATAAATAGGACAACCAAAGTAACTAAAGAAAACAAAGAAAGGCCATCTTGGGGAATTGGATACCTTAAATTGGGCCAACAAGACAATGCCTGGTTTCACAGAATTAAGATGAGCCTTGTCTATGTTACTGAAAGTTAAGAAAGAAATTAAGCAAAATTTCAAAGCAACCGAAAAAAAAAAAAAAAGGAAAAAAACAAAAAAAACCCAACAAAACCCAGGTAATTCCTAGTAGCCCTAGCCAGGTGATCTGCTTCAGCCTTCCATTTTTTAATGTCTTCTCCCATAGCTCGTGAATATCAACAAAGTAAAATGAGATACTAGCCACTCGATCTGCAGCATCTGATTTTAGTAAATTCTCACGTGAGAGCCAGAAGGCTCTTGGCTGTTCCTAGAAAAAGCAGGAGAAGAGAGTGCCACAGCAGAACAGTCACCAAAACAAATGCTGCATGAAGGCATCCCAGGATCTAACAAGAAACAGCACACTCGACAGTTTCAGGAACAAGAGATCTACCTTGCTGACAGGGTATCTGCATGGCCTGGCAACTGTATGATGCCTAAAATCGACTTAAAACACCCAAGACTCAATTTGTGAGTTTTAGCAGGCAGCATTCTTTTTATTATAATATCAGATGCACAAAAATCTAATTTTTTCAAAAGTGTGCATACAGAGTTACAAAAGCCTCTTGCTTTTATTTACTTACCTAGTTGCCAATGCAAAGTGTTACCTAATACTGTTATACCCAATACTGTTACACCCACTTCCAAAACCATCCATTCCAGACTACCACCTTTGACACGCTTCCCCAGATTGAGTCGGAGCTCTCCACGACCATTTATCTTCACCTTGTCTTCCTCATCATCTCTGTCCTGCTTGAAATTATTTCAAGGTTTCTGGGCCTTCTGAATAGTTATGACTACCGTTATATCAAATAATGTACCTATTATGTTTTTCTGGGTACCTTTTATACAAACTAGATATTTTTGCTAAAATCTTTATCTATTGAAATCCTTGATGAGGAAAATTAAACAATATTTCAGCAATCTAATACAAAGGTACCTAGAAGAGTTATACTAAATTCTATATAATCCTAGATTTTAAGGCATCAGTAACAGCTGATCAAAAGGTCAACTAAAAAAAAACGCTGCTTTTCTTTTTCAGAGATTGTGAACTTTTAACTACCACGTTTCACATGCACATTTATCCACACTAGAGAATTTATCCAAGCTGGTGGGCAGTGGGGAGGTAATAATGAAAGGGAACACACAAACTCCTAGAACTGCTTGATAAAATCCAGTTCTGTTAGTAACATTTATCTGAAAATCCACACGTGCCTGACAAGAGACATCAACAGCATGCCTTATAACAACCACGAATTGCTCCATCCACCCTCATGCTTCAGTGAGTCTGAGTGCTTCATATGCAGCATCAGCCCACAACCAAAGAGAAACAGTTGAGGTGATGCAGTAATCCACATCAGAATGCTTCATTTCAAGAGAAGAAAATACATTAATAGCAGAGAGTTCAGCTATGCCCTTCTCAAACCATAAATCAAGTTTTCAGTAGTCTGTCAGAGAGCTGGGTACTACAGCAGTCCCATTGAGAGCCCTTTTTGGAACCAAGGGTTCAAGAGAGAACAACAAATTTCTTGGCAACCTAATCTACAAAGGACATTTCCTCGAGAAAAGAGAAAAGGGAGCAGGAAGGGAGTGGGGGGAAGGGGAACAAACAAACAAAAAACCAAGAAAGCTCCTCTGCAGCAAATTCGGTTACTTCAAGAAAATTTTTAAAGAAATAACACATATATTCTCTTCCACTATGAAGAGAAGTAAGAAAAGAACCAAGAAAAAAAAATAATTCCACAGTACAGAACCTAGCTGAAAGTCAGATGCGTACAACTTGGAAGAAACCACCCCCTCTCTATATGCAACGCGATAATCCACGGCTGCTGATGCAACTTTCCAGAGGGTTGAGTCTACACTACATTCATTATAGTTTCTTAAATAAAGACAGCTCCGGGAACTACCATGCTATTTATCAGTCGTCAAATCTCATACTCCACACAGCTACCCTTCTGCACTGAATAGCTACTTCCCATCCCAAAACTAAAGAAATGCCCTTGATGTCATATGATCCGGTCTGCAAAAAAACTCCTGAGAGAAATCAAAAAGCCACACTAGGGCTCGCTTCCAAAACTCCGAGCTCACCGGGGCAGCTCGCTGGGGGAGCGGGGAGAAGGAGTGGGTTTCGGCGCTGCAGAGCGGGGTAACTCTCAATTACGATTGCCTCGACCCTCCCCAGCCCTCGCTTTGCAGGCGATGCCCGCGGAAGCCGCCGAGGAGCCGGGGGATGATGACAGCCCCCAGCCCCACAGCCCCACAGCCCCACAGCCCCGCAGCCCCACAGCCCCACAGCCCCGCAGCGCCGCAGCCCAGCCCGTCCAGCCGCTCTCCGCCCGCGGGGTGAGGGGACGGCCCCGGGCTGAGGGTCCGTCACCGTCCCGCCGCACCGACGGCTCGGGCTGACTTGGGGCACTGCGAACGGTGTCCTGCGGGGAGAGGTGAGGCTGTGGCTGCACTAAAATGTTAGCTGTAGAGCCGCCGCAATCGCTTCTATAACCTGTCCCCATCCATTTATTTGCCAAGTCTTTGTGCGTAACAGGCTATAATTTCTTTATAAACGCATTTAATAATGAATCACCAAGCAAGCGTGTTTCATTTTAAGCAGTTACAAGAGGACAATATCAAACTCCCTTGCAATATGAAACCTGAAAGAGCTGAAGGCTCCAGAGAGCCGAGGTTGGTTGCTTTTGCTTTCAGGCTGGCCGGCAGACCGCAGTGGATCCAGTTGCTGGGGCTTTAGTGCTCTCCGAAGTTGCCCCCTTGCAGAGGGGTAACTGCTGTGACTCTGCACGCAGACACGTGAGTAACAAATCTGGCCTTTCTGCATCAGCTTGTATGTTGTCTCCGTGACTTAGTAAAACCATTTATGCTGGGGCAGTAAGAGTTGGCAACCCATCTTATGTGTTTTACGATGACTTTAAATGAGTCAAGGACATTTTGAGTCCAGGGAAGGTCGCTGACGGGTTTTCTTAGACAAAATACTGCAGCATTTCCCATTAGCATTATCTTTTGGAAATAACATGAGGAGCACTACATTGCAGCTATTTAATTGACTGTCGTTTTATAGAAGTTCTATTTCCCTTGGCAAGTCCATCACGTTTAGGAGGAGAACCCATGCCAGAAAGTCTGTTTCCAGCCAGCTTTCATTAAAAAAAAATAAAAAAAAAAATGGGGGGGGAGCAGAAAAAAAATTCCCAGTGAAACAACAGCAAGATGATAGGACTAAGGGACCAAGATGGGTTTTACGTCCAAGGTAGTTCAGCTTTTCAGCATTGTGTTTAAAACTTTAGAAATTACGTTTTGTAGTGGTATGGAGAAGTAACAGAAGATGCAGGACTCGGTGGAAGAGAGGAAGATTTTCATGAAGCAACAGGATCTGGTACTCCAGCTAATGAGAAATAGCAGTTTGTATTATGTACATCCGAGAAATAGGCCTCCCGTGGGAGCGAATGGCGAGAGTTGTATTGCTTTCAGTGGAGACAAGATCAAGGCCACAATAACCCAGTGGCCAAGCTCTGTTACTCCTCCAGCGTGTGCCTGAATCTTCACCTGGGTACTACATCAAGTGTAATATATATGGGTGTACCACGGTGCATTTAACACGTTGCAAGATCACACTTGAAAACGGTGGAAAGAGTGGGTGAAACCATGTGACAGACAGCTCGAATATGCACAGCTTTGTTCTGGGTCCGGTTTTTGCTTTTTCTTTTCCAAGTTTGTGTTGCAGTCCGAGTGGCGGCAGAGACTCGAGTTTTTTATTAAATCCCCTTTGGTATTTCTCTAAGAAGACTTGTCAGAAGGCAAGGCTTTGGGGAAATACAGTTTCAAATAATCGGGACTTTTTTGCAGGCGACAGTGAGACACTGAGATCATCTCGTCCTCCCTCCTTCTCCCGGTGCTGGGCTGTACTCTGAGATGAGCTATTTTCGAAGCTCCGGTATGCAGAGCATTTTTGCAGTTACACACAAAATACAGGGGTTTAGGAACAAAAGATTGTTCTGGACAGTCAAACTGGAATGAGTTCGAAGGATACATTTAGGAAATGGTTTCTTGGACACTAATTAGGACCATTTGCTTGGGGTTGCCATTATTTTCCTTTAAGACTGGAGGGCACAACAGATCAAATGATTTATATATCATTAACAATTCTTGTTAACCATAAGCAGGGTTGGGCTTTTCCGTACTGATTACCGAGTAATGCAATCAGGACTTGTTTTATTTCTTCAACAGTGTCCATATGAGCAAGTTAACGTGAAAGACCAGTTCAAAAAGAAGCGCTTCAGCTCTTTTTTTAAAAAACGTATTAGTATTAATGTCTTTCATTCTGCAAGAGTGGCTGTGAAACCGAAACCCATGATCTCTGTGGCTTCCACTGCTGGAATACTGGCATTTGCTGTACCTGATCCTGGCTCCCAGTGAATGCATTTTAATTGTCATAAAACACAAACTGAACCATATGTGAACCTGTGTTTTAGGCGGCGCATCATTGATTCCCCTTTCCCTTTCTTTTGCGTTACAAGTAACGGGTTACAATCCCATAATACAATTATTTTCAGGACAAAAGAAACGAAGAAACGGAGCATATGCGATCAGTAAATCCCACGAGTTACTAACATTACTTTTGTAAGCAACGTGATGACCAAGAATCGTGGATGCCCAGGAGTTTCGGCTGTTGGGAGGGCGGGAGGGGCAGGGAGGGACGGCGTTGTGTGCTGGGGTGTGTTGCTGGGGTGTGTGTTGCTGGGGTGTGTGGTGTGTGTGAGCACCGCCGAGGCCGGCTGTCGCTCCTCACCGGCAGAGGAGGATGCCCGGGGCTGCGGAGCGCTCGCGCCGCGCACCGGGAAAAACCGCCCTTTGGGATAAGCCCATCCCCTTCGACTGCTCCAGGGGATGCTCCGACGTCTCTGCACAGCGAGCTCGGCCATGCCTGAGCACCAGCGCGGCGCCCGGCCCCGCAGCCCTCCCGAGGGGAGGCCGGGGAAGCCGCCGCCGGGTCGGGCCAGGACGAGCGGTGCCGCCGCGGATCTCCGGCCCCCCCGGCCTCAGGAGATGATCCCGCCGCCCTGGGGCAGGGCCCAGGCGGCTCCCTGACACATTTGCTACCGGATTAAATCCCCGGCACTGACATGGGGGATGGGAGGAAGAAAGGCTACACAGAACCGCTTGGGTTCCTGAATAATTTAAATTCTTTGTATTTGATTGAACATGGGTCTGTTTGGTGTCCAAGTTTGTAAAAGCCTTTGAAAGACAAAAGAATTCTGTTTGCAAACATAATCCGAAGTGTAATGCACACCACAGATATTCATGAGCACCCAGGAGGTACTGAGCACTCCTGTACGTTCGAGGCCCTTGCCAAGAGCTCCCGCATCTTTGTTTCATTAACACGGAGCCCTCCTCTATTTCCTGCTAAAGTCACCAACATCCGGACCGCTGTATTTATTGTCTCGCACGACTTCTCCCACAGATCTTCATTAAGGTTGAATGGCACTCACATAACATGTCCTATCATAGTGCGATGAATTGCTGCGCCCAGAAAATCCTAAACGAATCCCGAGCCTAGCCAGTGTCCCTGAGAGAAAGCCGGTCTGCTCTCGCCGCAGTGAGCCCTGCCAACGGGAGGACTCACAGGGCGGTAGTGACCTTCGGGACATCCCAATGCCTCGCAGCAGCTCCGTCATGGACCTTGGCTGGGAGGGTTTGGGGTTTCTCGGAGGAGCTGTAGTAAATAGAGAGGCGCTTTTTTTTTTTTTTTTTTTTTTTTTTTTATCCTTTCCTCATTTTAGTGCTTTCAAATGAAGCAGCCAGTTTCATTTAGACGGGAAACTATTGTCAGTTTCCTGGTGTCCTATTTTGATCCCTCTTCAGCTAGGGTTGAACGAAATGTCTTGAAACCTATTCCAAAAAGATGCTTGTACAGGCTTCCAGATGCTAAGATTTAGATCATTTGAACGTCAGCGCAGCCTTCTGGTAACAAAAAAACATCCAAATGGATTTCATTTGTGTGTTAACATCCGTCAGATGGGAGAGTAGCACAGTTTAGAGCTACAGTCTGTTTTCATCGTTTTAGCAAGTGGGTCCACATGAACATCTCGTCTGGCAAGTCAATAGGCTGAAGCTACAGTGAACAGACTGAGTCCAAATATCTGAAATGACTCGGAATAGCTGTGCTAACAAATACTGATTTAATGTATGAGGCTAATACTGCTGTTTATATAACTTCACGTGTCCATGCAAATAGATGGAGAGGGGAGTCATTGCGGGGAGAGACAGCTCTAAACGGACCAGGGGAATTGTGCACCCCAAAGCAGCGGCCGGTACCCGATCCCACTCCGAGGTCCCGCCCATGAGTCCCGATTCCATGCGGAGGGACCGAGCATCAGTCCCTGTCGCTGACCGGCCGCCGGGCCCCGCCGGCGTGGCGGGATCCTCTCCCGGCTGTCGTGCTAGGTGGGGAATTTGTAATGCGCGGGCCGGTGCTGCTGCAGCGGCAGCAGTAATGAAATAAAGCATGACATTAGTTAGGCGCGACGCAGCAGGTGGCTTATTATGAGTCTTGCATACTCCTCTGCCTCCCTCTCCCATTAGAGCGCCAGTAATTGAAGAAAAAATATTTTAGGAGATTTAGAGAGTAAGTGGAGGAACGGGGAAGAGCTTGTGGCTGCGGCGTCCAGCGGGGCCAGAGCCAAAGCCAGGGCCGGGTTTTTCCCTCAAAGTCGCATCAACAACACCGTGGTGATTATGATACTAATAATTCTTATTGTTGTACCTTGGCGCAGATGGCGGCTGCTCTCTCAGGGAGGTTAAGAAGACAGCAAGTCCCATGAAGGCCCCTCTCTCTCTGCGTGCTCAGCCGCTTCCCGGCACGCACAAACCCGCGGGTTCTGCTACCCCTCCACCGGCTCCGCTCCCACTTTTGCCCGGCATGGCTTTAAACTTCCTGGGCACCAGCGTTTTATGGAAAACCTTACTTTAAAAGCTCTCGCCATCCAGACCATGGGGGCAAGATGGGTTTGCATGGCCCCGGAGCCGGAACAGCAAACCCTGCGCGAAGAGAGCCCACGGTCCCTGCCCTGAGTCCGCTACTCCTGCAGCGACATACTCGGCTTTTATGTTCTCCGCCAGAAGTACAGACACACACACACACACACACTCACACACACACACACACACTCACACACACACTCACACACACACACTCACACACACACACACTCGCACCCGCCCGACACCTCCCTGCCCGGTTCCTCCAGGTGAGCTGCTGCTCTTGGGTGGGATGTGCCCTTCTCTGCCCGTCCGCGTCCATGGGGACCACAGGCACCCGGGCTCGCCGCGCTCCCCACCCACCCCTGCCCGCGGGAGGGCGGGCGCAGGGCCTCCCCCCGCCGGTCGGGGCTAAGCCCGGGGCGGGGAGAGCGGCTCCCCGTGACACCGCGCTGTCCCCCCGCCGGCAGAGTGGGGCACACCGCGACCCACCGCCCTGACCCCGGCGCACGGCCGGACCCCCACCCCGCCGGTGCGCACCCCGGCGGGGAGCCGAGCCCGCCCTGCCGCCTCCCCGCGCCGCCGGGGCTCCGCTGACAAACTCCAAGGAACATCATTAGCATCCCTTGCTTGCCTTTTTTTTTTTTTTTTTTAATAGATTACCAAACTGGCCACGTAGACCTGAGGGTCACATGGCTCAGGGGAGTAGGACTGAAACTGTCGCAGGAGTTAAGAGAAACGGGCAAACAAAGCCAAAGCGAGAAGTCATCTCGTGTGGCTGCTGCAGAAACAGCTCCCCGGCCACAGGGTCCTCTCAGTGAGCCCCTTCCTGCGAAACCTCTCCGCGGAGGCAAGGGGGAGGCGCGGCCGCAGCCCCTCCGCAGCCCGGCCGGGAGCCGGCTCCTGCCTCCCCGCCGGCTCCCCGCTTCCCCCGAGGAGGGAGAGTACGAGAAATGACTCTCGACCCTATATTTTTCTATTGTTTTGAGGCGGTGGATCAATTGTCATCAGTACTGTCACCTAAGAAGCAATGATTCCGATTCATCTTGGCATCTGATTTTATTCTAATGGGTTAAATTGGGTTCACTTTTACAATTATCCCAGGTTTGACTGCGTAGTATTGCATGACAACTCACAGTTTCATCGGGTTTGGCAAAGCGAGGTTGCTCCATGAATCCGTATATCATATCACATCAAATCAGGCTGAAGTTTTCTGTTTAGCGACTCCATTTGAGAGGCTTTTTATGAAAGTGGGAAGGGTTGATGCAGTCCATGGCTGGTTCAGTGCGATTTGAAAAAAAAAATGTGGAGAGATGGCAACAAGCCGGGGTTTGCTGCTCAGCTGTGAATAAGCATAGAACGAAAAAAACGACGTGATGGGGAAACGCTCAGCTCGCTACAATATTTTTAACAGCCTCTCAGTCCTCGCCTTTTTTTAATTTCCTAATATGTTCTTTGCTTTATTAGTTTTATTTACAACCAGCTCCCCATTAACACCTCACCTGATTACTGAGGAGCTGAGACAGCTAATCAAGAATATCCAGCAAACCAGCCAAAATCGAGAGGTGGGATTTATTTTTTGCTTTCATTCATTCTTCTTCTTTATTTATTTATTTATTTATTTTGTCTTGGAAAATATTTCGAAATAAACAGAAAATAAAAGGCAAGTATCACTATATGTTGGCGAGAGGTCAGAGGTTAGAAATTCACGTCAGTTCTATATCAGAGGCTATGTAGGGGAGGGAAGAGAGAGGGAGAGAGGAGAGGAAAAAAAAAAATCTTTCCACCAAGCAGCTTGTTTATTTTAATTAACATAGGGATCCTCTGCTAGGAACAAGGAACAACCTCCATCTACTGGCTAGATCATTGCGTCTCTTCTCCATCCAAAACCCATCCCTCATCACTCATTAAGGAGGGTACAATTTTGGAAGAAGCTTCTAAGGTCTCAAGGTAAGCTCCTGCATGAGTCTTTGCTAGCAATGCAGCTATTTGGACCTCACGGATGTAATTTGCAGAGTGTTTCTTTGACGTGGTGTTGTTTGTTTGTTTAGGTTTTTTTAACAACACAGAATGGTAGTTTCCCCAGGTGTATTAGCAGACCGCATTTCATGCATCTATGTTTTAATCTAGAATAAAAACAGCCTGGAAAGGCTGAGCCATTCAGCTCAATTAAAAAAAAAAAAAAAAAAAAAGCTCCCGTGTTTTTTTGCCTTTCTATTCTTTTTCTGTTCTTTCTTTTTTTTTTAATTTTTTTTTTTTTTTAACAGAATGGCTCCTTTCACCTGTCTGTGAATCTAGTCTGTACGGGAGTCCTTTTCAAGGGCACCAAAATATGATGGTTTCCAACGGCTTAATTACAACCGGAGTACAAATACGATTACGGTTAATATCAGGCAACTAAAAAGCTGGCAGTGCTGAGGTCCTGGGCGGTGAATAGTTTCATGTTAGACAATAATCTGCCTCTCCTGCTTTCTTCTGGCTGTGTGATCACTTGTTTGTGGTCAGTCACAGCGCTTAACTATGGAGATATCTGTTTGGGATTACCACGTAAAGCATCTAATTGTTTATTATTTAAATATCATCTCCTTAGGCAAATGAATACGTGGCTTAATTGACATGTTTTTAGATTACCGGGAGGTACAAGCACATTGGAGCTTTGGGGTTTTTTAATCCGATGCCGTTTATGGTTAAAGATGTCCTGCTCTTGTGTCTTTCGCACCGCCAGCCCCCGCGTAGCCTGGCTGGGGAGGAGAGGGGCTGGTGCTCGAGTCTGGCTGCGATGCACCGGCTTTTAACACGTCTCTGACACAGTGATCCGAAAGTTGGTCTACGGTACACTCGAGAGGACTCGAGGGAGGAAAAAGGTGGTGGTGGTAAAATATGTTGTACCTGAATCCGAAGTGGATTTGCAAATAGTGTCGGGCTTAAAAAACAAAAACAAAAACAAAAACAAAACCAAACCAAAACAAAACAAAAACAAAACAAAAAAAAAATCCACAAACCCTCAAACACCTAAAACCAAGACCAAATACAAAAAGAACAACCCGTTTGAATGCTTAAAACATTAGCTACATTTGATGCCACTGCCGAGAGATGTAACTCTATTCAGATTTTCCTTCTTTGTGTCTGGATTGCTTGTAGTACCCGCGTACTTCACAAAGAGATGAGGTTGATCATTAATAGCACTGTACTCCACCACAAGCTCGTAGAGCAGAAAATAGCGTTAGGATTTAAAAATAGACCTGGCTTTAACCACCCGACTCACAGGCAACAGGATCGTAATCCTGTTGCCGTTTTTACTACGCGATTTAAATTTCTGGAAATGATTAAACTGGAAGTGTCTTGAAAAGTTCAGGTGCTGACGGAGAGGGTGTGAAGCTCTGGTGCCCTACGGGGCGGGAGGCGGCTGGCCCGGGCAGTGCCCTACGCCTGCAGCCGGGACACGCCACAGCCGCAAATAGGGCAGGCGAAATCCCAACCACTTCTGCTTAAAGAACAACCCCTCCGGCCCCCCCCCCCGCCCCCCCCGGCC
>JAWWTY010000005.1:22288412-22350137 GCA_035222235.1 Margarornis squamiger | reverse complement strand
GTTCTCATCACTCAACCCCTCCTCCCCACCCCCACTCCCCGCCTGAACACCCTCCCCTTTCTCCTAATTATTGTTGGTCAATTATTAATTTGCATGTAGATCTTGCCCTAAATCCTCCGAACTAAACACAAGATCGTTCACGCTGTGATAGGCTTTAGACGGTAGCCCGTGGCCAGGGAGAACGCGGGCTCCGTGGCAGAGCGGATCTCAGTGACCGCACACTGAAATCTGCCCAGGGCACACGCTAATTGCGAAGGTGGAAGCGGCTCCAGGCAGCGCCAGGGAAGCTGCGGGCAGGAGCTGCGGGCAGGGACTGCAGCGGGGCGCGACGGGATGTCCGCGGGAGCTCTCCAGCCCTGCGTGGGCAGGCAAGCGCTGGACTTGTGGAAATCTCCACAGCGATGTATTCCACCCCCCTCCCCCCATCCTCATTAGCTTGGGGAGCCCGGGTAGAGCCTTACAAAAAGGAAAAAAAACTGAGAGCGCCTGTCAAGTTACTAAAATATTCTGAATATTGCACATCAGATATCCTTCCCCAAATGCTGAGGCGAAAGGAGATAAAAGCGCCCTGCAATGAGAAACTGCTAATGCCGATGGATTCATGAGGTACAGGCTCGTAGATTTGGATTTTAGATTCCCTGTCGTGTTCTTTGTGAGCTTTTTTCTTCCCTCCCCAAGCAAACCAGCAAAACTGTACGGAGCCTCTCGTGCTATAATGGCAACCTCTCGCTACCAGCCTGCCTTAGAGCAGCGGAGCATCAGTTAGCAGCGAGGAATAAGATCTCAGGAACATTGAAATAGATTTACCTTGATCTCCTACAGGCCTTTCGGAAACGGAGAAGTCACGTTTGATGCTAGCAACAAACTTTTAGTGTCCCTTTAGGTAAGAAGTGGTCTGCCAGCATTAGTATGTTAATCAGAAAACGTCTTGGAAACCCCTGGCCTCCTTTACTGCAGCAGCAGTAGCTAGTAGCGTATCCTTAACCGTACCTGATGGAGCAGAAAGAAAGGACCCTCTAATTAATTAAGTGTGCCCAACCGGAGGAGGCTCAGTCATTTCTGAGTTTTGTTATGAGTCTGCCCAATTACTCCTAACGGCGCCGTGGAGCTAAGGTAGAGATGGGAATTTAACAAACAATATTTTCGGTGTCTCTGCCTTGGACCAATGCTTTGACAACGCACCTGCAGAGTATTTCGATGAACCCGAGAGTGCCAATGCTAGACAAGAGGAAGCAGAGGGGAGAGGTGAGTGGTGCTCTCATCCCGCGCACCAGAGGCGGGGGCACAACCCTTTCGGGGGCCCCAGTGTCCCCACTTTAGCCCCCGGAGGGAGCTGGGCCTGTCGGTCGCCCAGGTGCTTCCCCCAGATCCTTCCTCTCCCCTCTCCTACGGATGCGATGAGTTTGGCGGTGCTCAGCCCGGCAGGGACACAGTCACAGCGGGAGGGGTCTGAGGGGCCGGCCCGGGAGGGCGGGGGTCGGCGGGTGTCCCTGCCCGGCACACACCGGGGTATCTTTGGCAACGCGGACGCCTCGGGAAACGCAGACCATTTCCAGGAGAGCAGGCGCAAAGTGAAACGGAGTCAGGGTGAGTTACCCCGACAACATAGCTGGACGGGAACACAGGAAAATCTCGAAGGGGAAAAAAACCAAAACAAACCCTGAACGTGCCTTGTAGAGAGGAAAAACGGTATTGCAACGATTAGAAATAAACTCGTCTCTAGGTGAGATTTTTTTGGCCTCTGTCGACAGCAACCGCTGCAATGCCCCGAGCCAGGCGGTACCTGCAGGGCTCAGGGGGAATGGGAGCGGACCCTCCCGCACAGGAGTTCGCCCCCTCTCTCCCCCTCCCCGGGCCGCTCCACAAAGGCTGCGGGCCCCGCAGTTGGGCTGGCCCGGGCCAGGCAGCCCTGCCGGGGTGCCGGCCGCGCTCCCGCTCCCCCACGGGGCTGGGGGCGAGAGGGAAGCACCTTCCCCCCTCTCCCGGAGCAGCCGGGGCGTCGTGGAGGGGCCACGGGAAGGGGCGGGTTGGGGGCGAGTTGGGGATCCCGAGCGAACAGCTCCCGTGTCCCGGATTGAATCACCTTGTTTATTTTTTTCTGATGTCTTACTGTGCTAATTGACTTGTTTTCTCCAAGGAAAGCCTATCTTTCCCTCCTTATTACCCACACGTAGCTTTTTTTTTTTTCCTAGACCAGGAGTGCTCTGCAGGAGACTACGGCTTGTGGAGGGATCTGCCCTTTTCAAGGGAGATTCCCTTAGCCCTTTGAGTCTCGTTGGTTTTATAGCTATTACTCTCTTATTAAAACACACACATATATACAACACATTGATTTCCATCCAAAAGGGCTAATTACATTACTTACAGTAAATAGCAGCCCTGCTGTCCAGGGTCTAGTGTGCCAACAGAGAAAAAAAATCCCGGCTTATTTCACTTGATTGACTTCATCTTTGTGTGAAATTGTGTTTTATGAGCTGTATTCTGGCACTCGGAGGAATGTAGCAACATTCAATCTGCAAATAACATTAATTTTAGCTACTTAAGGGGAAAGAGAAAGGAGGAAACTGGCTGCCTGAATCTTGGGTTACATGGAAGAGGTGACTCGAGGAGCCCCTGAGGATGTCTCCGGGATGCTTTGGAAAGGAAGTGGGGGCTGGGGTACTTCTTTCACTAGTCGGGCTCGGGTTTGGTGTAGAGTGTCCCCCAGGGAGCAGGGAGCGCAGGACTGCCGCCAGGAAGATCCTTCAGTAGGGATCGAGGTGTCAGGAAACAGCCGGCAGCTGTTTCAGGGAAAGGCAAGGAAGAGTGGTGTGAAAAGTAAGTAGGAAAACGGGAAAAGGAGGGGAGGGGGAGCAGACAGAGAGATTAGACAGGAAGGAATGCATCTCCCGGTCCCCTGCGCACAATGATCGTTCGCAATGCGCGGCCGGGGAGCGGGCGAGGGGAGAGAGTCCCGCCAGGGCGTCCCCGGCCCGGCCGGGCTGCCCCGCAGGCTGCCCGCGGAGGGAGCCGCATCCTGTGCCGGGTGCGGGCGGAGACTCCGCGAGGCGGCAGGGCGGGCAGCGCCCCGGTAAGAGCTCGATCTGCCGGGGCCCCTCCTGCCTCCGAAGTTCCCTCCCGCCTCGGCATCCCTCCGTGGCCCCGGGAGCGGTCCGGCCGCTCCGTCCCGCCTCTGCTGTCCCGCCACGGCGCTTCTCTTCCTTCTGCCCTTCCCGCGGCGGAGGCAGGAGCGGCGGTGCCAGCCCGAGCGGCCGCGGAGCGGAGGTTCCCGCGGTGCGGCCCCGGGGGGACCGGGGCGCCCGTGGGGGGAGCGGGCCCCCCGGCCACCTTGCCCCTCGCCAGGCGCCGTCGCCGCCAACTCCCGGGACTCCGTGTTTGGGGGAGGTAATAAACCCCACCCCACCCACAGCACCGACCGTAATGTTTGTCACTGCTTGCCCATCACTAGGGGTTGAGAGGAGTATGACAGGTCTTTGTTGTCTGAATAAAAATCAGCGGCAGCTCAAGGGAGAGAACTCCTCCTACTAAATTATCAAAAATGGGCTGGCTTTAGTCTCTTAACAAATTGGACAGAGCTCCGGAAAGCAGCAGTCCCAAATCCAACCTACAGGCACTGGGAACTTTAAAGCAACCAGGGACTGCTGAAAATAGCACTTCTTTTTGCTTTCTTTGTATTCAAAACTATATCCTTTCCCGACCGATTCTACTGCCCCAGGTCCAAGTCTCTCCAGTCAGGAGCCCCAGCTCTCCAGAACAGTAACAGATCCTTTAGCTCGCTTTATTATTTTATTTTTAAAACTAATTATTATTACATTTTCTTGTTTGTTTTCTGCACATCTTCAGGAAGCCCTCGGTGCTTGTGCAAAGAGAAGCTCCTATTGCAACCTCCCTCTCTGCGCTGTGCGCCTCGGTGTAAACATTTTGGATGATCTAAAGACTCTGGGGTCTGTATATGGAAATAGTGGGGTGCAGAGCAGAAGAAAATACTTGTCCTTTCCGTCCCCCAGCCATGCTTTTCCACGGGATCTCCGGAGGCCATATCCAAGGAATCATGGAGGAGATGGAGAGGCGATCCAAGACCGAGTCCCGCCTGGCCAAAGGGGGACAGATGAACGGCCGAGAAACGGTAAGAAAGGAGCTGGCACTCTTTGCAAGGGAATCCCTGCAAGCATGGAGCGGCAGCGGGACAGACCCTGGCTTTGGGGAAGAGAAAGGCGCTGCTTCTCCCTGCCCCTTCCCTGCCACCCCTTGCTTGTCAAAACCCTTCTGAGGCTCCCTGTAAACCCACCCGTAACACTGGGTGTTGTGCTGGCCGGGCTCGATTATATCTTTGTCTAATCAATGTCGTTGCGTGTGCTCTGTGGAGCAACGGGGAAACTATTTTAAATCGTACCAGGGACGGGTTTTCAGCCCTTGCGGTGGAGCAGCTTTTTGCCCTGTTCAGCCGACTGCGGACGCTCTGCCCCTCCGAGCAGGGCTGCAGCTGAAGCTCCCGAGGTGTGCTTTGCTTTTTTTCTGCACTCCTGGCACCTCCTAAATTAAACCGCAGACCGCTACTGCTTACTTTTTGTAACTGTTTTTGGTCTGAAGTGTGTGATTGATACAAAGAGGCACCTCTCTCTCTGAATGTTATGTCGGCCGACTACTTTTCTTAGAAGTAACATCTCCTCTTTCCTTAGTCAAAAGGACCAAAGTCTTCAGAAATGTACTAAGGGATGGCGGAGAAATCGAGTGTCACGCTGGGCTTTGTGCAAAGCGAGATCTCCCTTTCTCCAACTTGTAGGGCTTCCGCCGATCGCGCACAAGGCTCTGCGCACAAAGTAACGGCCTGGAAAACTGCTTTAAGGCTTTGGGCCATAGGGTCCTTTCCCCCTTCTCTTAAATAAACTCATGCTTTGTTATATGAGGATTTGCAATGTAAATTTAACTCGCCTTTTCAACTGCTAAAACAAAACAAAACAAAAACCAAACCAAAACAAAAAATAAAAAGGGGGCGAGGAACATAACTTTGATTGGAAAATGAATGCGGAGTTGCCACTTTAAAACAGTTGTGACTTCAGAACAAGATGTTTGGGATTTTTTTCCCCCCTCTTACTTTATCAGCAAATGCTGCCCCAAGTTTCACGGCAGAGCTTTTGTCTCCGTCGTCCCTCCGTCTCCCTTTGTCCTGAGCGACACTCCTCGTGGGGACCAGATCAGTGGCAACTTGCAGAAGTTTACTGACAAAAAAAAGCTGAAACCAGCCTGTGTCACCTTTCTGCCCATGTCCCTGGCCGGGCTGATGAGCATTCAGCCCATTGCTTTTTACATCATCCACCTGTCTCCTTTCTCCTATTCCTGTATTAAATAGCCTGTGTTTCTTTAGAGAAGTGGTTTTGACTCCTTTAAATACGGGTGAAGATTTGCCGTAGAATGAGTGCAAGCCTGAACTCTCTGTCACAAACTTTTGGAACAGCAAAACGGTATTTTTCTGCTTTAAAATGCTGCTCCTCTGAATTGCTCTGAGGTTAAAACGCTAAAGCAATGGGGAAGCCTCAGCGTTTAACTTCAGTACCTCAGAAAAGAACGGGCTCTGCTTTTCTGACTGCGGCCTAATCAGTATCGAAATAACATTAGGTTTCTAGCAGAAGTTTACTGGGATAAACACGAAAGCTGAATAGAGGTAAACACTTTACTAGCGGGGATGGTCCCGGCTCCCCTTAAACTTTCCTCCGGGAGCAGAGTTTGGTCCCAGAAAGCAGTCTCTTTGAACGAGCCCAGGGCCCTGCGCAGGACCCGTCCCCAGCCCGGCCTGCCTGCCTGTCTTTCTCTCCCTCTCTCATCCCTTGTGGTGTGGTTGTTTTGCAGAACATGCCCCCCATGAGCCCTGAGAAGCCTGCTTTGTGTGCTGGTTGTGGAGGGAAGATCTCAGACAGATATTACCTGCTGGCTGTTGACAAACAATGGCACCTCAGGTGTCTTAAGTGCTGTGAATGTAAACTGGCTTTGGAGTCAGAACTCACCTGCTTTGCCAAGGACGGCAGTATTTACTGCAAGGAGGATTACTACAGGTACAGCAATCAGTCACCATGGGTCCAAAAGCACATCCCCTCAAAAGGCATTATGAGCCGAAACGCTCTTTTCTCAACATGGGTTTTCAAAGGTAGCTTTTCGCAGTCAGCAATTCCTTAATCCTGTAAACCTGTTCCCTCTGAAAAGTCTCGCACGTTTAAAAATTGGACGGACCGTCTGGGGACGCGCTGACTGAGCATGTGTGGCGGTACACAAACAGGCGAAGGCTCTTCCGCTGCTCGGCGCTTTCCCTCCTTAAACATCACCGTAAGACCCAACACAAATTTCCCTCCGACCGCGGCTTGCCGGTTCTACCGCGGTCCGGGTCCCGCCGCCCCCGCCCGGCCCCGGGAGCGGGCACTGCCGATCCGTGCCTTACAGCTGTCCCGGGGCTCAGCTCCCCGCGGCACCGCTCGTCCTGACAGGAATGCCAGGAGAGCGGGGACCGGTCTGCCCGCCCCGTCCCGCCGGAGTCCGTGCGCACGGGCAGCGGGAGGGCTTTGCCCGAGTCCTGAGACAGTAGGGCAGCTCGGCGGAAAGTGAGAGTCGCTTACCCCGGGACCCCAGCACCGTCTCCGTGAGGGTGTCCGGACACCAGGAGGGCCAGAGGCCACAGCCTGTGTCACAGCCAGTGTCACGGGCCGTCCTGGGGCCAGGCTCCCTCGCGTGGCCGGGAGAGAAGGCGAGCGGCACCGGGGCAAGCTCTGCCTTTGCCGTTCTAGTTGATGCCCACTTTTCTGTTTCCTTCAGAAGGTTCTCCGTGCAGAGATGTGCCCGCTGCCACCTTGGGATCTCAGCATCTGAAATGGTCATGAGAGCCAGGGAGTCGGTTTATCACCTGAGCTGCTTCACCTGCACCACCTGCAACAAGACTCTGACCACGGGCGATCACTTTGGCATGAAGGACAACCTGGTTTACTGCAGGGCCCACTTCGAGTCCCTTTTGCAAGGAGAATACCCCCCTCAGCTGAGCTACACCGAGCTGGCTGCCAAGAGCGGAGGGCTGGCCCTGCCTTACTTCAACGGCACTGGCACGGTCCAGAAGGGGAGGCCCAGGAAACGAAAGAGCCCTGCCCTGGGAGTGGACATCGTCAGCTACAACTCAGGTGGGAAACACAGGCCGAGCCTGCCTCCCGCTCCCCCGAACAGAGCGTTCTCGGGCTTCCTCTCAGCTAGGCAGTGCGTGAGTAAGTCAGCCAGGCCAAATCTTGCTTAACCATTGGAAAATCAAACAAACAGCCCTCTGAGGGTTGGAGCGTTTGCAGGAAAGCTAACAGCAGCCCTCCTCAAAAGCTGTCTTTGCCTATTAATGTCAAACACCCAAACTTAGCCACTTCCCAGGGTAAAGACAAAAAAAAAAAAAAAAAAAGCCCCTAAAACGCATAGCTCTTTCTCTATAGGAATCTCAGAGATGCTGTTATCATTATTTATATTTGATTGGCTAAAAGCATTTCACCACTTAAACCTCAAATTAGAAGTAACCAAATGAATCAGAAAAAAACAGAATAAAAGTTATAGTATACAGATCCTACAATGTCAATGTAGTATGCACATAACCCGATTTAGATATTCAATTTATAGTGATTAATTCTTCAGGCTGAATAACTCTGTTTTACTGGCACATAAATAACCAAACTGTACAAGAGGTCAAGGAATAAAAGTTGTTCCATGTAACTAAACCCTAACAAATGTAATTAAGGAGAACGGTTTCTGTTCTCTCAACAGTAGAAAAGGAAAAAATGTTGCCCTGTATTAAATATTTTTCTTAACTCCAGTCACTTATGTACCCAAACCATGTATAAACAGACAGTGCTAGTGGCCAGAGGCAAAGGAGTTTCAGGTATGATCAGGCAGTTGAGGCAAAGTTTCATTATGTGGAAGGCGAAAGCAGTAAGGGTAAATATGAACTAGCAAACCCCTGACTCCAAAATAATTTTAGCGAAATTTAAGCTCCCGATGGACGGTAACTGTGGGAAGCAAGAGTGGTGCAAGGTGCTTCTCCGTGAAGCGGGGAGCCGTCCCGGCTGGGGCAGGGAGCCAGGGGCTCCGGTTCCAGGACTGCGAGCCGCTGGCCCCACCGGGGATCCAGGACAGGGGTCAGGGCCTCCCCTTCCGACAACCGCGGCTCGATAGCAGTGCACCGCTGTCGGCCCGGAGCTCTCTCCCCTCCACCAAGTTCAACCCCTGCCACTGAGATCCATAAGGAATCCTCCACTGCCCCCCTGCCCTCCCCATCCCTCCCCCGGCACCTCCTCTGGGGCCGCTGGTGAAACGGGCTTTAGCTGGGAACTGGGGAGCTGGGCAAGGCGATTTCATCTCCTCTGATGCATAGACCTTGGAGCCAGGGTAATCACTGCGCTAATTGTTCCTTGTTAATTGAAGATGACATTGGAATCCCTGGCTACGGAGCGGCTTCCAATCAATCCTGAAAGCTGCTAAAGAAAAGGGAACCTGTAGCGCAGCCAGGATTCGTTCAGTCCCGGCTTCGAATGGTGGATTTCCCGTGCGTTCCGCTCTGTACTATCCCTGGTTCGCACACCATCACCCGAAACCCCAGACTCCTAAAGGCAAATTTTACTAGGGACAATTTAGCGTTAGAATTAGGACCAGAAATTAGGGAAGGATGAAGACTTGTGGATAGGATAAAACACCCCTAAAACTTCAGGTCAGGACTCAAGAGAGACACTATTTGCAAAGGCTGACATAGTTTTTGTGCGCTACGTCTTAAAACTCCCCTTTTTAACAACAACGGGTCACGTAAGATATTCCACTGACTCCAAATGAGATTAAAAAGCACTACCCATTATGAAAATACGTTTCATTGCATTGAGATCTCACAGAATCCTCCGGACAACGGAGAGAGAGAAAAAACCCACCACCAATGAATCAATAAAAGCCCAAATCTGATGCTTTGGACTCAGGCTAGATGGCTGAGAAATCTCTTCTGTTAGGGCCGTGATTTTAGTTCTTTTTTAAGTGTTATCTAGCAATGCCCAGGGTCTCGAGAAAGTACAGCTCGCACTAAAACCTGCACCCGGTGCAAACGACTTCAGCCCTCTGACCCACCGCGCTCCATATCCAGGGGGAGGAAAACGAATCTCTAACAGTTACAAAATGGGTTGCAGTAGGTGAAATATCTTCTTGAGAGAGAGAGAAAAAAAAATCTCTAACTAATTGGCAGCCGCTTCCCTGCGCACATTTCTTTTTCCCTGCCCTGTGACTCAGTAACTGCTCTTGCACGTAATCGTTTACAAAGGGCAGGCAGTGCACAGAAAATTCAATGTCGGGGACACGACTGCCGCCTTCCACGGGAGGAGCGGGGCCCCGCAGCCCGGCCGGCAGCACAGGCGGGCCGTGCCCCCTGTCGGGGCGGGGGTCGCGGTGCCCCGGGGCAGCCGGGGGGGCCCGGGCACAGCCCTGCCCCGCACGGCTCTGCCACGGACCGCACCCGAGCCGGGACACCGCGCTCCGTGCCGGCGGCTCCTCACGGGCAGCCAGAGATGCCTCCTGGCGCTCCGTGTTTGGGGGGCACCGCGGGTTTAACTTGCCCGGCGAGCCAAGGGGGTGCCCCACCGAAACAGCCACACCCGCGGGGGTCCGTACCCGTGTTCCGAGCCATTATGGGAAACGAACCCCACCTTTGAAAACGAAACTGCGACGAAGCTAACAACTTCATCCAGCTGAGCACAAGCATGTGTGTTTTCACAGGCCATCCGGCAGGTCCTGGCTCAGATTTGGGTCCACATTTTGTTTCAGGGGAGCTGAGACCAGGGCCAGAATGGAAAATCAGACCCTGCTGCTGGATCTGCAACAGCTTTTCTATTCTGTATTTTGTTTGGTATTTTAATTTCTGTTTCTCAGCTCCTCAGTTGTAAAGGGGAAACACAGCAATAAATAACTCAAAATGTTATGAGGTAAAAGTCATTCATACCTGTGAGCTGACTGGAATTAAAGTGAAAAATGGAAGAAACTATTCAAAAGTTCTTAAAACATTCAAGGCTTTCTCTATATTACCTCTTATGTCATAGAATTAATATGTATTTTGTGGGAAAGTGTGTTGACTTGCAGCTCACAGGATATAGAAACGAGATGGTGAAGAAGATTTCCCCAGGAAAATATTTGACACTGCTGCTGCTCAAAGAGCTGTTTACTTTGTTTCATTATATATCTGTGTGTGTGCCTGTGTGAAAAACTATGAAGAGTCCACTTGAAGAATTTTTGGCAAAAAGAAACAAACTGTTCTAGATCCTTAGAAAGCAAAATTAAATAACCCTCCAATCCCATTGCAAAGAAATTAACAATAATGTTTTGCCTGATTTTTTGCTTCCCCTTAGTTCTCCAGGAGATAGTATAAAACTGCTCTATGATGTGGCCAAACTATATAACACTGTTTTACCCATGTAAAACAGAGAATGAGAGGTAATCATTGTATAAACCAGGATTGTCTGAGGATGCTTGGAGCCCTCTTCTCATTTTCTCTTGAAAGTAAAAGCTGAAATAAAGTAGATCACAGACAAGGAAAAAAAAAAGGTAGAGTACAGAAGCAAAGGCAATAAGCAGGACAGAGGAGCCTGAGGAAGTTTGTGTTGCTGCTGTAAATCTGAGTAACCCAGGGAAAGCAACACAAACAAGCAGCTTGAAACTCTGAAGTAAAATCTGAGGATGGAATTCTGGTACTCTGATTTATGTCAGCTCATAAGTTATGGCCCACGCAGTTTGACTGAAGGCGGTGTGATTGCTTGTGAAAACAAGTAGTAAATACAATCCAAATCTGGCCTGATATAGTTTTTAAGGCAACTTTCAGCTCCTGATATTTTCAGAAGTGTCAGCTTAGTTTGTTTGATAGTGCAGATATGCTTCTTACCAAGAGTAGAAGCAAAGCTAGCTATAATTAAATATTCACCTGATTTTCTGTCAAAGTGTTGTCTTACCAGCATCTGTTCATGTTGACTTGTCTTGTGATTCAAAAGAGAAAACACCTTCAAGAAACTTTTTATTTTCTCCTGGTTTCAAGTTGCTTTGTCTCTGTTTTCAGTGCTGCTGACATCAATCTCTCTGTATTGTGTACTTTCCCTCTTTCTCCTTCTCTCTCTCTCTCTCTCCCCCTTTTTAAATTAGGAGTGGGAATCAGCTAGGCCTTGTAAATAATCCAGTAACTATTGGAAAGCAGTTCAAAAGTCTAAATAAACAATTAATGAATCTCAGTTTAATTTACAGACATTCTGAAACATTTTTAATTAGATCTTCTTTTATTAATATTCCCTGCTATGAAGACACCATTAATTTTCTTTTGTATGACTGAGCTATTTTTATAAAGTGAGATCCTAGAAATTGCTAACCCTTCTGTTTAAACTGAAAAGAAAAATGTAGATGTGTTTCTTACTTTTTTTTTGCCAATACTGTAATTTCTTTCCCCAATATGAAGTAATGATGCCACTGTCCCCTAACAGCTGCAACTCTTATATACAATTCACACCCATAAAATTGTAATCTTAAACAAACATATCTTTCATGGACACTTTGAAAATTCTGAATCAGGAAAATCAGGGAAGCTATTTTCAAGTTTTGAGACCCTAGCTGGTTGCTTGTAGAAATGTCCTGAATCAGTATCAACTAAGAGCTACTGTTGATTGGGATTGAGGGACTGAATCAAGCCTTGATGCAACTGCTTTCTAGACATGTTTTACAGATGAAGGTCTTTGAGCAGTCCATATAAACTCCCAGGCAGAGTCCAAAAGCATTTATTTTATCAGCAAAACCCCTCAGATTTTATGCTTTCTTGATGAACTGTCATAACAAACTTTCCTTCTGTACATCTCTTTTTATAGGTGTTTGTGATTTGGGGAAAAGCTCAGGAACATTCAGAATGCTGGTTTGACCTTTATTATTCTCTCAAGCTAAGAGTGTTTCAATGAGTGAGATTTCAAAATCTGAATGAGATTTCAAACGACTCTTTGAATGCCCAAAGCAAAACCATCACCACAGGGAAAAAGACTTGTTTGAAAACAAATGCCAAAGGAGACAGAACTTTCTAAATCTGCCCTTAGTAGGTACAGGCCTGAGGGACATAGCATGTTTTAAGAGTAGGAAATGATGATATTCTGGATCTTTTTTGGTGGTAATTTAATTATCACATCTGTACTTATCCTTGTACAATCTTAGACTTTCCTTCCTTTCTTGCTTATTCGCTTCCTTCTAAGCAGTATGTGACTTAAGATTTTTGCCTTAGTTCATTCATCCTACTCGATGCATGGCCACTGACCCCTTGTTCCACTTTGTTGATTGAACAGGTTGTAATGAGAATGAGGCAGATCACCTGGACAGAGACCAGCAGCCTTATCCCCCATCCCAGAAGACAAAGCGCATGCGCACCTCCTTCAAACACCACCAGCTTCGTACCATGAAGTCCTACTTTGCTATCAACCACAACCCAGATGCCAAGGACCTCAAGCAGCTTGCCCAGAAAACAGGCCTGACCAAGAGAGTTCTGCAGGTAAGAAGCCACATCATAGGCTTGACAGAATTTTCCCCTACCCCTGCTAGTCAATAGCATTTCCCTTAATGTGTAACAACAGCAATGTACATAGAAATACTTTTGCTAGGTGTGTCCCTAGTGGGTGTGCAGAGGGGTACGGTATTACATGGCATGAGTGCCAAATGTATGTCTTACTGCCCCAAGGCAGCCAAATACAGAAGTGTGATTTATAATTAGTCGCCTCCTCAACATGAGGAAACTATCTTCAGAGTCCACCAACCCAGTAGATGTCCTGGGATCCATAGTGTCTCTGTGGTGACCTCACTAAGGGTAGAGGTAGGAAATATACTAATTTTATGCATGCTGGGTGAAGCCTTTGGGCTCCCCAGAAGTAGTTAATGTGGCCCCTCACTAAGAGATCCCCTGATATGTTTGAAGCAAGGTTTGATCAACATGATCGTCCAGGACCAGCTGGCTCCCTCTCTCAATGCTTGTTAGACAACTCTTGTCATTAAGGGCCTACATAATCAGAAGTCACTTCCCTATGAAGGACAGCCTAGCAAATCATGTTAAATAAAACGCTATACTGTGCATGCTAGCTCAGTGAAGTTGAAGTGAGGTGTGTATTATATGCAGAGTGCTAAGGAAGGGCAGTGATCGAGGTAGAAGGAGAATCTATTAGCGGCAATTCCTTGTCTGTGTTATATGTCACCTAAAACATTTTCAGTGAACCTTACAGAACAGAAAGGCTAGGTGACCCATATCAACAATCTCTATGATAGAGATGGTGTAATTACCCCTCCTTCCTCTTCAGCCTTTTCAAATAATCAAGGCAAACTTTCAGCCTTGGCAAAAATCTGCTCATTCACCCTTTGCCTCAATCTTTATCACATGTCTTTACCCCAGAACTACCAAACCCAAGAAACACTACATGACCATCAAGAAAGTTGCTTTCATTTGGGGATTGAATGAGTAGATTTTTCTTGGTCCTGCTCTGAAAGAGCTGCACGCTGGGCTGTGACTTTCCAGTGAGCATCCCTAGCACTTTGCCTGTGAGAGGGGCAGAACCAACAGTAGTACAGCAAGAAGAGCTGTAGAATGACTTAGGTGATGTGCCACACAAAAACAAACATCAAAAATGACTTAAAAGCAAGAAAAGAGACAAAAATAAGCAAAACAAAACAAGCATCGGTAAAGAAATCAATTGGGATTGGTTTGCAGGTTTGGTTTCAAAACGCAAGAGCCAAATTCAGAAGGAACCTTTTGCGGCAGGAGAATGGGGGTGTCGATAAAGCTGATGGCACCTCACTACCGGCACCGCCCTCAGCAGACAGCGGCGCTCTCACTCCACCCGGCACTGCGACCACTTTAACAGACCTGACCAATCCCACTATCACTGTAGTGACATCAGTGACCTCTAACTTGGACAGCCACGAATCCGGGAGCCCCTCACAAACTACCTTAACGAACCTTTTCTAACATTTCAGTTTTTTTTTTTTTTTTTAATTCTTACTCTTCATTATTATTATTATAATTATTATAATTATTATTATTATTTTCAAGCCTTTTTTTAAAAAAAACAAAAAACAAACCAACAAACAAACCCACAAAATATTTGGGAAAATAAACAGCTTGATGTGTAGCATCTGCAGCCACTTGGCAAATGAGTTTGAAGTAATATGTTGCTATAATAAATGAACATTTATTGTTGTTAAATTGTATTCAAATTTTTTAAATTCATCAAATGACTGAAGAGAAGGTTATGAATCATTCTCATAAGTGCCTCTTAAAATTGTATGTTACTTATTTCCAGAACCTTGAAAAAAATTGTTGCTACAAAAAAAAAAAAAAAAAAAAAAAAAAAAAAAAAAAAAAAAAAAAAGATTCTTTCCCTCCTTGATAACCAAATAAAAACCAGCACCAAAAGAATGCTGTTTCAGGATTGCATATTCACTTGCAGCATTTAAGAACCCTAAATTTAATTTCATTTTTATAATGCATCTAAAAGTTTTGTATGATTTATTTTTTAAATGTTGAATAATAAATACACAATTAATTCAACTAATAATTGAAACAGACTGGAAGTGCCAGTGCTCTTTTCTAATGCTTTAGTCACAAGCCTGTTCCTCCCTGAGCACTGGGGATCTCACTGGGATAGCTAAATGCTCCTCTGCCAGTTCTTCACCCAGCTGGGACGTCCTTGGCCACCACTGAAAGCCATGCCTGGATGGAGGACTTGGAGAGAGAGACCCAGTGATGAGAGTGCATGTTGGTGAGGATGGCAGGATCAGGCTGTTGGTCTCCAAATTTGTGTCCTGTACACTAAGAAGACAAGATCTGGAAAAAACCCTCCAGAATGAGCTCCCTCCTAGAAGGATATTATTAAAGTAATAATAGCAGAATAATGATGCAGGTGAGGAAATATTGCATAGGGAGCAGTTTTCATTTTTGTCTGTCAAGCAGCTCTGATTTGGAATTTGAAAAAATAAAAATTGCAGTTTGCTACATGACTTTGATGCCATACCATCAAAGCACACATGAAGTTGCCCAGCTACTTTAGTGAACACAAAAGTAATTTTCAAGAAGCTGTATGCACCTGTACTATTAAACAAATTTTGATAAATCCTACCCTTTTTTTTTCAGGGAAAATGGAAATAAGCAAAATATAATTTATTAAGATGTTTAAGGAAAATTATTTCAGTACAATTTATTCATTACTATTTTGAATTTACTTTAGATGTTTCCTGCGATTGTATCAGACATTTTGTTTAACACAGGAACTTAAAATCTTTAGTTCATTAATATCTCTAACACATACTTAAACTTTTTAAACTTTGTATTAAAGAAAAAGCTGTTAACAAAAATCGTACAAGACCAGGAATTGGCAGTGAATAACTTCAAAGCCGATAAACTCAGAAGCCTTGTGGATGCTGATCTGAATACATTTCTTAGTTTACAATAGTGATCTTTCTTTTTTTTTTTTTAGTTTTATTTAAGCTAAAAGTCTGAATGGTCTGGGCAGTGGTGAATGTTCATTTGTATCCTTTTATTGTAGTTGAACACCAATTAGATTGTGGAGAGTCTCAGAAACAAAAACAAACAAAAACCAGTCAAGATCTATGTCTTGCTTTTAGTGGATTGTTAAGAATAACTTTGCACATATACCCCACTTTTTAGACACCATCAAATCTCTTTTTGGTGGTCAAAGTGGCTATTTAATATATTTTAAAGGTGTCCTTTTTGGCTGTATAAATGTGTGGTTACATATTGACAGTTCACTGCCCACATTAAAGTGCATTATTGTAATTTTTGCTCAGGGTTTTTAGAAAATTAGCACAGAAAAGTAGCTTATTTTTAAAAAAAGATGACGGAAGAGATGTTAACACTGTAATAGAAGAAAGGTGTGTTTGCCATTATATATTTAGCAAGTATGGTTATCATCTTCTACGGATATTGAATCTTGACTTTTCCTATTTCTATTACCTTATGGGCATTTACCACTAACCAGACCAAACGACCTTGGTAAGGCTGAGATCTTTATTAATACACTTTTACAGGTAAAAATATTGATACTTATAAATTTTGTTCTTTGACAGAACAATATATGGTACTAGAGATCTACTTTATTAAGTAGACTAATTAAAACTCAGTTCTACTATGTGCCTTATGATATACCTTGGGAGTAAGTTTGTGAAAAATCAGGATATATGTGTTGTTTGTTAAATTAACTGTTTTAAGCCCTTTTGACACCTCACTAGTTTTGTACTGTTTTACCTCTTATTTCTGAAACTCTTTTTATGGTGTATCCTGTTAGAGGGGACAAACATGTCATAGAAAGCAGTTGTGCACTCTTTCAGATATAGTTGATAAATCCAATAATCTTATATATTGAGCTTCGTGTTTATAGTACAGTAAGTGGTCTAGCAAAATTGTCCATGTTTCTTTGTTTATTGATAAATGCATTGTATAGAAACTATTTCCCCTAAATATTTATGGACCAAACAATTGTGATATATCCTATTAAATTTGTGTGAATAAACCATTTTGAATCTAAGGAGTTTTATTTCCCATCAGTTTTTTGTTGTTGGGGTTTTTTTCCTTTTTTTTTTTTTTTATTCTCTTTTTTCTTTTTTCTTTTTTTTCCTTTTTTTTAAAAAAAAACAACTTAAAGTCTACATGTACCAGTGTGTCTCTTTACTTTTACAGTACCTATGAACAATTGGTATTAAACACAGAAACACGGCCTTTTAAATATTTTAAAATATGGTTCCTTCTTAGGTTTTCAATTTCTTCATATTCGATGTATATGCTACTGCTGGTGCAATTTAGATTTTAGCTTTTTAGCCTCCCTTTTTGAACATGCAAAGTAATGCCCCATTGATTTGTTATTGAAACCCTGTCTTAGACTTCTAAAAAAGCCAGAAAACTAGCAGCTAAAGTAATTGCATGACAAATATAACCTAAATAGTATGATGAAATGAATCAAGATTTAATGCTAGGTATATTGAACACAAAATAGAATTGCAGACCCCGAAAAGCCAGGTTGCTCTGTAGTTTAATAAATTGTCACTATGATTTCTTTCAGGGAGAACAAATCATGGGGCATTACAGCCAAACATCCCGACGTTTGAAAATTCCCTAAAGTATTAAAAGAAGGGGAAAAGTTTGATCGGAAATCCACTGCAGTGAAGACAAAGACAATATTAGGTTATGATAATCATACATTTAAAAATCTATTGAGCCAAAAAATAAAAATAAAAGACTTGATGTCATTTCCTGAATGTTAACAAAACATATGTTATTTTACCGTGTCTAATTAACAGAACTGAAGGCTTCAACAAATTGTGTGGTATCAAAAACAAATTTAGCGAAACTATGTATAAAACCAGAGCAACCTGGCAGCAATCTACCCAGCCCTTATTCGGCGAAACCTTTTCTTTAAAAACAAAAATCACATTTGTCAAGCACAAGTACTTGTAAAATAAAATCTGAGTGCATTCATTCCACTTGCTTGCTAATGTGTACTAGTCATATCTGTTAAATGGATTTTTGTAAATTCAAAGAGAACTTTTCACTCATCCAAGATCATAGGAATCAAAACCCAGTAACTTTAGTACTATTGTTTCCGGATTAATTTTTTTTTAATGAGACAAATCTGCATGCACTTTTCCATCTGTCACATATAGTGTACATTTCTGTATGATGAATTTCTCTTTGATGTTTCTTGTATGATAGCTTTCATTAATAAACATTTTATTTGATGCAAACATAGTTAACTTTATGTAAACACATAGCTAATTGTTCCAACTAATTTAAACTTTTCTTTTGAAAAGAAGCAGTACAGTGCAGTTCTAATATGCTATACATATTTAAAATCAAAATGAATGAGGTAGCAATACTGTTGCACAGCGTAAAATTATTTCCTTTGGTGTTAACTTTTTAATTTTTTAACTTCCTATATAAAAATGACATGTATTACAAAGAAATTCCCATCAGCATCAACAATAAAACAATCCCCAAATTCTTCATCAATATAAGAAAACACAAGCAGTACAGAACGTAAAATCCTCAATGACTTTTAGAGTACAAGGATATGATTTGTGGATCCCTGAGCTGTTTACAAGGTCACTATGCAATGAACAAGTATGCTACAGAAAGTTGCTCCTGAGATTCCCAGTCCAAATCACAGATGATTTTTACAAGCCAACAAGCAAGTGTAACAATAACCAAGTCTTAGTAATGAGGTTTTGTAACTGTTAAGCAACTATTTGCAGAAAGATTTTTTTAAATATATTCCTGTTTAGCTGTATAGCCAAAGCATATGTTAAACAAATTAACATATAAAAGATTTGCCAGAAAATCTTTCATTAAGATGACATTTTTATTATATACTAATGAACCCTATGTAAACAATGTAACTTTTATGAATGATGGACATTAAATATTTCACTTACGTGTATCCTCAGCATTTTGCATGTTTTCTTAAGCTTTTCCAGTTTCAGAATTCTAAAAAGAAAATCATACAATTATTAAGAACATAAGAGAAAGTTATGTACAGATTACTGCAGCGATCTCTGGAAAGCGGTAACTAAGAGTGTTCTAATGGCAATAAAAAGGTATCATTTATTGGTGGTAATTATGGGAAGCATTGTTTAAACAACAGTTTTATAGTATGTTGTAAAGTTCTATTGAAAAGGTTAGCATGGTGGACTTAATTCAAATCAGCTTGATCAGAAATTTAAGTATATTGTGAAATTCTTAAACTGAGCCTTATGCGTATTTATTACTGCAGAAAGTAAGTAAATGTAGGAAAGCAATTATTTGTGTCACAGCCACAATGTGGTTTCCCCCTGTTGTCCCCAGGAAAATATGGCAAACATTAATTATTCCAAACAGTAAAGAACTTGGTGGTGATTAGGACCAAGAAAAAAACCTATGTAGTATAACTTTTCTTTTGTAAGTCACTGCATTCTTCTATAAGTTAAATTTCTTCTCCTTCTGATTTAATACTTAGTAGAGATATTTCTAGTCTGGATACTTGTCTGTGTGTTGCATTTTTCACCTCACTTAAATTAGAGAAATAAATAAATTAAATAATCTTGGTAAAATACTGGGAAAATCATCACTGAATAAAATAAAACCAGGACAACTTTATTACTCCATGTCTGATTAGAGACATTAAGGAGTGATTTTTCTTAACAACACTATGCTCTTTGGAGACAGTCCTGCACACAGTGCTCTGATTGACCTGACCAGTGGCATTAAACAATCCAAATTTTTTCAAAGATACAGAAGTGTCTCCTGCACTAAGCAGGCAAACATATTGAAAGGGTAGCATTATCCGAGAAAGAAAGAAAGGAATAGTTTCAAACAAAACTTGAGAGAATGCAAGACAAGTGTAGGTTTTCAGTGTTGTGAGTGAGACACATGTTGGGGATCTTTCTAGTGGTAACATATCCATGTCTAGACAGAACATTTCTTTGCTCTCCTAGTCTTGAAAAAAAAGTCAAATTGTGCAGTTCTAGAACATCTTACTCGGAATTATTCACCAGAGAAATGGCTTGCAGGGCCAGGTCAAATGACAGAAGGTTGACACCGCAGCCCACTGAAATTGGTGAAATATTCTCTCTCCCATTCCATGGGCTTTGAGCCAGGAGCTGAATGAACGTGGAGATTAAATTACACTCTTGTCTCTAAAGAAAGCATAACCTTCAGAATGAGAGAGAATATATAGGACAGCAATGCTGCTCTGTGCTTTGGACTTCATCCTTCAGAGCTGCTAATCCAAGCACCTGGCACATGCATTAAATTGACTTCAAAATATTTCTTCTTCCTTCAGCCAAATACAGGACACAAATTATACTACAGGAATTTCCAGAAGCTCCTGCAGTGTCAGAGACTTTATTCAGTTATTCTGCAATGTTGAACAATTCTTTTGCGCTTCTCACTTGACACAGACTTATCTTGACACATACCTATATACATATCCTTGTCTTGCCTTCAGATAACCAGTACTTTCATATTTATTTAAGTCATTCAAACCTACAGAAAGCAACTCTCCATGCTTACATGTTCTAGCAAAGGCAATTGTCATAATTTTTCTGATACTCCTTTACATTTCTCTGAAGTGTTTTTTTTTTTTAAGTTTGTACCTTTTTATGTTGGTTTGTTGTTTTATTTATTAATAGCTCTGGACTAAAAAAAAAATGTAGTGCTTAATATATTTAAGTGTACAGATTACTTTGCCATTTTCCTTGTAATATCTAGAAAAACAACTCTATTGTAATAATTTAATTCCTGGGTTGCGTGTTACTATAAGGTGTTCCCCTCTGTGATTGATTCTATCATAACAAATTTTATGAAACACAGACATTTCTATTTTTAACTAATATGATTAATATTAGAAATGATAGTTTTTTTAGCTACACTCATTTTCTGGTTCAAGTATGTTTCTGTTTTTGGAAATGGGATTGTGAACAGGCATCCTTTGAAATTTCTGGTAGTTGCTACTGCTAGGAGCAGAGGGCTAGACTGAAGGTCAGATCTAACCTGACAAAAACGAGTGTTACTTTCCAGTTTGTTCTCTTTTCATATTGGGCTTTAACAGAGGATAAAAATGTTGCCAATTATTGTTTTACTGAAGATAAGGAAAGTCATATGTGTTTCCTGTTTGCACTTCAGTCACATACTTCAGTATAGGTTTTTGAAACTGAACAGATACACAGCATTTTGAATCTATGAGACTGCTGCTTATAGCAAATAAATAATAATAGAAAGAACAAGCTAAGAAATGGCCATCAGGTTTCAAATACAAGCAATCACTGGGAGAGATGTGGTAGTTTTTTATTTAACATCCCATGAATTCTTATTTCACCATTTCCTTTGAGGAATTTGGACTTACCAGAGAGTAAATGATCAAGTGGCTTGCTTTGCCACATGCACTTTGATCCCAGAACTGAGATGTAATAGAAAGCAATCTGTAACAAGAATTTTTCAGAAATAATTATCTAGCAAAATAAAAAACTGCTGCCCAATATCCTAAAATCAATAAATAAAATGCAATGTGAGGAAAGCTAAAAGCACTGGTTACTATTTTATCTTAGACATAAAGATATGCACACTCATGATTTCTATTTAATTTATAGAGCATAATTAAGTTCACCAAAGAAATACATATCTCACCACAATAGGGAGCCATGCATGTAGTGTCAGTAGGGACAGGTAAGACCAGTTTAGAAAGTACTGAACTTGGAGGTGAGTATTTTTCACATGCAAATATACTTGCATTATTGCTGCTCAGGCTGCAGCCACAAGTGTTAGACAACGCCTCTCATTTTCTTTTCTTGCTGCACAGAAGAATATTTTTTACTTTATAAGAAAGAGTGTGCTACAGAAAAGAAAGTTAAATGGACACTGAAAAGTACAGTGAATGGGATTGTGTGCCTTTTATGTGTCTGCTAGTACATTTGATATAAAACATTGTTGCACTGAGGCTCTGAATATCAGCCTTAAAGACATACCACTGTTTTCTTTCTGCTTTATTATTTGAAGATACTTTGCTTCTTATATATGAGGTTACATAGACAAGCTGTAATTACACCAGCTGAAGTAATTTCCTACCGCATTTTGTCAAACATTTCTTAATAATCCAACCCTTGGATAGACATTTTTGTGAATCTGGCTGGAGTACATTAAGAAGTTAGAGCAGTTGCTGTTCATTGTGACCTGTTAGAAATAGTTTATCCATCCAGAATTGTTCTACACATACAGTAATGTTAGGATTGACTGGAATGAATCAATTTCTTCTCTATTTAAGCTGCAACAGAGCACTATCATGACAGCAACTACATAGTAATCTGTGGTTCAACCACTGATTTTAACCACTTTTGTTGTTGTGGATGAATCAAAATTGAGTAGTTCTCCAAATCACAATTTACCACTACAACGGTATCATTAAAAGACTGTATGACATGTAGTGCTCAGACCTTTTATAACATCCAGATTCTGAGATCTTTTTAGCCCCTTGTATTATCACACCAACAAATTAAAACTGGAGAGCTCAAAAGTGTGTTTGTGTTCTGAACCTATTCAAGCTGTCTAAATTCATGGTATTTCCAGAATGGATTGCTGAGTTCTTGTGAAATCAAGATTTTTGATTAAATTTCCTTGATTTCCTTACTTGGACCTACTGAAACAGAAACTTAATCTTGTAACTACCTACTAGACTTTCTGGTCTTTAGAAAAACTAAGAAATTAACATATAACATAAGTGAAAAAACTGTTTTACAGAACTAAGACTCACCTCAGAAGTGTTTTAAAATGTATGGGCTTTTCTTTTTTTTCTTTAGAAAAGTAACATGGAAACCTATTTTTTGGAATGAGGCTTTCCAATAACTACTTTCCAAAGGTCTCTCTGTTGAGCTTATGAAGAATTTTGCCATTACATTTAAGAACATTTCATTATGAAAACCTCTTGCTTTGAGCAAAATGACTCCTCCAAGTTGTTTTATTCCTTTTTCTAATTTTTTTATTTATTTCCCCAGTGTTTTTGAACATCTGTGTTTCCTCTGTCCCACTTTTGCCCGTGTGAAGCCAGTGCTTGTAGGATCATTCTTACAGCCTTATCAGCACTGCCTACTCTGGATATGAGATCCTGCTCTAGATATCAGTCCTAGGGCTGAGCACTCCTGACTGCTCTTCTCAAGCAACCTTTATTCCTTTAGTTAATCCTGGGTCTACTTGGTCCACATGGCTGAAGCCCTGCTGGTCTGAGGGCACTCACCCCCTGACCAGCCCCACCGGAGCCCTCACTACCCATTTCAGTTGTGCCCTGCCTCCCCTGCCTCCACTCCTGCTGCCAGTGGGAACGCTGCGTGGCCAGACTCTATCCCAGACTGCCTAGAGATCTTCAGGCGTGATCAGCTTTCTGTAAGAAAAATTATTTGCTCATTTTTGTTGTCCTTCAGGGCACCATTTTGCAGCTGGGGCTCCTCCATTCCTGGGGCAGAGCCAAGGACACTTGTTAGAGCTGCTTGGAAAATAGAAGCCGTCACCAGCTCCTGGCCCTCTGTGCAAGGGGTGGTGGTACCCCCAGGCCTGCAGGCTCCTTCCCTCATGGATGCACCCAGACCTCTGACACCAGAGACTGCTTTTGTGTCATGGAATGGTTGGGGTTGGAAGGGCATGAACTTTAAGGTCCCTTCCAACCCCTCTGCCTTAGACAGGGACATCTTCCACTAGACCAACCTGGCCTTTACACAACTCACTATAATGCTAATGGGCAGCAGAACCCTGGCAGGGAAAACTAATTTAAGCTCCTCTTTCTACTTCCAACTTGAATCCATATGCTATGAACCCAGTAGTGAAAACTTTCTTGCATGTCTTTAACATCCTTATCCTGTGTGATACCACCGAAATGTATTTAAAGGGGTTTATTTGCAGTACTGGACTTGACTGGAGGCATAAACTAATAAAATCAGAGTTTAGTGTATAATTTACGCCAACTCTGTTTTATCTAAAGGGTTTTAAAGATTTTCAGGTATGTTAGTAAAATACTAGTGTGATATCCCTATAGCTTCTGAATTTCGCCTTGTTTGTTGTACAGGGCTTACGTTTTCTTAGGAATTAGCATTAGAATGAATGGAAGCAATTGGAATAATTGTCAAGAGTACAAATGGTCAGAGGATGAAACTACAATTTGAGAATTTTGCAAATATGTCATTGCCATATATGAAATGTGTTCTGCACATATGCTACTAGTTTCCTGGCTGGCATGGAATGAAAAGGCCTACTTTTGGTATTTCAGGTTACAACAGATGTTATTTCTTCTTTGCTTCCAAATTATGATACTTAATATTCAGCACAACTTTAAAGTAGCTATATGAGAGACAGAGACAGAAATAAAGCCTGCTCAGATTTTGGGTTTTACTGCCAATGCATAAATACAAAGCACTAGAGTTTTTAGTTTGTGTCTGAACCATGAAGAGGATAAGCAAGAACCAGCCTGGGCAGCTTTTAGAAGCTGTACAAAAAAACCTGTTTCAAACTCAAGCCAATATTTCTAGGGTTTTTTGATCCTGATTTCCTTGCTCACAGGTGAAAGTATTTCTTGTTCCTTCCTTTTATGTAAAATCAATCAGGCAACCCAAAGCCTGAAGAGGAAAAGGGAAGCAGAGTCTAACAGTGCCTTCATAAGCATGCTAACTGTTTAAAACCCAGTTCCATCCCCTGCACACGGTTCCACATGGTCACCTCAGTAGGATAATAGTTTGCTTAGAGCATAGTCCCACTGTGTGGTGACTGTCAATTGACTCTGGCTGTAAAATGCAGCGAGAGCGAACGCGGTGCTGGGAACACATGCCGGTATCCGCATGGCTGCTCCCCTGCTCCGTGCTGATGCTGACATGTGTCAGAACAGAGGCTGCCAGTCCCTCTCTGGCTAATAGGGGAGTGTGTCCTAGGGTGCTTCTTCAGCTGTAGTGCTAATGGCAGTCCTGTTCAGAAAGGTGTCTCTTCACATCCTCCAGAAAGCTGTTATTCTCCCTCCTGAGTAACACTGTTAGGAAAACTGACTAGTTACTAATGTCAAAAGGCAGAATACTGGCATGGGCGTATAGAGTATCCTTTTGTAATGTTCTGTCTGCACTGTGGAGTGTACAGATAAAATTCAGAATGTATCATTTGAATCCTCTACAAATTTAGTCTGTCCCTAATCCAAGGTGAACTTTGTTCCCCTGTTACTTAAGATCAACATGGAGAACAGCAGTAGTAGACTGAAGAGGTAAGTATACCTATGTCTTCACCAGAAGGAAGTGCTACATGCTGCACACCTGAATGCAAACTGTGGCATGTGATAAACTGAAAGATCCATGGGCTCAGCTCCTTAGAAGTTAGTGCTGTCCAGTGTGTAAACTCCTTTGTGGTGAATGTCAGCTGTGACTTTGCAAGTACCAGAGCCACTCCTGTGTTCCACTAAGGCAGTAATTACACTTGAGCCACTTTGAAGATGAGCAGACCTATAGACTCCAAACCGCAGTCTCTGTGATCCTCATTCATGTATCCTGACTTTGCACTTCACCTTGTTTGAAAGGGAAATAGGATCATAGGTGAGTATTTGCCATTACACACATTGAGGATCTGGTTGGAATCAATCAATATAATTTGCAGCAACCCTCAAGCTCAGCAGCCTGTCAAAGGGAGTGCAGCAGGCACTAACCTGGTCTTTGTCTACTGCCCTTAAGAACAAGGAGTGGTGGCTGGGGGATGTGGGTATTTCTGTGCCACTCCTGCAACACGTGTCTTACCATTAATGCAGTATTAGTGAAAGTGAAATCCAGTACCTGGAATAGGAATCCAAAGTTTCTTAAAAATGCTTAGTATGATCTAACACATGCACAAAATTGTTATGACACTACTGTATGGTTTGTTCCCTGTGTACTGATATTGCACTATTATTTTCCAGTGGACTGATTTACATGAACAGAATGCTCACTACGTGAACTTGGCAGTAAATAAGGGTGGTAGGCTGATACACTGGTATGACCTATGTACTCTGACCACCTATCTGAGAGCATCTTCTTTGCTCAGAGATGTTCTGCTTCAGTTTGGGGTCTTGAAACACTTTTTCTTATTCTACCTTTGTCTCTAATTGTATAATATCAGTGAAGTTTTGCCCAAATTCACATTGGAATTGGGAACGGGATCAAAGCCTGCATGTAATTAAACCAATCCCACTCACAGGAATTCAATCTCTATTCTGAAAGCTACTTATATATACGTAAAACAAGCTTGCTTGTATGTGCTCACATCATCTGTTTCCCATTATCTGTGCTTTGAGACCTATATACAAGGAAACACTAAGTAAAATATTTTTATTAGACACTTTTAAATTACATAAGAAAACGGAGACATTATTGAACACGTAGGACAGTAGGTTAAGCGAACTGGCTGTACTCAAGGCAGCATTTGCACCCTGTGTTCTATGGTGTGACAGTGAGGATGCACAATTTCAGATTCATCCAGCTCCAACCAGCTGTGTGGTAAATAGGTTAAACTTTGACTTTGTAACCAAAGAAGACAGATTCACCCTGCAGCCTAAACCTTGCACCCAGTGACTATCAGCTATTCTCTCTGAAGGTCTGATTTCTCCAGAAGTCTTTCTGAAGACACTGTTGATCACTAAATCTGCAAAATGACTGCAAATGCACGCCAGTATCTTTACAATAATGCAACTGCATGCTTGGTATTAAAACAGCAATGTTGACATGTATGGTGCTTGGACTGTTAAACCCATTTTTCATCATAATTCCACAAATTTGGCTTTCTGGATATAGTGAGTCTTAATGTTGCTCATGTTTCTATGTAGCTGTTTGATGATGGTGGTATTTGGAGCAATCATAAAGGCACTTTGTGCTTCTCATGTGTTCTTTACAGTCCTATAAATGTGGCTAGATGCAAATTTTCTGTGCTATATTAGGAGGAGTTACCTTTTACAAGGCCAGTAGGATTTTTGGATGTAACACAAATACTGTAGCTTTCTGTCCCCTAATCTTGAGAAATATTTATCTTGTATAGGCATGTGAAAAAAAAAATCCTTTTGACCAAAGTCTGGCCAAGTTATAAGAGGTCAGAGTGTAAGAAACATTACACAGAGTGTAAGCAGAGAATGTAGGCAATGAGAATGAAGCACCATAATCTATTCTTACTATTAACTGAAAAATCACAGCTTTATGTGACATTTTAGAACTTTACCTGATTATCAGCAGCACCATATTTACAAGTAAGAATTATGCTTTTAAAACCTTTTAAGGATGGTAAAATTGTTTTAACAAATGTGCTGGCGTCCTGACAAATAAACTACCTCTCCCTGTGGTTTTTTATTTTATACATCCTCCTCTGAAATATGGCCAAAGGCCTTTCTTAACAGCTGATTAGTATCTCCAGAGTTCTCCATTCCCTTAATTACCACCTATGAGTAACTAATGGCAACGCCACATATTTTCTTTGCAAACAGCAAAACCTTCTCTATACTGTTTTGGTTCAAGTGTACATACCAAACAGCAATAACAAAATTTACATTATATAGGTTTGAATTAATTCTCTTGCCAAAGGTCTAATTCTGTAAAGTATGAAATATCTAATATTTGGCCAGCATCCTGTTTTACAAAAACTTTGCATTATGATTTTGTCTTTCTTGGGGACAAAAATAATCTGATGTCTGTCTTCTGCTTTTAAATGAAAATTTAATAGGCATTTTGAATTTAAAGGAAAATAGAGCTCAGTCTTCAGGCAGTAGAATACTACTGTTATTAATTGGGGTGGCACAGGAAAGCTTCAATAGCAATCATTTCACATAACTGAAGGAGTACATCTGAGCATACAACTACCCTTCATTAGCACCTTTTTAATTATTTCAGTGCCTGTAGGTCAGTATATTTTGCATTGCTCCATTAGAAGTGATGGACACATATTGTAGACAGTGATCTGTGGCTTTATAAACGAATATAACAATTTCAGTCCTTTACCAACTTATTGTAAATATGGAACACAGCACAGTTGAGTAGAAGAAAAAAACTGTCTTCCATTTCTTCATCCCTGAGAACTAAGGCCTCTCTGCCACTAGAGGGTGAGACAACTACAAACCAAACACTTAAGCCTTAGTCTTTCCTATAGAAGGTACAAATACAAGTTAACATTCAAACAGGACGTTGGTTATTCATATTTAGGAGAGAAAGGTGCTTACCGTGGGCATAGCATATATTCATGTGCTTAAAGCCAGGGCTGTGGAGAAATATGGGAACAGTCTGTCATAGTTAATAACAGTGGAACAGAACCCACTATCTAGGCAGCAGACCTTTGGGCCTTGGGAAGACAGTTCTGGTCTTTATACAAGTATTGAATCAAAGAGTTCTGCTTCAAGAAGTAATAAGTTCTGGCTTAAAATATCTTGCTTTTTGTCAAAAATCTAAAAAATGGTCTAGCTTCTTGCTTCCTTTTGATCTGTAATATCTCTACCGCAGACTTTATTTGCTTTCTTGTAGTTTTCTGAATTTTCTAGTATTCCTTTCTTTTTACTACCAGACAGCCTGATGCAGTTGCCCTAGTGTATCGTTCAAAACTGCAAATTAATTGTTTTGTGTAGTTTAGAATGGCTCTGCACCTAGTCCTGGCAGAAAGCACTAATGCCTACTAACATGTCCAATGTTTCTTAACTAAATGCTTTACAAATAAGTCATGTTTTGATGTTTGCAGAGTCTCTTAGAAGATCATTTTCTCTGAAGGCTTCCCTAACTCACAAAGAAAATAGGCCGTTTACATTTCAATTTTTAAAAGCTACTCTTAAATCAGAGATTTAACAAATCAATATGCTGTTTCTTCAGGAACAATATTTCCCAAATTAAAACAAAAATCAAGTCCCACAGGGTACTGTAACATCAAGTAATTTTTTTCTTTTTTGATCTTGCAAAGCTCTCTGAAGAGTTCTGTCATTAAATATGTTTTGACAATGCCTGCTGCCTTGTTACTCTGTTGTTGCTTTGGCAGTCTGAAGGTCCAAATTCAATTTTCCTTTTTTCCTGAAGAAAGACTTTGATATTGAGTTTGTAAAAATACAAAGGGCATCTGTGGGGTCAAAAGAAACAAAACTGTTTGTCACTAAGTGGTAGTAGAAGAGGCAAAAGAGAAAATACAAAGTATCATAAGCAGTTCTTAACTATTGCCTGGGAGATTTTAGTAACTTATTCAACTTATGTGAAAGACAATTGTGGTAAGCATTAAAGTGACATTTTGAGTTTCTAGTCTAGTTAGAAAAGGACAGCATTAATCTTTGTATAGGGAATTACAGTTTAAATGATCAGAATTTTATTGAAAGCTTTTTGTGTTTTTCAGCTCTTGAGTTTGAAGTTACATGTAGGATTTTAGATTTTCTGGTCGGAAAACTTTTCATGTCCAGTCTTAGCTGTGTGTCCAGATTTTGTTGTCTGCGTACTTAAAGCACAGAACAAGTCCTTACTGAATCTTGTTGAAATGAATAGGGTTTAACAACAACATCAGTTTCTATTTAACATTAGCTTAACTCTGCTGTTTATGTTGGTTTACTTTTGATTCTTGTATAATATTCACGTAACTTTAGAGAAGCTGCCGAATGATTTTCCCCTTTTTTAAAAAAGGTGTTATTAGAGCAATGAATACTTGCTCTTCTTTTTTTTTTTTTTTTGAAAGATTTTAACTGCAAGGAAACAAATGATGACATTCCCTTGCGCTGACATTAAAAGTCCATGGCCCCTTTCTATGGGCTCTTTTCTTTTGGTGTCCTAAATACCATAGAAGTAATAGAGCGTTTACAGTTGGAGGCAATCCTTGCTTTCCTCATTTCAGAGGAAGATATTTTGGGCTCTATCAAATAATTTTAACCCTCAAGTCTGTCCAAAAGCTTTACTGAGAGGCATATATGAAAATGCACAGAACAATCAGTTAGAATATTGTTTTGCTGTTCTGAATATCACATGGAAAGTATGAAGTGCTGAAAGCAAAATAAAAATCTTTATTACAAGACTAGCATATTTAGCACAGTTCCTTATTCGGCATTGTCTTTAGCATCTTTCAGCTCGATGATTTCTATCTGATTTGCAGCTACTCCAACACAGCAAAAATTCATCACAAAGCATTTTTTCCTGAACATAGATGTTAAGATTGAGAAAACTGGAAATCTGTCCAGCTTTTATCTCCTTCCATTACAGAAGCACCACTAGATGTTAGCTGTCCACTAGTTTCTAAGGCTTTGAGCCAGACCCAATGTCAAATTAAATTATTACATTTCCTATTAAATTCAATCACACTCACGATCAGTCTCAAATTGCAGTTAGCAGAAAGGTCCTTTCACTTGCGCCATGATTTGATTTTAAGAAATAAACCTGAGGTAAAGTTTGGTCCTTGTTTCAGTTTCTAAGGCATTGCTGCTGTCTTTCCCTTGAATCAAAATGCCAGAGGCTGAAAAACCCACATCTGTATCACACCTGAAAGTAGTGTTAGTGGAGGGTTGGTACTGCTCAACTTGATTAATAGATGAACAATAGTAAAACTACTAGAAATGTCCATGTTAGCAGAAGGACCTGTGCAAGAGAGAATTTAGGCATGGCTTGTTTTCTTCCCATGCTTCAGTGTGGGTATTTATGTTCCCCTGTCCCAGTGCTCCTATGTGCCCATTTGTACGCAAACAGACCTGCTGTGTTGCTGTAACAGAACTGTGCTCATCTCAGTCAGGGGATGGAGGAGCTTTGAGGCCACAGCAGAGGGAATAAGCTCCCCAAGCCCCAGCCTGACTGGGCACATTCACTTTTTCACTGTGGTGTGGTTGGTGGAAACCATAGGCTTCTGCATTTTTTGCAGCTTCCTTCAGACCAGTAACTAAATTAAAGCTGTGTATATGTTTTCTTGTAGCACTTTTGCTGGCCAGCTAAGACAGAAAACAACCATTTAAGCACCATTTTTCCTTTCAGTCCGTGTCCTCCACTGTGCAGAGCAGTTCCTCAGGCTCTCTTGCAACAGAAGCACTTGTTGCTTTGGTGCCACTTCACTGCTCTGGGATTTGGGGAACTTTGCTTACCCTGTCTGAGTTCCTTCTCCTCTCTCTGTCTGGCTTGGCCTCCAGCTGTAGCTGATCTGACGTTCTTTCCCACAGAAACATGAGTGGGAATGGCAGGTAGCAGCACAGTGGTTTTCTGCTGCTAATTTCTAATGTGGCTGTCAGATAAAAGCTGAAAATGCTGTTTTGCAAGCAGCACCTCCAGACAGGCTGCACAGCACTGAGCAAAAAGCCAGAACACCCCCCACCATCCACCTTCTGAGACCTTGAAAAGAAGGGTAATTTTCTTATACTTGTTTGTTTTGGAGTTTGACAGTATTTTTAGGCCTGAAGAACTCAGTAATAAGTACTCAAATTCATCATTCTAACCATTTTCAACTTTCACAGTAAATTATTTGTTTTAAAGGTTGAACATGTCACATGGTAATAGCATCTAACCAGAAGCTATGAAATGTCTAAGGAATCAGAGGAGACAGAGAAATCTCACTAAGCAAAAGATAATGACTGGGACAGCTGTACACAAACAGTAGAAATGGACAAGATGGGGAGGAACTCCAAAACCTTAGCTTTCACTTTATATTTTTGGATCATGTTGTAACATCACAAAGATCATGCCTGTCAAACAAATGTAATCTGAAAATTTTAGTCAGGCTTTGTCCTATGGAAGTGCCAGAAGGAAAGAGATGGTAAGACAATGGATCAAATTCTGACCATCGTTGTACATGATGAACTGGAAGTTTAAAATATATTTTTAACTCACTTGTTTCTTTTGTGGTATGACATTAAAGCCCAACACACAATTTTTTTGTTTTGTTCTTGTTCTATTTTCTTTTTCTCTTCCCAGCTAGATCCAGCTCCAGGCCAAAGGAAGGTTTAAATAAGATAGTTTAGTAGAAGGAAAGCTTCTTGGAGGGAAAACTTTCTACTATGAATCTGGCACATTTATCTGCTTTTGTGGGAAAAGCATTATTTTAAAATAAAAAAAAGTCATCAAGATATTGGCTGAAGTTTCTAGAAAAATTACACTTAATGCTCAAAATGCACCCCCTTTATATTATACATTAAGACACAATGTCTTAGTAACTTTTTTTTAAATACCCATACACATGGAATGAGTTTTTTATAAGCTTTTATACCTTAGAAAACCTTCCAGTGTGGAAGCTGAACTCAAACTTGAAAAATGTTACCATTGCAGGCTGTCAAGTTTTATTTCCTTATTTTCACTCACTTTGAGTGGGGAGGAAAGACCCCTAAAGTTCTTCATTATGTTGTAAGACATTGCAGCGTGAGTAGGAAGAGTATTTATACAATACAGAATAAGTCATACTAGAATTGACACACGATGTGTGTTAGTGTGTGAGTCCCATTGTTACAGAATATATGGAATACTAAGGTATCTGCACCGAGGTTGCTCAAGTTCATAATCACATGCAACATGGCAATGTTAATACCACTAATTGAAACTGAATATTGTATAGCCTATTATGTTATTTGGAATGGAAAGGGTTTTATAAAGTATAACCACACCATTTGAGTGTTTCCAAGATGTTGCTGGAAACAAGACTATGCCTCATTAGGACACCATGGCTGAAATGTTGTTTACTAATGACATATTGCTGGTGCATTTGCAGAGGTCTTGTACTCTTACTGTATATGAATAAAGATAGGATAAAGAAAAAAATTAGGAATATGGATAACCAGGCTGTGAATACCAGACACCCAGAAATAGTAGAAATGCTTAGGATGCACAGATGTTAGAATTAACTCCCATCTACAGGTAGAGCATTATTGATTAGCAGAAACAGTTTTTGTGCATATATTGTGATGATTCTGTGAAAGTTTCCATATATGCAGTATCTATAGGTGAAATTAGGCTCAGATATTGCAAAGAAAAAATTGATATGGATATTGGTTATTTACTTCTAAATACCTTCATCTTCACCCAAAAGTCACTTACTAATAAATGGGAGAAACATAAATCCAGTACCCAGTGGCAGTGCCAGGGGCAGGCAAAGTAACAACCGACCCAAAGGTGCTCACTGAGGCCAGTTACTGGGAGCTGACTATTCCCATTTAGACAGTCAGTGTGTACTTCTTCTATGCATTTAACTACAGATGTTTTAATATCAATTATGCCATAATCCTAAAGAAATATAAAATGTTAATATTACTTGCACTGTGTGATTTTTACTGTATTGATAAAAAAAAAAAAAAAGTGAAAATAGCTAAAAGTAGTGCATCACTTCCATACTCTAATCTCTCTAAAGGCACACTAGCAAGTAGCTTGAACTTTAAATTATTTTAACAAGGAGCAGAACTAGTGAATCCTGGTTTCTATGAATTTGTCTTGTGACATGCAATGAAGTATAAACTGGAGGTTTTTTGCTGAGTGGATTGGAGAGCTTTCTAATCACAGCTGATGTGCTGTGGCTGCCTTTTCCACCAAAGGGGCATCTACTCATCAAACTACTTTTACTATGTTTATACAGCATTAACAAGATTAAGGACTCTACTTCTCTGCTGGATAATGAATGTAAAAGTTACTAGAATGGGGCAGGCAGATGACATAAATCTTTCTTAGAGAACTTACCCAAAACATTAAAATTCCATGAATCCTCCTTTGTGATTCCTAATGGGGTTTGTAACAGCAAGAGATGGTACTAGGTTTTTTTATGCAGTTTAGCCTTGGAGTTTCCAAACAACTAAGGGTAACTCTTGCCTTTATATGATGATAGCATGATCTATTTTTCCATGAAATGCAATGATCTGTATATGTCTTGTGCAGGGAAGGTAGCAAGGCCTGTGATAAGGGGTGAGAGGGAGGGAAGGAAAAGGAATGAAAGGTTGCAGAACATTGCTGTCTGTGGCATAACAAACAGGGAAAGGAGCAAGGGTAGCTAAGTCTGTCACTGGAGAAGGAAGTGATGTTGTTGATAACACCAGGGTAATGCCAGAAAGCAACTCGGAAGAAAATGGGGTTTTTGATACTCTGATGTGTAACCACATCGACCATTTAAATGAGATGTCTGTTGCACTGTATTGAGAAGGAAATGTTGTTCTGTGCAAATTTTGGCAAAAACTTCATCTATATAAAAGTATTATAAAAATGCCTTCCTACAGTTTAGAAAAACTTCCAGGTAAAGGCAATGAAGCTTCTTGATATTTGCACAAACACTGATTCAGTGCACAGAACTATCTATGTGCAGATGAGCTAAAAAATGTACTTTTGCTTTATGCTGCACAGAGGTTGAGAATTGTAAATAAAATCTGTTGGCAGATCATGAGAGCTGGGATCAGTATATTCTTTTCCATGAGTACTAACAATTGGGAAAACCTAAACATAACAAGGATAAAATAGTAACTCAGTTAGTTGACTTCATTTTCATCTATGATTTATTCAATTTGGTAACACTTTTCTACCAAATATGGGCATATCTGAGTTCTCTGTTTTGGAAGAAATGTGAACTGAGACAAATTTGTCACTTAAGTAATACTGAATGATTTGAAGCAGTCAACATCTGGAAAATAAAGGTGGAAAAAAAATAAAGTTCTTCTTTAGAGGAGAATAGTTTCACAGTAATGAAGATTGGATTTTTTCTTTTTTTTTTTTTTTTTTTTTAAGTTTGGTAGGGAAGTGAAGTACAGGACTCTGGTTAGAGGAAGAAAAGTATCATGGTATCATGGAGATGGTGGTAGACTTTCCTTGCATCAAACCTTAATGAAGAAGCACAAAAGGTTTAAGTTAGAATATAAGAAGTGAAACACTTCATAATAGGAGAGTATTACTGGCAGCTTTCTGCTGTGGACTACTGATGCCAAAGTGAATGACTGAGGTATCATGACAGGTTTTAGAAATGAATGAAGCATATAACAAACAAATGGCAGATAGGAATTGTTCATTTAAGGGGAAGAAGTAAGAAGGAACAAATTGATATAGCATAACAAGGTATGAAAAATAAAAAAAATCTTGAAGTAGTTTTAGTGGCTGTGCTAATTAATAATTGTACACAATGAGTTTGGTTAGGACTGTTTTTTCTGTGTTAGGTGTCCTGGAATCCTTTTCTGGAAGGTGTAGACAGAGGTCATAGAAGTCATAAGTGAATAGAACAAAATGGGAAGGAATAGTAGTAGAGCAATCACCACTTTTAACTGCTGCGAAGTGTGCCCTGAATCTGTCAGCAGGATTTCTGTTTTTGTTTTTCAGAAGAAAAAGTATAGCAAAACAGATCAAACCTAACATTTTTTGTCTGGGTCCCCATCACTCACTAGAGGAAATGACAAACTCATTTTATGTGATTTTTACGGCTATCCCTTCCCCCTTCCCCTCAATCCTGTTTTATTCATTAATTGCAATTCCCAGTTTTTGTTCCAAGCCTTTAAACTGGATTATCACCTTTTCATTCCAATAATCTCTCCTAGTTGCCTATAGTTATCACTACCTTTTTATAAGGGTTGATTTCATAACTTTTTGATCTGCTTTAGTACTTCACTATATAACACAACCATAATTATTTTTTCTTTTGAAGAAATTGACTTTTGTTTTCAAGCTCCTGAAAATTTATTTAAATGGCATAAACATTCACTAAATTCTATTTATGACCCATGTTAAAAATACTCATTTACCTGTAGGTAAACACAAGGTATTTTTATGTTTAAAACTTATATTTATAAAAGTTTGTGCAGGGACAATGACTCATGAAAGTTGGCAAATAGAAATTTCAAAGACAGGGAACATTTACATGAAGAATCTCAGTTAAAAAAACCCCCACTAACCAATTTTGTAATTTAGAGCAGTAAGGAAAAAAAAGGAATCTCTAAAGATACTAGGGCAATAGGAGCAAGGCTGAAATGCTTAAAAGAAAAAGTCACGTCCTGTTGTTGGTCCAAATGGCTGACACATGACCAGACATGGTCAGCATGGCTCTGTTACTGGCTCCCTGGCCATACCATGATGCAGAAGTTAAGTATAACTGAGAGGCAATGTGAACTCATTAAACCACACTACATAATTATTTTAATTGTAAAGGTAAATATCTGTTTTAATGTATACGATCCAGGCGTGTGGTTGTTTATGTTTCACTTTTCCATTCTGTTTTAGGCCTTAGTAATGTTTTAGGCTGAACGCTCCTAATATTTGGGAATAAGGCTTCTCCTTTCTCCTTGCCCTTTTCCTTTATTTTCACCACGCTGCAGATGACTTCTGATGTGGCTTTAGACTGAAAAGAAGACATTTTACAGTGGTACTGAATACATGTGAGACCTTCAATAGATCACGTGGATGTGATTGCTATACCACTGTTGTTCCTACGATATTAGCATGGGTTTAACAGTGAACTGTAGAAGAATTAGTGATTATAAACTATTTCTAAGTTTTTACTATTTAGAATGAAGATGTTTAGCCTTTGGACTAAAATTTACTTTAGAAGATTGGTGTTCATGTTTCAACATAATACTGTCACGGTATACATGCCTTATCAACTTGATAGCTAAACTTTGGACTTGACACAGTACAACCAAATCCTCACATCAACACTTGCCAATCATAGTATACAGTTCAAGAAAAATATCAGTAATCCATGGAAGACAGAGAAACATTTATCCAAACAGAACCTATACCAACAACTCCAGGCTTTTGAAAGTGGCTTTCAGTGGCTTTTGAAATATAATTACACAAAAGGGAATAGACGCATGCCTTGGTGCCTTATACTTTACAAAGCCATGGCTTATTGTTAAATTATTATCATAGAATCACACAAGACCCAGTTGGAAGGGACCTGAAGGGTTGTCTGATCCAAATTTTTTGCAAAAGCCTGGCTCAGACAAGATGACCCAGCACAATGTCTTCTTGAATCCCCAGTGTTGGGGAATCTACCATATCCTGGAGGAGATTATTCCAATGACTGATTGTTTTCATTGTGAAAAATTTTCCTCTCATGTCCAGTTGGAATTGACCGAGGAGCAATGTGTACTCATTACCTTGCCTTTTTTCCATGTGAATCCTTATTAAAAGGGAGTCTCCATTTTCTTGTAGCCACGCTTTAGGCATTTGAGCATGGTGACAAGGTCTCCCCTAAACCTCTTGTCAAGGCTGAACAAATCCTGGTGTGTCAGCCTTTCCTCATATGGCACGGTGCCCAGTCCTTGGATCATCTTTGTGGCTCTTCTCAGGACCCTCTCCAGCCTGTTCCCATCCCTTTTTATAGTGTGGACCAAAACTGAGCACAGTATTCCAGCTGTGGCCTGACAAGTACTGAGTGGTGTGGGATAATGCCTTCTTTATTTCTGCTGGCGATGCCTTTGTTGATGCAAGCCAGCATCCTGTTGTGTTTCCTTGCTGCAGCAGCACATGGTGTGTTGCCATTCAGATAAGAAGTGAATAAAAAGGTAGGCAACCTGTTTCCTGGATTTATTTTCTGTACAAAATAATAAAATAAAGGCAAACAAAAAAAGGAGAGGCAAATTGTCATGAAAGAAACACCTGAATCCTAATTTTTCAGAATGCTGGTACTAACAGCAAGAATAGAAAATAAAAACAAGAGTACCTTCTGAAGTCTTTAAAAAAGAGTTGCCTGGAAGATTTTTGGAAATTAAAACTAAATTTGTCAGATGATATGTAAGGCTCAGCTACCTGCTAAAACTTGTCAACTCCTAATTTTACATCTGTTGTTGATAACACTGTAGGACTTGATAATATGTTTATGATCATGTCACTGAAATGGAAGAGGCAAAGTTAAATTGTCATGTCTAATCAAGTAGGGGTCTTGGTCTTTCATGTATATTTGATGATAAACAATCCCACTGAAGCCTGGCTGGTGTATTGCAGCAGTACCCTTACAGGAAGGACTTGTGTTTAGGTTTGTTATTCTTTGCTGCCTCAGGCATAAGCATCTATATCTCTCAAGATATTTTAAACCAAGCAGAATTAAAATTATACAGACTTTTAACAAAAGAGTAGTGCCATCTGTAATCCTGGTTTTGTCTTTAGGGTTATCATTTTGCATTTTATTTAGCAACTGAATAAGAGAAGCCCTGCCAGTTACTGTCAGGTACTGGTAGGCAATTATTCGGTGTTCAAGTTAAGATTCTGTGCATTATAAAATTATTTAGCAATTAGATTTCAAAGTAGCATATGATCTATGGTGCTGATCTCAGGTTCCTTCCTTCCTCTTGCATAATAAAACTTAGTAAATGTAATTTAAAATACACATTTATGTTCTCTTTGTAACTATTAGTCCCATTGCCATTAGTATAGGAGATGCTACTATATGTAATGGCAGCAAGTAATGGAACTTGACGAGATTCCTCAAATCTAAATATATTAAATAATTAAATTCAAGGTGGAACCTACTTTAAAGGGCTGTAAATATTAATTTGCTAAATTGTGTTGCACCTTGAAGAAAGAACAAACATATACATGCATTTTAGCTGCATACAATAGGCCCCTGTTTGCTATTTGCCCTTACTGAGCTATGCATATTCATGCTCCAGCAGTTCAATACATGCTCCTGCCACTGGCTCCCCAGATATCTGCCTTGATTCTAGCTCGAGTATCACTCCAAGCAGCTAGAACACTTTATACCATTTGGATCATCTTTATCTATTTGGATCAACTTTATTCTGCTGTATATATTGCAGTTGTAAATATACCTTTAAACCATTTTTGAATGTGAGGAAATATTTATCATATCTGTAGCTGATTTTTGATAAATTATTTCTGACATCTTTTCTATCATTTAATGAAGCAGTTTTTATCCATTTGAAACCAAGAACCACCTGATTAGGAAAATATATAGCTGAACTGCTGAGTAGGTGAATTAACACAGCTAAGTATTCCTTTGGAGAGTCAACAGAAATGCTTCTCTGTCTTCCAAGATTTTGATTCTCAGCTTACCAGCAAATTTTCAATCTCAAGAAAGCATGTGTAGTTGTCATTAACTTTTACTGTGAAAATATTTGTACATAAATCACTTTTGTAAAGTGAGAACTGCACAAAGAGAGGTAGTAGTTCCCTTTGGCTCCATGTGATGACAAGTCTTAAGCAGAGTTGCAGCTTTACTCAAATATTTGAATGATAAATATCCTGGATTCAGTGTCACAGGAATAGCTTGTAAGTGCAAGTAAGGAAAAGTACACCTTTGCAAACTTCTCAGCACTGACAACACAGTTAAGAAAAGCCTGAGTGCCATCTGGATATTCCTTGCGGCTGTTTTCTTCTCCAGAGGAGCTTCCAGGAAAAGACAGTCAAGTATCAATGCAGAAGTGCAGTAAGATACAGAACTTACCTTTCTGACAATGCCATTTATGCAGGCTTTTATCCTGTCTGCAGCCTACTCCTGTCCCAGGGCTCCAAGGAAATGTCTCAGGTTTTCTGTCCACCATCACTTGCTTTTGGAAAAAGGGTACTTTGTGCTAGTGGGTCTGTGTTCATCTTGAAGCTAAATGCAGTCTTCCTCTCCTTTTATCTTCCCATCCTTTGTCTTGGATTCTCTGACATCTAACCTGATAGCTCTGATTTACCAGTCTCCTGGGAAAACCCTTCCCTTTCTCTCCTTTGTGGAAAAGTGACCCAACAGCTGTATTGGAAAGATTTGAGGGTTTGCTCTGGAAGACCTTAGTTTCCTCTCAGGACATTTCCCACACAAGGTGTGAGCAGTTAATTAGCCAGCTCTGCTTCTCTGCCCCAGTCTTGAAAGCCTAGGGATGCTCTGACTTCCCACAGGCCTGTTTTGTGGGGAAGGAAAATGTATTTCATGTGGAGCAGGCCAGGCTGAGCCAATTGCTGGAGCCTTGAGAGCATGTGTGTTTAAAAGTGAGTGTGAATATTTCACAGTAAAATATGAAAGGTCTACTTTGTGGTCTTTTAAAAATATTTCTGGCACGGCAAAACAAGTAAGATGGGAGACAGGCTTTTTGTATGGGATTACTTGGTGCCAGTGCAGCATTTTCTCCTTGCCAAGTTTTTGGTTAACTTGGAAAGTATATTTCCTTGATTATGATGAGGCGAGACACTCTTTAAATAGAAAATAAATTTTATCGCCATCTGCAGAGCAATCTGATGAATTAAATGAGGAGTTACAAAACTCTTCTGTTGGCCCTTTTTTAATAAGCTGGTTCATATGGATTTTATAAATCCAGAACTGGATTTTAAATATGCACCCCTCAAAATTGTTCACAAAATAGTTTGTTACATAGTGACAATCTTGATCAGATTATATTCCTTTTAGATGTTTTGTCCCAATTTGAGATAAAATTATTCTGCTGTGTTGCTATAAGGTTTAAACTCCATATATCTGTACTAGTAATTTATTTTGAACAGTTTGAGATGCTTCAGGTGTTGGCATTCATATACCATCAGTCAAATATAGCAAAAATAACACTCTATCACCAGAAACCTTGTGTCATATTCAGGTTTACCAAGTAACCTCACGAATTAAAGCAAGAGCCTAGGTACACCAGCAGCTATAAACATCTGTTTAAACATGTTAGGGATTATTAGGGTAGTACCGCAGCCTTGTTAACATGAAGTGTGAGCCAGGTCTGCAGTCCAAAGCAAGCATAAGAACTGTGATGTAGCAAAAAGAAGGGAAAAACCTCATTTTTGCAGAGTGAAGATTAATTGGACATATACAATAAGTACACACAAGATTTTAAACTTTCATTCAAATCTGTTCCAGCCATAAAAACACAGCTGTTCAAGCTAACAAAGCATTATAGGTCTATACCTGCAAATGAGCACATGAATGGTATTAGAAATTAAAATCTGCAGTAAAAGTTTAGGGCTCAGTTTGTCACATATATACACAGTCAGATCCCGTTGAAAATAATGCCAAGTTCAGATTCAGACTTTGGTGTTCATTATAAATGCACTCTAAAATCTTGTGATTGAACAAAAATTGGTCTTGGGTTCTCAAACTTCCAATATAATGCTGTGGGATTAGGAAACTGAGAGACAGACAGTGAGAATGATTACTTTTTTTGTGCAGAAGAACACCAAGGAGTGTTTGTTTGGTTTTCTTTAGAAAAGATGACACCACATCTATTTCACCCTAGTTCTTCTCGAGTATGCTTTATGCCTTAACCATAATTGAAAAAACACTTGCCAAAGCCTTTACTTCATCCGAGCAAAACCTCATGACTGGTGGTATTACCCTTCTGAAAGTGGCAGGTGTCCTTCCTTTAAATCTTATTCTGTCTGGCCTCCTTGATTTTGTGCCTTCTAAGCCCTTTTCATAAACAAGCAAATCTGTCTTTCAAGAATTGTTTCTGTGCAGAGGACGTGCAGAACCACCTTCTCACTCTTTCATTTTCACACCTGTTTCCCTCCATGCAAACTACAGCTTTAGCTATTCTGATATGACCTTACAGTTGCTTGGATTTTAGTTCATATGTAAGATGGCTAAAACCCTTAGTGTTTTCATCACGTTGCTCCTTTCCTCCTTTTTAATAACGGTGAACAAAATTAAACTTTGTTTTCATTTATGCAGTAATCGTTTTATCATCATTTCTTCGTGATCTGCACATCCAGGTGATAGTCAAATCTTGCATAATTTTCATAACTAATCGAGATGTCTCTTTTTCTATTCATTCACATAACTAGACCGTATAACTAAAATATACAATTGTGTCAATATTCCTTTCAGTTCTGCCTTGTTTATGTCTCCTCAATGTACTGTGCAGTGTTTTTCACTCTCATGTTCACAGGACTCAGTTTTTTTAATTAATCTAATTTCTTTTTTTTCCCCCTTACACCATATGCAGCCTACTTCCATAATTTTTATGTTCCTTCACTGGTAAAGTTTTGGGGAGTTCTCAGTTTCAAATGAGATCATGAAATCAATTTCTATGAATAACCAGCCTCTCAATTACAACCTAATATTGTGTATAAATAAGTATACATACTTCTATTTTTATTAGATTGTTATTCAGAATCACGGGTTAGGAAACCTGGGTGTTTTGTTGCACTGTAGGACTTCAAACAGGATGGGAGAATAATGTATAGAATAGATGAGACAATCAAAAACTAGGTGTGAGAACAGATTATTAGAATATCTTGCAGTGGAAAACTGAATTTAAGAAACTGAAGCATAATAGTACAAACATTCCCCACCTCTTTGTGTGTGTGTACTGCGACAATAAAGGAGCACAACAACCAGACACAAAAAATTCTAGGAATGTACCATCCATGTCTTGGAGTGCCAGTGGAAAGAAAAAAGACAAATCACTGTCATGGAAATATGCCTAAGCAGTTTGCCAAGAAGCAAGTTTTGCTGCAGAGTTCTTAAATGATTCAGTGTATCCTCTGGTTTGAGAGAATTACTTTTTATCTTATTCCTGTGTCAGGTTATCTATTCAGCTTTTAAAAAGAAATCCTTTTTCTTATTAGGGAAAAAACACCCTTCCTTAAGTTCTGGAAGAATAAATAGCTTATAGAATTGTCTGTTTTCTATATACATTGATTGGGAGGATGAATATTTGAAAGGACCAATATTGGAAAGACTTAGCAGTGTTTGCTACTTAAAAAAAAAATCATGACTAGAAACTGTCCTGGACTGCAGTTCTTCATTATAGATGCCTTTTTGTGCCTTTTTGCTAGCTAGTGATTTGAAAGAATGTAAGCTAGTTTGTGAGAACTGTGTCTATTCACAATGACTTGGTGGAAGGTGTGTGGAAGCTGATGAAGGACCAAAATCCCATATGATCTACTTTGTGACTCAAGTCTGTGTATTCCTTGCTGCACTCATGAATGGGCTAACTTTCAACAGAGGACTTCTTTACCTTTCTTGTTCCTTTTGAAATATTAATATTCACATTTGAAAACAATACCAGACATTCTGATGTAAATGACATTGCTACAAAGAATGGTCATAGCTCCTAAAAGAGTGGTTTCAACTTGACAATTTTTCCAGCTGGAGCCAGTATGACAAATTCATGAGAACTGAGGGAGAGTGGGACCAGTTTTCCTCTGAAAACCTGACTAGCACATCTGAAGAGTTGCTCAAATTTGACAACAATCAAAATCTAGATACAACTTTAATGCTTTTAATTCTTGAAATGTGCATATTTGGAAAAAACCCCACGCAACCCAACAACTTAAAATCTCTCCACATTCTGCGTGTAACCAATGAGTTTGCAAACAAAAATTAATCACCTGAAGGGGGTGATGAGCCTCCCTAATCTTCACAACAAAAAATTAAAACAGTCAGGGCCTCATCAGATGCAAGAGCATTTCAAGAACCTTATTTGAAAACACATCTGATCTTCAGTGCAAATCTCATTTACCTTCAAGAACTCACATACTAAAGACAGCATTGACTTTCACAAAATGTTAAAGTGGCTATCCTAATACAACCTTCAGAAAACTAAGTGTGGTCACCTTCTATATTTTAGTAGAATTGGACCAGAAACTACAGAAACAAATATACGAGTTGTATTTCAGCATGAGAAAAGTGATGTATTGTCATTTGCTGAATTTAGCTCTGGGATGCTGAGAACTCCTCCCTGCCTATACCATGCCTGAGTAATGAGATTTGTTTGATTTGTGCCCATAAATTCAAGATAAAAGATGAGTTTGACTCACTTAGAAAAACAAAGCAAAAAAATGTAGATGAACATTATTCAAAGAAGGTATTAAAGGCAAACAGGGAAATGGCAAACCACTGCTGCTTAGAGTGATGCATTTGACAATTCTGAACTGACAGATTGAGTTAATGCTTGGGGGTTTTTTTCTAGCACTTAATTCACTTCTTGTTTTGTTTTGAAATTTAATAATCTAAGCAAGTTTAAAAATTTAATGACAGATTTTTTACAGTCAAATTTAAATTCAGGAAAGCAATGACAAGTGCTCTAGTACAAAAATAACACGCCTAATTTCGACACCTAAAGTCAATGTAAAGTCTAATGTACAAATTATAGGGTGTATGGTAGAATAATTCTTTGATATTCTTTTCGGTCATAGTGATACAAAGCTTTGTAAAATTGAAAAAACCCTCAACTGTTATAAATTTTAACAGGAATAACACAAAATTTTTCAGTATTAGCCAGCAATTTTAGAACGTGTTGAATCTTATCAAGCCCGCTCATTACTAGAAGTGGCAACTCCTGCCTCCTGAGAAGCTGACGTGCATGTTCAGGTACCAGCTAGAACATTCAAACAGTCATTCCTTGTGCCCTTAGGCTCCATCCTTCCCCAAACCTCTCCTTTAGCGTGGTATCTGCAATAAATATGCCAGTCTTGAGACTGCTGATACAATGATATCACAAACTATCCTGTGTATCAAAGATCTATACTTTCTCTTCCGAGCATCTATATGCCTCTCTTAGAACTTTTCTGAATTTACAGCGAGGAGCATTTCTGTTCTGTACAGCCCCTTGCACAGTGGGCCACAGCAAGTACTTGTGGTTGCTATGGTAACATAATAGCTATTGAAGAATATTGCAGCCTAAAAGCATGATTTAGAAAACATGGCATAACAACATGATGTAGGTTTCCTTTCCCAGGGAGCACTTTTCTGCTTTTTGCTTCTGGTAGCCACTGTGTAGTAATCAGGAATTTGTCCTTGGGTTTCAAATAGGATGGCACAGGTTGGTGCTGACTGTGTGAATTAAGAGTGAATTAATGAAAAACAAGGAAGGCAAGACTTTCCTGGAAGAACCTGTCATGATACTGAACATGTTGAAATTGGGAGTGGAGTGAAATGGAGCTTTATGATATTAATGGAATCCTGACTTTCTTAATTCTCATGTTAAGTAAAGGGGGAAAAGGAGAGATTTGCATGGAAGGAACCAGAATCAGGGTGAAGAAAGGGTTTGTACTGATGAAATTACTGGATTTTTTAATTTGCCTTTATTACGCATGGGAATTCTTCCCCTCTGCCTCCCCTGCTGCCTCCCAGATCGTTTGCTCATTCCACACTTTGCTATGGCCAGCTCAGGAAGTTGTCTTAGATATTTGCTAATGAATTTCATATGCTGTTGCCTACCAGCACAATTTCTGCCCTTTTATAGATAAACTACCGAAAATATTTTCATTGTCAGGCTCAGAATAGGGAAAATATATTCCTGTATGCTCTGGTGCTGGGATGAAGATATTTCATCGAGGAGACTTTCAAATGAATATAATGAGGAATATGCAGACGAAAATAAGGTGCATATTTACATTGCAACTCCAACAACAAAGAAAAATTGAAAACAAAACAGAAAGCATGTTTGCAATATGTCAACCTAAAGGATATCTTTAAGTTGAAATGTTAAAAGCATTCTCAGTAACAGCAGACTACACCAGTTTAAAACAAAGCCTAAATTTGTCATAACTCAACAGCTCAGAGTGGTGTATTCAAAGCAATTCCAAACTATTCAGATTTTGTCCAAACTTGCAAACTGCTTTTCTTTCTTTCTTTTTCCTAACCTCTCTCCTCCCTCTTCCAAACACCTCACATTGTCTGAGTTCCAATATATGCTGTTGATCTACCTGAAGTGTGCCTAGCCAGGGGATAAGGAAAAAACGTGATACCTATTTTTCACGTACTTTTTTATGATTAAAAAATTACTTTCCTCTCCATGGAAAGCTTGGGATTTAATCAAATATATGGATAAATAAACATACCCTCCTAGCTATGAAAGATTCCATTGCTTTGCTTTAAAACCATAATTTAACATAGGATTTATAGCTATAATTTGTTTGCATTATCTCATCTAGAAACTGAAGTAGGGACCTTACTGTGCTAAACAGTCTATGAATGCATAGAATTAAAACTTGGAATGCTTAGAGCTTGGAGTTTTACTGTTGACTGCAACACATCAAGGATTTCACCTGTGACGAAAAACATGCCCTGCCACAGCAAACCTTATGCTCCTAATGAGCAAGATGGATTCACAAGGGGAGGAGAGGCAGGCAAAGTGGTTCGTGGTTATGAAGCAGATCAGCTACAGAGCACAGAACGGGTCCTTCTGTCTCCTGTCACAGCGCAGTGCCCTGGGCGTGCTGCCTCGACACATAATTAACTACTAAATCTTTCCAGCGCCCTTCAAGAAAGTGGGTAAATGAGCCTGCATTAAATACTTTGCTGATGCCAGTGCTGATCCAGCCTGCTTAAACCTTGCTTTAATATCTCTGCACTACATTCAAGCCTGCCTGTATTCTTTCTTCTGGGAATCTCTAGGGTGTTGCTTCTGTTCTGAGAAATGATTTCTGGAAGGAAGGCTTGATCTGGACCCATGGTGGTGTAAAGTTCCCTTCCCAAAGAATGGAATAGGACAAGAGAAAGATGTCTGCTCACTGAATATGTGGTGAAGGGTGTGGACAGTGCTGTTGACCACAAAGAATTGTAGGGATTTCAGGGGACACAATTTCCACCCCCTCCCCCTCACCTTTACTGTAGGGGAACTCTCATGGGCAGAGAGAGCCATTACAGACTTCTACTGGACCATCCATCCAGGCATCCCAAAGCAGGACAAATGCCCTGGAAGAAAAAAATACAGCACATAATCAAAAGATGGACCTTAAGTGCTTCCAAACTTGTTTTCACCACACTGAAACCTATGAAAGTTGCCATAAGAAACTGCTTCTGGAATGTATACAGTTTTCATTATAGAATTCTCATAATTACGGTCCTGGCAACCAACAGCTATATTATAGAGGATTTTCCCCTTGGAGTTATTTTCATGCTAAAAATGCAAATACAAGAGAACACAAATGAAAGTGGGAAAAACTGAGGTGTCATGGTGCTAGCTTCAGTCTGGGCTTAGGCTACATTTTAGCCTCTTCAAGCACTTTGGAAATACCCAGTCCTGATGTGAAGTGACTGTTATGGTTGGGCTGTTACAACAAGGTTTTTCAGGTAGACTGGAGTGCTGACAGATATGTAAGAGTGGATTTTACAGGCAGTAGAAATCAATATTACATGAAGTTTTGAAAGGTCTTTTAGGTATAACATTCTAAATGATAGTTTCGAGGAAAGTAAACTTGGGCCACAGATTTCAGGATTTTTTTTTTTTTTTTTTTTACCTTGAGAGTTTAAAACTCACAAACCAGTATTAAGAAAGTTGGCTTCATTTGTTCCTCTTCATGGTAACATGAACCTCTTTCAATCATCCTCAGTTTTTGCCTTATTGCACATTTTCCCCCTGTTATTTAGATTATATAATTATTTTTAATTTTAGAAATGTTTGAGCAATGCACTCGTGATGTACTCAGGCTACTCCTACTTCTGATTCCTCCTGTTTGGGAGATGACCTATTTGCATGTTTCTGCCAGTGGCAGCTTGAGGTCTGATCCATGGGATATTTCTTCCTGGGAAGGTCAATTGTTGAAGTCCAAATAAAAACGTATGTTCAGATGCATTTCTATGTGATATATATGCAATGTTTTAAACAAGTAAAATCCTAAACAATTTCCTAACACAGAATAATGTGTCTTTATATTTGAGTCATCCACACATGGATTATTACACTACAGGTAAACTAGAATAGCATTCAAGCTCTAAGAAAGCATAATTATGCAATATTCCTAAAATTTAGCTTGAGCTATGTAATGTTTGATATACAAAATGAGAAAAGGAAACAAAGACCAAATGGAGTGAAATGTAGTCTTGTTCAGATTCAGTAGGAAGATATGACTTGTGTTCCACCTATCTCCTGCAAAAATCCTCAAAAAGTGATAAACTGAATTGTCAGATATAATTACACTTTTATATAAACTTTCATGCAAGACTTAATTACCATATTTTGTGCATGTTCATGTACTGTCCTGGAAATCTGTAGGCTATTTTATCTGCTGGCTTGATCTAGATGAATAATATAAATAAGTAACTTTATTTTTTGAAAAGCCTTACTGGTAGTGTTACGATTTGTTTCATATTTCTTAACTCTTCTACATGCTTGAAAAGAAAAAAAAAATCCTCTTTGATTTAACAATGACATATTAGAAACCGAAGCATGTGAAACATACTGGTGTTTTGCAAAAATAATTCTCCTGAAAGTAACTCTGTGCTTATGCTGTCGTCAGTGCTAGGAAATTATACTTACTTCTTTGTCTATGCAAATTCTACAGTGAGGTTTTATTTTCTTTCTTCTGTGCATTTTGCACTCATTTTCATATATCTGTCATCAGAGCATTAAAAAATCATAAAAAAGCTTGGTGTTATAAAAGTCCTGACAGCACATTTTCAGCTTGCTTTATTTTTTTTCTTGTTCAATTCACAATCACTGTTTGGAAACATCAAAGCCTGTAGAAGAAGATTTTTTATTTTTATTTTTTTTTTAATCTAGACCTTTTATTTAGCATGTTTCTAACAACTATTTGATAGCAACCTCCCTTCCCCCTTCTTCTACAACTGCAAACCCAAAAAATATGTCAAGTTCCTTCTAAGAGTTTGTAAAGAGCAGTAAAGGATTGGGTTCTTGTCTCCAAGGCTCCTTCCGCCCATACAATCTCCAGGTTTGGAAGGCAGCTCCCAGGTCATTGTTAAGGCCCTACAGTGTCTAATGATGTTCATGCAAAGATTGAGCACCACACTGCTTTTTCCCTTACTGTTTCACTGGGAAGTCGTTGCAGGCCATCATGTCTCCAGTTTGGCAAAGAGGCCACATGGCTGAAATGTTTGTATGTGGTAGGTGCAGTGCTTCTGAAAACATCTGTGCCTAGATTAGTCTCTGTTCTAGAAAGTGAGTGAGAAGCTTATTTAGAGGATGAATAGGATTTGCATCAAGTATCTGATTTAATAAGGATACAAGGACATTAAGAATTTGAACACCTTTGTTGTCTTGCCTAATCTTAGGCTACTTGGGCAACCTACCCCATTAATCAAGTGGGTAAAGACATGAACCTTGCTCCTGTCTCTCCTGCTATTTCATATGTATTACCAGGCGCAGCAACGTGCCTGCTGTATGGCAAATCAATTACTGCTCTTGTTGGGAAAATGTACAGAAAGGAAATGCATCCCTGCAGGTCCTGCGCTCATGTGTGCAACCTTTTCCTATTGGCAATGGCAGAGTACAGTGAGGACTTGTGGGGCTGAGAGAAGCAACGGAGCGCAGCCTTGCGTGCATTAGCAGGGCTCACTCAACACCTGGACAAGATGGTTTTCAGGATGCTATTCACTAGCCCCATAAGTCTTTCTAATTTGATGTTATTTGAAGTGAATTGTGTGTACGTAATGTTAATTATGCAATAGGTTTTGAAGAATATGTTTTGATTGTACAGTGGAAATGTCAGTCCCATTAACAATCATTATTACCTGTCAGAAAGCAGAGGGAGCTTTGGATGAATGCTAATTTTTTATTCTTGTATCTGTGCAGATGCATACCAATGTTTCATATATGTTTTATTTATTTCTATCCTGATCACTAAACCAGCCTTCTTCTCTCTCCAAGTTTTCTCTCCTTGGACTGAGTCCAGAAAATAGAGAAGGAGGCTCTAACTTCAGACCTCATGTGAGTCAGCTTGTATTGAATGTGTTTTGAAACAAAGGTTTCACTTCTCAGAAAGCAGTTCATCTGCTGAAGTGTTTCCAAACCTTGCTTCCAGTGGTCTCTGGAATTTATTAAGGCTGTGGCAAAGGTTCAAGAGGATTGGAGTAGGATTTTGGAAGCAGCAGTCCAAAAAGAAGAAATGTGTTCTGTTTTGCTTGGTTACATAGGTTAAGGTAGTTGATTTAATAAGTACTTCTGACTATAGACACTCTCAATACCTTTTTGTCTTTCATATCATACTTTCAATTCAGTGCATTTCTTGTGAATTCTGTGAATTCTGCCCTATGTTGCAAAGAAAGCCTATAACCAGCTTTCATTGACTCTAAGGTATATAGGGTGCAAATAGACAGCTTTTCATTCCAGTTCTGTTGCTGGTGTGACACTGGGGGAGTTTGTCCCATTTTCCCTGCCTTTTTTTAAAAAAATATTAATTATTATTTAACTCAATTCAAAACCAGTACACTCTGATTAAAGAATACTCATCTAATAATGTCAGTATCTCGTCTCTTAATCTAGTTCAATATGAATGAACCTTTCTTGAAAAGCAATGAGAAGATATAGCTTGAAATATTCCACTCAAGACTGTAACAATAACATTTTACAAAGCTAATGCAATCCCTAAATATATAGCTCCCAACGTATTCTATCATTGCCTTAAATGTCTTTGCACTACATCACATTTTCTTGGGTCACTGTCATTCTGTACTCAAGAAGCAGATGGATGTCCTTCCCCTTCTCAGGTTTTTCCAAGACCAAAGTTCCAGCTCATACCAAAAGACTTTGTTATTCCTGAGGTTTATCACCTTCCATTAAACACTGCTGAGGTTTCTCCCTGTTTTATTAAGCATGGATAAAATTTCAACAGAACAACAAGTTGTAACACATGTTCTTTTGAGAAGTATAAGCAGCAACAGAAGTCTGTATGAAAAGGAAACCTAGAAGATCGTTAAAGGGAAAAACCAATATTTTCTGTATCCCACACTTTTATAAAACTGTGTTACTTTATTAAAGGCTCTATACACAGTCCTTTACACTGATAACCAGGACCTATGATAATCAGATTTTCAGTCCAAAATCACGTCTTCCTTTCATGCTATTCTTGCAGAAGACCTAAAAGCTGAACGTAAGGATGGCTTCTCCACCATTTTAATGTTGCTATCCCTTTACCTGAATAGCTTAACTTTTGCAAAATGTACTGCTGGGAAACTGAGGGTCTTACATGCAATTTTTTTTTTTTTCTGATTTTATGACTTCTTGTTCTCACTTGTGTGAAATATTGACAATAGGAAAGTCTTTTTCTGAGCAATTTAATGTACCCTGTTTGATTTCTTTGGAATTCTGTTCTTTGATGTTTGTTTAATTAGGGATTGGTCCATAGATTTAAAGTCATATTCTAGTATTTTAATAGGCTACAATAATTATGACTGGCGATCTAAATTTTTTTGATATTTAATTGCCAACCTTTAGGAAATCAGACGGACTAAAGAGTTAAAGAACAACAACATGTTTTGAACACAAGTGAACAGCAGGGGATAGTCAGCGTACCTGTATAGATTTTATTCAGCAGCCTGTGTGTAATTGAAATGACTCTTTTATTAGGAAAAAAGGTGGAAAGTGAGCAACAACAGCAGTAGGAAAATCATTGTTGGTTTGCTCTGATTTAAAATGAATTGGATATTCAGAACAAAGTTTCCATTCATACATATTTTCTTACAGCTTTTTTGAGGAAAGCAGTCCATGAAGCCTCCAAATTCAATTTCAGCTGTAATGCCATGCGGGATGAAGCAGTAGCTTGTGGAGTTTTTGGAACAAAACTCTATATTCCATTTTTCACTTATAAAGAAAACACCACCACAGATCCCCATTTTTCATTGCATAAGGTAGGATTAAAAGAACAGATCAAAGAGGTGGGGGAGATTGTTTAAACAAAAGAAACATAAGGCACTAGGAATGGGTCTTAAGTGTGTTTGTCCACTATCTGGGTGAAGTTTATAGAATAAAAGAGGTACATTTCTAGATGTTTAATTATAATATTTAATAAGTATATGTGTTCATACTTCTGCATGCATGTTGTAGAAAAAGTATTTGACTTCTCATAAGTTTGTATGTGTAGGTTTGTATAAAGCACTGCATTATTTCTTTCTGGTTTGTTAAGTTCAATTATACGTATAATATTCTATACAAATATATACCTACAGATATGTACACATGTATATGACACACACACACACAAATATACACATATATATACACAGATGCATACAGATAATGAACCAGAAACCTGCATTGTTTTTGGAGGTACAAAAATCATGTGCCCTGATTAAACATGTGAACAGTGTAGTCCCATATAAATCAGGTCTTTGACACTAGGTATGGTCATATGTGACCATATATGGGAGCCTCTATGGACAAAATCAGGTACGTGAGGTCAATATTGCTCTCCTTAAAGTAAACCTGGATTTGTAAGAACAGTGATTCTGCAGCAGAGGCCCAGAACTCCACTGTGATTTTAAGAATCCTGTGCTTTTCTCCATGTTCATTCACCAATGTAGGCATGTTTGCAAAAAAGGTCAAAAAAAGGTTTACTGCTGAAGCTGAGTCTGTCACTCTTATCAAAAAGTTATGCAAAGCAACACTGTGCAGCTTGCCTTCTGATGCTGTGTCTGATAAAAGCTGTTGTGAACACATCTTGAAAGAGAACGTAAAGTAATGCCCTTACATTGGCCTTTTAATTAACTATTAATAATAAGACTGCAGTGTTTTACAGTTCAAATAACAGTTTCTCAGTGGATGGTGTGCTAGGCTGATTGCCAGCTATTACAGTGTACTCAGAGGAGCATCCTCCACCCAAAAGCTTGCTGAAGAGAAGGAGAGAAATACCTTAAAGTTCCCATTTAATAGTATGTGCACTATGAGAAAAAAAAGATTAAAAAGTAGGCAGAGAAAGAAGATATGCAAATTTTCTGGCAGGCATTGCTCTTAAACACAAATTACTATTTTTTTTTTTTTTTTCAAAAATGGCCATTCTGTGGCAAATCAAAACCTGTTGAATACAGGCACTTCAGTTTCCTTAATGCTACATCTTTGAAAAAGATCTGGCACTCCCTTAATCAGAGTGACTGAGAAAAGGCAATATTTTTGCTGGAGCTACCCTGTGGGCATGGTACAGTGGGGCTGAATTATTTATTTATATTTCACAAAATAAAAGGAGTTTTGATAATCACAGAAATAGACAGGGAAGTTTCTGGCTCGTTTGTGCCTAGTGGCTGGTCAGCCCTCTCCTTCATACCCTGCTTTATAATGGCAGTCAAGCAAGCAGCCACAAGCAACCAGATAAAAATTGTATTTCCTTTTTACCTTAGGAAAGGAGGGGTTAAGTAGTTTCCCCATGCTGTAAGAACTGGAAGACTGCAAAAGAGGGGGGTGGTTCCATGCACTGACACTGGTGGTAATACAGACCTTTTCAAGAAGTTACGTAAGTTGGAGCACTGCAGCACAAAAGTTAGTATCAGATTAATTGCAAATGAATAGCTTGAATTATTTCCTTGCCTTCTCTAGAGTGCTTGAATATTCCCAAATAAATAATGAGCTTTGAAAGATATTCATCTCCTCAAGAGAGACAAAGTTTCTGTAAACTTGACTTTAAGAAGTATTGCTGCAGGCAATGAAATCTATACAAGCAAACAAAGCCCAGGAGAGAGGTTGCCTTCTGGCAGACTATTAGAAAACATTTCTTTAGCAACTTGCTACACCCTTCAAAATAATAACAACTATTATTTTTAAATGGAAATATTTTCTCTTTGAAGTAGTATTTTAAAAAGCCTTGGGATCAGAGCACACCAGAGTAAATCTTATCATTAGTCCTATTGAGTGTGACTGCAACATGGCTCATAGAACACAACCAGCCATAGCTCAGGTTTACACTGTCTGAGCTGGAAAGTGTGTGTTGTTTTTGTTTTGTTTGGGTTTTTTTGGGAAAGGGGGAAGGATGGGATGTGGATAGATTCCATGAACCCTGACCAATCTTGGCTCTGAAGGTCTAGGAGACTTCAGAGCTTTTTCTGCTTCAGGCCAGTTCACTCGATGGTCCTTTTTTATTAAAGGTCCTGCAAATAGATGTGGAGACAAATTCTCTGGAGTCTGTGGAAGGAAAATAATACTTTATTGCAGCATTTTCCTACAGTGTTAATTTGAAAAGACAACTGAATACAACTTTTCTTCTATGAGAATTCAATAAGTGTGGTACAATATCTCACTCTAAGAAGAGGAGTTCTAAATATGTTATATAAAAACACCTGTCTTATGAGTGGTACTGTACAATGGAGAGAAAATCTGGACATCAGAAAGGGGCAGGCTGTGGTGAAGCAAGAGGTGTTATGCATGCTCTCCTGCTAGCTGACAGTCCACTGACAACTTGCAGTGGTCTGACTTGTAGATTTAAAACAGTTTATTATCCTAAGAAACTGTCTAAATCTGTGAACTGGTCATCTGCACTCTAAAAATACATTTCCCCCCACTTATGCACTTGCCACTAAACAGCTGCCCACTTGCAACATTCAACAGAGTACAACATGAGCAACGTGCATCTGACACGCAGCTTAGAAGATCTATGGGCAAAATGAAGGTTTCTTCATGTAAAATTTAAAAACAGAGCATGGCATAGAATCTTACAGTACCTACTTACAATCGCATTAAGAAATTACTTGACAGACTGTTAACTTCAGCCATTAAAATCATTATTCAAAGTGAGAGAAATATGCAACAATTATATTTAACATTGGTTTGTCAGAAGTTTCTAATTTATTAATTTCAATGACAATGCCTTTAAAAATAATATCACAGAGGAGTATTTTACCATGAAATACAGCAAGTGACAGCTTTACATTAACCAGAGATTTCTGTTTACTTTCCATGAGCTACTTGAAAAGTCTTTGCTTTGCTTGTTATTAATTGCTGTGATTTAAAAAGCCTTACACTTTGATCCTGTACTCGTGGGATGGGGAGTATAGTAACTTAAGGGCTGAGTTCTAGACAACTCATTTTGTAAATCTATTTAAATGAGTTATATGGGGAAACCTTCAGCAATTCCCTAAAGTTTTTGATGTGAAGTCCTGAAAATTTCTTTGGGGAAGTTTCTATTGTAGTGCCAACACAAGGACAGTGCTCAACTACAGAGATTTAAGAACTTGTCCTGCTCATTAGGCATCCCTACAAAGTAATAGCAAAAGAATGTGCTGTAATTATAAATAACATCTTAGACATGACACAAGAGCCATGGATTTGTTTTAGATCCAGCAAAGAATACAAATGAATTTCTGCTAGCAACTGATATTCTAAAGTATTAAGTTTTCTTCTTAGATGAAGTTTTCTCATTATGTCTCATTATTTCAGTCAGCATTTATGCTTTTATGCCTTTTTCTTTTTTGAGGAGATATTCTACCAAAAATAAATAATTAAACCACAGATGAACTGTCAAAAGGGAACATTCATATTTTAACGCAACATTAACATTTTGGTAATTAACATGGCAGTTAATGCTTTTAGCAGATGTAACAACATTAGACTTGTAAATTTTAATTAAAGTTAATGGTTCACGATAGCTGTAGGGATCAGGCATCCTCTCTGGATACTGAAAACATGTCTAATGTGATTAGAAATACTAATTGAAGAAAAAAGGACTGCAATAGTAATGATTGCACTTCTTTATCCTACTAAATTATTACAAACCTGCAGCAACTTTTAAAAATATATTTGCAGGAGGAAGCTTGAAGAGTCAAATGCTCCCCTTGATGAAATTAAAAGAGGTCAAAAGAACATTGCAGACATTTTCTGTGTGTTAGAAGAGGGAAAATCATTAATTGCAAGCCACTGATCCTTCCTTATCCTCCTGAGACCATATTCCCAAGAAATACTATAAAGTTATTTGGTTACATTTAATATCCCTTTTGGATTTAATTAGGAACTAATGTGTTAGTTTTAATTCCCTCAGAGGCTTTGAATTCCAATAGCAGGCAGAGAAACAGGCCTGGCACTGGGAACTATGACTCAAGTGGACATTTGTCGGTTTTAGTGCAAGTTGAGAGATTGGTAGTGAGTCGTTTTCACGGCTTGCTGATACATGAAACATTTTAATAAGCACAGGGAAAGGATTAGTTTTACTAAGGGTAATTACAAGCTGCTAGCCACCTATAAAATGCACCCCCATTTTATTGTAAAATGCCAATAATATTTATTTCACTTGTTCTGTGGATTTTTCTTCTCTCAAGCTGGCTCTGAAGTCTGCTGAAGTCGGTAGAAAAATTCTGTAGTCCTTATCCTAGCAAAATTGCCACTGAAAATCATATTCTTTCTACTGGGAGTTTCAGCTAATAAAGATTAAACACTGGAAATTGTTTGCTTTTTTGACTGACAATAGTTATTTTTAGTATAAATGCAGTTATTCCCCACTAATGCTGTTAGCTCTGTTTCTGTCAACACCCTTCCAACATCATCATCAATTATTATTCATTTGCATTGCAGAAAAGGCATAGCTCCATTCTACCAAGCAAAGTGCAAAGACATGGTGAGAGACAACTCTTGTTTGGAAGAACTGCACTCTAACCAGTCGTGACACAGGTTAAGAGAAAGGACACCAGCTGAACAAATGCTGGTTTATCTTCATTTTGTTTCTGTCTGAAAGGCTGGAACAAGAGCTTAGGAAATTCAGTCAGGCTTATAAGGAAAGACTGAATAAAGCTATTTAAATTGAATTTATCAACCAGCACTGAAATTGAGAACAGGTTAGTCAAAGACATATTGGTCTCAGGGCAAAGTGACTACATGCAACGTATATACCTTTTTGTCTTGTGTCAGGACTAAATGTAAACACTCAGTGGTGTTTAATCATAAACTTTGGGCTGCCTTTCTACAAAGGTGGAAATGTTACTGAGTTCAGGTAAGAAGAGCTGAATTCTGCATTTAGAATAGCTGTCTAGCTGTATCACCTGGAATGGTACAGTGAAAACCATAATACATTTGAATATGCACCTCTATGAGGTCTGTGGCGTCATTGGCTTCTGTGCTAAATAGACAAGAAATGCATTTATCTCAGCTATCACTTTCCATTGAAAAATCCCAATATAGTTTACAAACTTCTAAATTTTACCTGTGTTGCTATGTAAAAATAAGTTGCTTCTATGTACTCCCCGGAAGTTCAACACTGAGTACAATGGTGTGGATGTCTGATCCACCCAAGGATTTAGTCAGGAGAAAGAGCAAAATTATAGTTAAGGTTTCAGTAATTTTTTTTTATACACTGCTTCCTCATTTCTCATAAATGAAGCCACTGGGATTCTCCATATGGATCCATGAACATGGATATTTATTTTATTTGACTTAAAATATAACAGCCATGAGTTTTTGTTAATAATTTACTGCAGTTTTGTTTTGCAGTTTTACAGTAATAATGACTCAAGCATAACATAATTTCTGGCAGCTATGACTGACTGAAGGAAAGGATGAACTTGATTTTTTTTTTTTATTTTTTTGGTTAAAATTCCAAGATCCAATAGCTAAGGCCCAAGTCTTTGGCTGTGTAAATCAGCATGACTCCACTGAAGTCAGAGCAGCTACACCAACTTACACAAGGTAAGAATCTGGACTTCAGTGACACCAGATATACAGTTTGTAGGTTTTATTGGCAAGTACATGTTTATAGACTTGAAGGCAGTTTCTAATCCTGTGACATATCGTAAACACTACTGCCTTGGACAAACAGACAGAACAATTATTTGGAAGCTGAAAGGCTTACTCACTTCTGTAAGAGTTTCTTTCATATGAATGTTTCTGTTCTTCTTTGAAAGTATCTCATACATGAAAGACCATTGCCAGACAGAAGTCAGATAGTTTCCACCATTAGAAAAATTACTGCTAGTCAGATTCGAGCTTTCAGAGCAGGGTAATCAATTAACTTACAAGGTGGAAAATTAAAAAAAAAATACATAAAGGGAGTACTTTCCAATCACTGATTAGAGGTTAATTGTCACATACTTACTGAGACCATTACATTTCTAATATTCAAAATGGGTTGGACCTTTAGACAGGTGGAAAGGTTGTCCTAGTAAAAAAACAAAAACAAAAACCAAAACCCAACAACCAAAAAAACAAAACCAAAACCAACCAACCAAAAACAAAAACAAACAAAAAAAAAAGAAAACTTGAGAGGAAAAGTTTTGGGTTTGTGAGAAATATTTGTTAAATAGGAACAACTGCGGTAAGATATAATACAGACAAGTATGTCTATTTCTGGTTTTTGAACAGTCATTGCCATCATGCATGAATGGCAGAACTATCTCTAAACTGCATTTGAACTTGCTGGCTGGGTCAGCTATTAATGAAGTTGCTAAAATGAGGGAGAGTAGCCCAGCCCTTGAGGAACATGGGGAGTGCTAGGACATGCCGAGGGAAGATGCAGATGGACTGGGGCATAAAAAACCTGAAGCCTGCTCATCTAGCTGTAGTGGAGTGGGAGTCTGGATGGAGAGAACAGCCTGTACTATACTGAGATCAGTAGGTGGTCAATTAATCTGTGTGAAATGCTACTTTATTACCAGTAGCAAGCTAGGAACTGTAATCCGTGTATTATGATAATATATGGAAATAGCAGTGTGCTAGAGCAAAGAAAAATTTTGAAAAAAAGAACCATATTTTGCTGTGATCATGTATATAGCACCAAATTTCAGGAAAAGGTATTGCATGGAGGACTTTTTTTAAGCGGTTTTTAAGAACAAAATTAAGAGGCTAGTTGTAGCACCAGGCATTGCCTTGCCAACCAAAACATTCAGGGTTAGGAAGAGACCTGTGGTTTCAGGCTGCTCATCACATCACACAAGTGTGTGCGCTGTGACAGGAGCGTGCACTGCCCATGCTGCTGCTGCAGCACCAGTGCCAGCTGATGCATAAAGCAAAACTGGCCTTGGCTCCTTGGGAAGGACACTGCTGCTCACAGGCTCGTGGCCAGAGGTCATCAAAGACTGGCAAGTTCTGCTGGGAAGGGCAGAGCCTGGGAATACAGACTGCCTTCTCTCTGGCAGAGCACTCTCCTCCTGTGGGTATTTGTAACAGAAACCACCAAATGCTCTGAGGCGCCACCTCCATTCCCCTCGTGCCAAATCCTGAAAGCAGATCCACAAATTGCAACAGTTCTAAGTCAGAATCATTATTATTATAGTAATTACTATGTAGTAATATTATAATTACAGTATTATATAATTTCTGTCCAAAAGCACCTTTTAGGCATCCTGCCAGGGCTGGATCTACCCGCTAATTTAATTTTATGGCACTTAGCTCTTTCACTATGGCAGATAAGGAATAACTATACTTTTATCAGTATTAACCAATAAAACCATAACAATCACAATTATGTTCTTTATGCCTTTCAGAAATTGCCACATCCATTTTCTGTCTCCCTTCAGTCAACTCATTTAGTCATTTATGTTTAAGCTGATCTTTCCTCTTATATAAGTTTTTGCTTACCTTTAATTTTCCTTTTCATTCGTCCTGTTTTCCAGGTCTAGCTTTTGGTTCGTTGTTTGGGGTTTTTTAAAACTATTGTCCTCCATAATTCTGTACCACAGGAAAATGGTCGTCTTAATATCTCTTTTCTTTATTATTTTAAGAGCATGCAAACAGCAATGGGCCCAGCACACATCCCTGTGAGATTGTAGTAGACACCTCCCTCCACCGAGAAAGTGGCTAATTTATTTATTACCCTTTTTCCCTATCTGACATCAGTAACTAACTCAGTACTAATCCTTTTCTTTTATTGCAATGCAGCTTAATATCTTTAAGAAATTTTAGTGAAGATTCATTGAGAAGTTTTTACTGAAATGCAGGAACGTCATATCATTCAAGCTCACTGTTTCCACATACCTTTCCAAAAACTCCCATAGCGTCCTGTGGTATAAAGGGGTTCCCTGTAGGAACCTCTCATAATATCCACACGGGCAAACAATTTTTCTATCCTGCAGGCTTCCTGCTTCTGATGTGTTTGGAAGGGGTTTTACAATAAAGTTTTATACCATTACCAACATTTTCCTTCAAATGCTTTTGGCCTGCCTTTCACTGTTTTACATTTAGCTTGCCAGAGGTTTTGCTATTTTCTGTTTTTCTCATCTCGACACACTTATTTTTTTAGGAGTTCCTTTTCAGTATTATTCTTTATTCTCATGTAGAACTCTGTCATTTGGAGATCCTCTAGCTGGCTTTGAAACATGACAGACACTTATTCAGAAACCCTAATGCCGGTCATTTCCTTCTAATTTACTTTTAACAGCCTTCATTGTTTTTATGTAGTCCTCTTTTCAACATTCACTGTTGCTATGGTAAATTTATTTGGCCTTCTTACTTCTACAAGGGTTTTGAATTTGAATATATTTTGATCAAAATTCTGAAATGGTTCTTTGATACAGAAGTTCTGAAGAAGGTCTGGCACTCCGCTTGGTCCAAGTCAGTTATCAAGCTCTGCTGGATTGCTCCATTTAATGATTTATATTGTCTAAAAGCTTAAGTTCTGCATAAGGCTCTATCATAATATTTATCCAGTGCAGATACAATGATGTCTCTTTACTCCTGCATTCACAGCTTTTCTCATTTCCCCATCCATGTCACAGGCGGCTACCTCAGCCTTTTAACTGTTAGTAACAAAGAACCAGGAGAGAGGGAGACTTGAAGCCTGAATTTTCAGGCTTCAAGGACTTAAAGCAGAGCACTTTCTTCTTTTGATTAATATCCTGTAGTTTATTGATTTGAAGAACCTGAAGAATTGTTAACCAGTGAGCTGTTATGCTTCTATCTCTGTGAACTCAGAGACCTCTATTCCCATCCTCCACTGTCCTAGTGAGCTCTTCTGCCTCAAAGGTTTAGTTTTCAAATCTATATTTTTCCTGAGTCCTAAGCTTATCCTGTTAATGAACATTTCAAGAGCTGAGCTCTGGATAATAGCAGAAGCAAATTAGGAATCATCTGGTGAGTAGGGCTAAATGTTTGAGTTCCTGGCTGACTTTTATGTTGTTACCTAACATCTCTAGATGCTTTTAAATTTAGTAGCTTAGTCCTGACAGAGGACGCTGTTTTCAGTGACAAGCTAAGCGTAATATTGCTGTTCTAAATAATATTCTTTGCCATATCTGTCTGATATTTTTGATATCCTTGAACCCTGACCATATTTATAGGTTATATATATTCACAGATTTCAATTATACAAATTTCAATGATCAGAAAAAGACTGGTGGACCTTTCTTAAATCAGTGTTGATGTGTAAATAGACATAATAGCAAGGCTAGTGAAGTGGAGCATCAACTGACAAATGGCTTTTCTTCCTTCTCTCTCTGGACTGTTTGATTCCAGGTGTAAAGCATTTGCTGGCAACACTTTCAGGAGTTGCTAAGACTTAGGGAACAAGACATGTTTTCCCTCCCAGATTCCATGCTGGAATCCTCCCATTCCAGCATGTCTTTGTCCATTTTCTCTAATCCTTTGCTAGCTGGTTAGGCAGTGTCCCCTCTGGCCTCTGAGAGAAGCATTTGCCAGAGATAAGCCTGCTCCTTAACAATCCCTAAGGCTACTGGATCTTCTGGAGCCTCTTCTGCCTTTCTGATTCTGTCTGATATAAAGTCTCCGTTACAGGGAATATTAGATGAATTTATTTAACTGTAAATGTGCATTGAAAAGTAAAGGAAAGCATCCTTCTATAAATAAACATTTGTACAGCACAGGTCTGAATCCAATCTTCTGTGGTATGTGGAAGAACTGTCACTGCAAATTCAAAACCAATAGGCACAGTGCAGCTACATTTATATGAAAGGCTTTTTGCCTGGTTGTGATGATGAACTAATTAACTAAAGCGGCCTCTTCATTTTTAGGGTCTCTGAGTCTCAAGTACCAAGATGAAAATGGAAACAACCATCTTCTAATAAGGGTAATGTTGGAATACAGTAAAGAGAAGATGCTGCAGCAACTGCTAATGTCAGGCTAAAAGTAGCCATTGGATTCAGGTGACTAAACAAAGAAGTCAAAATATTTTGGAAATGTACAGTGAAATAACAGCATGGAGAAAATCGAGGAAAAAGAATGAAAGTGAAAGCAGTGAGTATAAAAATAGGACGAAAGACAGAAACGCCCAATACAGTCAGATTATTTTCTTTTAATGCATGAATGTAGACAAAACTTCAAATGCCACCTCGGTCAGGGTGGTGAACTGCTCATTTTTCATCTGAGAGAGTCCAGAAAAGAGCAGTAACCGGGTATTGTAGCACTCATTGCCTTTACCTGTAGACAAAAGCCCCAAACCAAGTAAGACTGGGTATTTTGACAAGCCCTGTTTCAGCCCCGGCTGGGCCCGGGCTCAGCGCAGCGCAGTGCGCGGCCCTGCAGGGCAGTCCCGGCCGGGGGCGGGCGGCGCTGCTCCGCTGCGGGCCCGCCGTTCTCGCGGCCCGCACAGGGAAGGCCCCGCCGTGCTCCGTGCCGGGGCCGCCACCACACCGGGCTCGCTGAGCCGGGGCACGGCGCAGCCCCGCTCCTCCGAGCCGCGGCCGCCCGCACACACACCCCGCTCCGGGACGGCCCCGGCCGGGCGGGCGGGCGGGCGGGGGGAGCGCGCCGAGGCGAGGCG
>JAWWTY010000005.1:22275356-22286903 GCA_035222235.1 Margarornis squamiger | reverse complement strand
GGTCCGCGCGGCCGAGCCCGCGCTGCGGGGCCGCCCCCCCGCGCGGGGTGCCGTGGACCCGCCCCCCGCCGCCTCCCATTGGCCGGCGGGGCTGCGGCGGGCGCCGTGATTGGCCGCGGCAGCTGCCGCTCCGCCCGGCGCGGGGGGAGAGGGGGGAGCGGGGCTGGCGGCGAGAAAGTTTGTGCGGCCGGGGGGGGTGCGATGGCCGCGGGTGCGGCGCTGCCGGCGGGGCACCGAACAGCACCGAACCGCTCCGTTCCCCTCCGCACAGCCGGCCCCGCGGCCGGGGGTACCGAGCCGCTCCGTGTGTGTGTGTGCGTGCCGGCTCGGCCAGCAGCGGTGTCTCGGCCGGCCGCGCCTGCCGCGCTGCCCGCGCCGGGCGGAGCGGACCCTGCCCGGCCCCGCCGCCTCCGGCCCGGCCGCGCGGGGCTCCGCGGGGCTGCTCTGCGCCGTGTCCCTCCTCGTGTCCCCTCCCGCCCGGGGGGGTGTCCGGCGGGTGCTGCCGCGGCGGCCCGCGGGTGTCTCGGGGCACGGCTGGAAACAGCGCCGTCCGCGGGAGCCCCGGCCCGGGGAAGGCTGGAAGGGTGTCCCTTCCCGCCCCAGGGTGCGTGTCCCATGTCCCGGTTCGGTGTCCGTGCGGGCAGTGCCTGCCTGGCCTCGGCGTTCGCCGTGCTGGTCTGCCCGTGGACCGCGCGTCCTTCGGCTCTGCGCGCTGTGAGCAGCATCGCTTGCATGGCGAAACTTAGGGTAGTCACCCCAAGTAAGGGTATTCGCTTCCGATAAAAGACGGTGAGGGTATGTGTGTTCATTAGTCACACAAATACTTGATTCTTGACATTAGAAGAAAACTTTATTATTTTTTCTCCCTTCTGGGCCCAGCTCAGTGGTAACTTTTCTTTTGTCAGCTTTGAAGTGACAGCAGTGTTTTCTCAGATTGCAATGGTAGCATCACTTTTCCAGAATGGTCACATGTGCATAGCAGTTTCACTGAACGTACTGGATATATTTCCTGTGTAAAGTTGTGTTACAAGCTTGAGATGCAGAAATTACAGTCAATAATATATTAAATCCATAAGATACACCCTTTGGATGATTAGATGATTATGTTGGATGATTAGATGATTATATTGGATGATTAGATTTGCAGATGTGCTCAATCAGGACAAATGAAATTTAGAAGTATTTTACTTTCCATGCTAATTAGGAGGCAATTGAAGTGTTGTGGTGCTGTGGAAATATCTCTACTTGAAACTTCAGCCTCCAGCTTTCTTCAGAGAGAAAACAGTCATAACAGTCATTAGTTCATGGGTTATGAAAAACTTAGGCAGAGGAAGGAAAACTGTTGTGGAAAGACGGAAACTTGCAAGGCACGTCCCACAGCTTTAAAGTAAGAACTTGGAGTCCTGCGGGTTTGTTTGTTGTTTTTTCTTTTTTGATACTGGAAGAAAGAATAATATTTAAGAGCACTTGTTCTTTAGTTTCAAAACATGAAGATACTGTATTTATAAATATTTGATGTTTGAGTAGATGACTTCTCAAAGCATACTTAGAGATTTGTCACTGTAAGTATAGAGAGACTGCCTTTGTCTTCGATATCTTGTACTCAACATACTGGTTAGACGTTACAGTAAAAAATAATTTGAGAACAAATCCAAGGAATTCTATTTAACTATTTTTTTTTAATTGACTTATCACAGTGTCTTCCAGGGTGTATAAGAAATAGATAAGTAGGTTCTCATCATGGAAACATGTAACATTTTAGAGTTCATCTGAAGGCCTGTGACCAAATGAGAAACTCAGTCGAATAACAGAGTGCAGGAAGTTAGTTGCTAATTTTACCGTGTCCTGTGGTATCTTCTGAATTATTAGATAGATAACCCATCCATGCCTTTCTTTTTTTGTGTAAGAGTTGAGCTCAGTTGCACAAAATACAGCCAGTCCTGTGTTTGTTGACAGAGACGCTTTGGTGAGGCAGTTTGTTCATACATGCAAAGCCCTCCCATGTCTAATAAACTTAGTCCAGTTCTCTGCATTTTTACCAGCTCTGCATTCAGTTGTATTGCCATCGATGCCTTGTTGCCTTGTGAAGTTTGACATTGTTCCAAACATCTGTGCTGAATGGTTGAGTTCACATTACCTTGGAAAGTCCCCTAGGAAGTGTCAAGCTGCAGTAGCTTCTTCTCTACCTCCAAGGGAATATTTTGATTATTTGGTGCTTATCCAAAAATCCTGCCTCATTTCTGAGGAGTAGGATTTAGGATGGGGTGGGGATTATCTTGTCCAGGTTAATACTCTGGGTAGTCAAAGGGGTTAATTGACTAATTTCCAGAGAATTTGTTCAGTTTAGCTGCGTTCCATGTGCTTTGCAACAGAGATGAAAATAACTGACCAAAATACCAAAGTGGTGATAAGGGCAGCCTTTAGAGCACTGATTTGCTGTATTTGTCACCATTTGACCTCTCCAGCCACGTGGGAAGGAACTGAGCCCTAGACTGAAGTACAAGATCTCACTATGTGTTTCCTTTTTTAGTGAGTATTAAAGTGGTTCTTCCTGTCAGATTACTTAAAAAAGCTGCAGAGAAGCAATGCTATTAAAATGAGTTGCTTCTCTGGTAAAGAGCATCCTGTGCATTTGTCTCTGGCATGTGAAACATAACTGTGATTTTTGTAGCTAGAAGTACGCAGTATATTTCAAGTACCATTATTCCCTGTTGGGCAAACAATGCATATGTAAGGGAATTTGTTATAAAATTTTAAACAAGACATTAAAAAGAGAAATTTGTAAGAAAATATTATGAATAATCACGTTAAAGCCTGATTGCATGTAGTTAATCTTGTGATATTAGTAATTTTCTTGCCCTTGATTGCAGGTGATAGAGTAAATAGACTCTTTGCATCATGTGGCGTTTGGGAGTCTGCATTCAAGCCTCTTTGCTTTAAACTGCTTGGATGATTTATAACAAAGTTATTGCTGTCTTATGTAATAGCTGGATTTGTGTTGGAAAGGACGAATTACTTTAGAATGTCATAGAAGTGCATGTAGAGCTTGTAGATTAGATTCTTGCTGAAGTCTTTGGGAGAGGTTTGAGTTGGGTGCTGTGAAGTGTTGATGAACCAGTAATTTTCAGTTCATTTTACTTTTCTTTTGTCAGTGTATAGTGTTTACAAAATTACTGATTCCGAGAAAGCTGGAAGGCAAAATTATCGCAGGTGAACTTAAAGTTAATTCTAAAATAAGCAAAAACTTGTGGTGGGAAAATGCATAGCATTCTGCCCTGTAGAGGCCCTTCTTCTGTACCCTTTTCATCCTCATCTGAGAGCAGATCCAAAAAAGGAGTTGTCTTTGCAGCAGTGAACTTCTAGTCCTTGCCCTGACTGAAATTCAGAACTGTGTGTTGGGTACGTGGGCTGTGTGTGAAGTTTATGGAGATAAGCAGGACTTCATAGGAGGAGCAGCAAGCAGCCTGCAGACAGAGTGCTGAACGTAGAGCTGGTCACTGACGATACTCCAGAACCACAAATGTATCTTGTATATTTTAGGGAGTGATAGTTCAATGTGAAACACAGAAACAGCTGTGAGCTGAAGTGTTGGCCTGCCTCTGAAGTGAGTGTGCTGGCTGCTACCTGCTTTGCTTCTGAATCCAGGGATCCTGGCTTACTCGCTACTTCATGCATGGTTTCAGGATTCAAAGGTAATACTACTCAGGGGATCACAGAAAGCCTATTAAACATGGCTGGTGTCTTTTCTTTTTAGTCCTTCATTCATTTTATTATCTTTGGGGTAGCAGATTTTAAACTATGTACTACAGGTGTATTTTTTTCAGCTTGAGAATGTGCATTTAACACCTGCAGTAAGGTGTTACCTTGCACTGCCTTCTAAGATATTTAGACATGCGTTAAAGGAGTGTGTGGAATTTGTTGCTGAACGCTTTCTGCTTCACTTGTAGCAACATGGCCATTATCAAACACTGTTGTGGCACAGTAGTATCCCCCAGTCTTCCAAACTGGATGTATTTTCCCTTTACCTAGCCAGAAGGGGTTTATCTAACAGTGCTTCTCGTCTTTTAATTGGTGCTGCATATTTGTTAACTCTTGCATGAAGCCTAACTGTTTACACTTTCAGTAAATCTCTTCAGCATCTCTTTATGAATAATTTGTTGTTACAGACGTATTTAAAATCATCCCTTCATTAGAGAAAGATCTCTTCCCTCTCTGCATGTGAAAGTTGTGAGGTTTTTGGTGTGGAAAGGGTTTCCAAATCATGTTTTGGCTTCCTTTCTCTGAAAAATCTTTATTTTTTTTTTAATTTTTCCCCCAATTTGACTTGTTATCCTGGTTTATTTTCCTTTCATTTAATTTGTTTCCTAGTTCTACTTTTCCATACGGTATTTTGTTGACAAAGCTTTTGGCTTGGTGTTGAATTCATTGCTTTCTCTCTGTGCTGGCTCTTGCCTTCCAGTTACAGCTTTTTTGAGTTGAAGAGCTTGTTTGCCTCCCTACTGAGGGTGAAATACAGTTAAATGTGGTGTGCTAATGTTGGTACTGTTGCCAGAAGGGAAATGTTCTGTTTCTTCTACAGTCCCCTTGCTGCATCTCCCATCCTTGAACTTCCCCTGCTTTTGTCTCTGGTGGTCAGCAGACTCCTACATGCCCTGGTTCTGCTCACTGCTTGCACAGCGTAACCCCAGCTGCTTTGGGAAGTTAAATCAGCTCAGCACCAGCTCCAGAGAGTTCAAGATGGCAACACAGGATCATGTGGCAGAGAAAGGGAGGGAAAACAAGACCATTAGTGTTGCTGAGCTATTAAGACTGACTTGTATAATTTCATGTTAGAGATGTAATTTGGCAGTAGATTGAACTGATCCAAGTTAGGGTTGCTCTAGCCCCAGCTATGTTTTCCCATCTGTCTTGCCATCACAGTTCTGTCCTTGTCTCTGCAACAGTACGATTTGGGAAACTGAACTGGGAAAAAATGACTCTTGGCCGAGGCTAGTTTTCACTTTGTTTCAGTTCTCTTACCAGGAGTCTGGGTAGCCACAGGAACCTCACTGGAAGGAGAGTCTGGGAATCATGGTTGAGGGCAGAGGAAGCAGCAGCATCACTTAATCAGTTCATGCTGTCTTACAGCTGCATCCTTACAGAGTCAGGAGCACAGCAGAGTGAGCTGAGGATTTGCTTTCTTGATAGTATAATGGTTAGATACAACACTTCATTCCCTGTCAGACTTTTCACTGTGACATGATTATGATCCACCTAGGTCCTTTATAACTGGCTATTCAGTATGAAGAAATGGGTTATCAAATTTCTTTCAGGTGAATCAGTGTTAAATGAAAACGTAGAAGCCTGCTGCTCAAGCAGTTTCAGTTGTGTTTCTTCTTCAGTTCCTACGAAATAACAAACAAACCGTTCAATAAGGGGCAAGTCAGTGCATGTACAACCCTTTGGGAGCACCTTGCAAGATAAGCAATCTACTCGAGTGACATAATTGAAATGGAGAGGGAGAAGTAAACAAAGTACAACGTCTTAAATTGTGCAAATAAATGAAGAGGAAGGAGAAGGGCTTGGACTTTCATGTTTTAGGCAGGCAGCACTGACAGGGTGAACTCTTACTAGTTGGGGAATGACAGTGACTGGCATGTGTGTTTTCAGGTTTTGCGTGGAAATATGCCTGATAAATTGCCCCAAATGGATGAGAAAACTGTGTACAAACCCTTAGTGTATTCCCTTACTTTTCTGCGAATGGGTTGTGTATGGCTGCTTCTGCTCTTGTTAAAACCAACTTTTACCCCAGCTTAACTATCTGTGTTTTTTGACTGGACTGCCCATGATTGGGGAATTTGATCATAAGTTTTCTGAAAAATGTAGTATTTCCAATTAATTAGTTGATATCTACTTGTAGATTAACAGGTGCTGGGGATTTGTATTGTTCAGATTCAAGGCTGTCTCTACAGAGTGGAGGAATGTCTTGTCATGCTGTGGGGAATATTGATCTGGCTTTTAGCAACTGTTTCTAAAATTAAGGCCAATCCTACTTAAATAGAGATGTATACAGTTCTATATTTGATCGCTTCAGTGGTTTACAAGTTGCATATACAACTTTTCTCTCATGTGGATGGTTCTGCAGAGAATTTGACAAATGAGTATGTATTTTCCACACTTTAGAAGACTTCTTGTGGACAGTATGAAGCAAATATTTGCTATTGGCTGACAGTGGTAGAAATGAAATATTGTGTGTACACACACTTAAGTATAGATGTGTAATCTGTAAGCATGCACTGGCTTATATGCATATATATATTACTATGCGTGCATATATATTTATGTATGTGTGTGTATATATATAGGTATACTACTAGGGATAAATGACATTTTCTTGTGATGATTAATGTGGTCTTCCAGTACTGAGTTTTCTTTATTTCTTGCCAGTTAGTCTTGGCAGGGTTCAAGTGAGTGTCATCTTAAATGCATTTTGCGTTATTAATGCTTGTATATAAAAATATATATAAATATAAACATTAGAAACTCCAGCCCGTACCCACTGTTGAGTAGATGCTGAAGTGTTGTTCAGTGCTGGTGACCAGGCAAAGTGTGGGCTGGGTTTTACCAGCAAGCAAGTTCTCTCCAGTGGCCAAGCTTTTTCCTTAAAGAGGTAAAGAAATCGCTTAAGGCAGTTCAGTTTATAAACTAATACTGTGGCTGTTTTTTAACCTGCTTGCATCATGTTGAAGGGCCAGGGTGTCACTTCTGGGTCTGAAGATTGTCTCCTCCCACAAGGTATGTGGCTTTGGCCTCAGAGCTGCGGGGTTGTGTCCGTGACTCTCCAGGTGACAGAGAGCAGCGCTGGAATTGGACCGGCGCGCCTGGGCTCCCTGGCACACACTGCTGGGATTAGCACTGCTGTGGTGGGCTGCGTGGCTGTGTTTGGGATATTCAGTAAGGCATTTGGAAATCTAAACCCTTGTTTCCAGAGCATGAGGCTTTTTTTTAGGTTCAACCAGGGTGACAATTTGAATGTTCTACCTATGTTTAAATTGTGCTTTTGGATAACTGAGAGTTGACATGTGCTGCAAGTGGAAATATTTCTGTAGCCTGTGTACTTACACACAAACTAGTATTAATATATGTTGTTTTGGGTTTTTTTCCCTCAGCTGAGGATGGTCCTTATCTTGGAATTTAGTTAGTAAAGACGGTTAAAAAGTTTAGGGATCTAAACCTTGGCATTTTAAATCCATGTTAGGTAGTGAAGAATCTAACTTTAATCTGAAAAATAAGGAGTGCGTAGGGTATTAAATGGATAATTGTTTCTAGAGAGCCTTGGCTCAAACCTAGCTAAAATAATGGTTGTAGTGAAGAACTAAAAATACATGCTTTTAATTGATAGTGTAATCCAGAAGTAAACATAGCATGTTCCATCGTTTGTGAACAGCAGCTAAATTGACTGTGTGCCTGATCAGCACATTTTGAAGCAGTGTAACTTAATGTTTCTGTGTAAGCAATTATGTGGAGTAGTTACATCTATACTTTGCAGAAAAAAAAGATTGAGAGTCTCAGATTCTCAGTGGAACTGTAAGACTCTGAGTATTCTTTTAAGTACTTGCTCTTTTTGCTCTTTTCTTAAAGTATAGCTGTTTTTACTTTGACATTGATTATGTTATCATTTAAGATGCAAAATGGACAAACAAGTGCCTAGCATGTAGCTAATGGAAACATGTATCATTGAGACTATTAATGATATTTTCTTCAGGAAAACATTGTATTTTTTTTGTTGTTGTAGAACTGCCATCTGTTAAAGCCTTAGTACCATGAAATGTGTTTCAATGTGAATGCTTTGCAGACTTGGAGCTATGAAACCAGTGGTTAAAAAGTATGTTTCATGGGATTAGGCAGGGATTTTTCTCTTGAAGTAATTTGATTATGCTTATAAGAACTTAGTTGCTAGACTTGAGTCACAAGGATTTCAAGCTTTTCCTAGGTATCTTTATTTTTTAAATGTTGTTTTAAAATACATTCCAGTGAACTGAAAGTGATGAGCTCTGGTTTCTGCTCAGGAGTGTGTCTTCTGCTCTGATTTCGCTAGCAGTTGTGGGTAGTCCCACCTCTCCTCTAGCAGACTCCTGGAAACCACCTGGAAAGCTGAGTGCTGACTGTGGGATGTGAGCTTGGGGTGTAGGAGCGTGCCCTTGCCTTTTGGGCTGCTTTATATCTTGGCATAATCTTCAGATGTGTGGGCAGATACCTGAGAGCACTGACAGGTGACCACTGAGGAAGTGAATAAGGACAGTGAGGCCTGTTTGTGAAGGAAGGAAAAGGTGTTCTTCCCAGTTCAGGCAGTTGCACTTTGGTAGCCTGACTTACTGCTGAGGACTTGGCTTCCTTTTGCTGTCTTGTGAAGTGAATAGTGTCAATTAGAGGAGTTGTGGGGCAGTTGTGATTTCAAATGAAGAATGGGCCGTGTTGTCTGTATCCCCAGGTACTTCATCCTTCATCCTTTGTGTGTAGGTGCCACCAACTGTTTCAATCACCTTAAAAAATCAAAGATTTGAAATACTGGTAGTTAACCAAAAGTCATCTGTCAAGTGTTAGCAGCCATCACCTGTGTGTAAGATTTAGCCTGTATAGTTTTCTGGGATTGCTATTGTGTGCAGGTTGTCTGAGTCCAAATGATTTTCGTCTTCAAAACGGTGACATCATCTTTGCAAGATAAATGATTCAGAAAGGCTTTCATTGTTTCCTTCTTTGCAAGTGGTGTGGTGAAGTCAAGGTGTCCTTTTTGTTCAGAGTGTTTGAAAACATGAGTTAGGTTTGTCTCTTTGGGGGTTTTGGAGAGTGGTGATGGTAGAGTTGACTTGCCTCTCACCTCATCTGCTGTCTGTTTTCCATGAACCATTCTATATCATGGTGATGGATTTTCAGAAAAAGGTATTTGTATTGTTTAAAGAGGTGACAGACGTCACAAATAGGTGTGTTTTGTGTTTGCATTTCAATTTCAAACAAGCATGGTCTCCTTGGAGTATTTTTGGTGTCTTTTCTCTGTAAATTAGAACTTGAAAATGATCTTTGTAAGAGTAACAGTTACTGCCTCTGATCAAGTTTAAAGATGATCAATATTATACCATTATATTTTGACCCTTAGTGTTACTATCAAGGTGAAAGGCTTGCCTCACAATGAAAACAGTCTTTAAGCAACAAAATCCAATTCTTGCTTATGTTGACAAACAGTACAAAAGATTACTTTTGCACCCTTGACTTTTTTTGCATCCTTGAGATTTTGTAGGATCAAAATGCCAGATTTCTAATATGTGAATCTATCATTTGAGTTGTCAAAGACAAAAGCAAATTCAAAAAAATAAAATAGCTTTTACATGTGGATGTAAGATACTGATCTTTGTCTGTCTGCAAAAGCAACAACAAATCCACAAGTCAGTAAATCTTTTATCCCTCATATGGTAGAATGTGTTATCTCTTGGGTTTGCTTGCTTTTATTATAAAACCAAGCCACAGAGGGCAATGGTAGTATTACTTCTCCCATTTCTACTCTTTTCCCAAATGAAAAATGGAAAAAAAGAGAGAGATCAAGTCCCAAACAATTGCAGTCAGTGCCTTAGACCACTCAGACAAGATGAATGGATTGTATAGTTCCTGAATCAACATGCATCATCTAAATGGTTCAGCGTAGATTTCATTAATCTTGGGTATATATTTGCAATAGGGGATAAAGAGTTTTGTGTTTACTTTTTTCCCCCTGGGCATTTTGAAACAAGTGTTTGACCCATAGGAATTACCTTTGGTGCATTACATGGTCAAGATTTTCAGTCCTTAAACATATCAGTAAAACACACAAAAAGCATTCAATAGAAAATCGATGCTATTTAAAAGATTAAAATTATTATACTCTTCGAAATAGCACTTCAGGAAAGAATTACTGCCTTTAGCAGTGACAGAAAAATCTCTACAGCAAGAAACTAGTAGGCGATTCCTTAAGATTGCCATGCATTTCTTCCCCAGAATTTGCTGGAATTGCATAAACCCCTGTGAATCTACTGGGAGAATTTAGATGAAGCTTTGTGACAACAGTTTAATTTTCAGTGCTGCTGTGTTCGGATTTCTTGCCTTGGAGGGGAGACGCTTTAGAACTTGCAAGAGGTGTTGGTGTCCTAGTGCTGGCTGAAAGATTGTCTGGTCAGTGGTGTGCACTGTCTCTGCCAGTTGATTTGCCCTTTCTCACCATGATCCTTCTGACAGTCTTAAGCATCTTGGCAATTCCTACCTCCTTTTTCTCCTTTTCTCTGCCTCTCACTGTGGTTTGATAATTGTTTTTGTTTTTTTTTTCCTTAATTTTTTTTCTCTTGACCTGCCTGAAATTGCTTTATTCGATCTCTTTTGCCTTTGGACTGGTTACAGCTAATGCCTAACAACAGGAAGTTGCAACCTGTGTACTTCATACAGAAGCACGATGGATAGGAAGGCAAAGCCTAAAGCGACCTTTGGTTGCTCTGGAGGATGGCTGTGGTTTGGGGTTAGGAATAGCTGCTAGTGGTGCTGGGATGGCGTGGGGTGGCTGCTTTAAGCGGGCCGGGGAGAGCAGTTCACTAATGATTTGTTTGTGTAGCCAATGCACCGCTTAAGTACACAAGGGCAGTACGTGGAGAAACTTTGCAAAGCTGCTTTGTGATTATTTTGTCTATTAGTAATGTTATTACAACAATACTGTAAGAATGACAACAGTACTCTGAGCACAGGCTATTCATTAGTTTCTTAAATATTTTGCAGTGAGACCTTTCTAAGGTTTTTTTGCTTTCTGTCGAGAGTTATTTCTAACCCTTTTAGTAGTCTAAAAATTACTGAGAATATTTGCATGTGTTTTAACAGCTAGTAGAGTCTGTGCTTTCATGCTGAACCTCAAATGCTATTTGAGGAAATTTTACGTACTCACTCTAAACAAAGGTGTGTGGAATGCAAATAACTTTGTTTGCAGAAGTACACAGATTTAGCAGATTAAATTTAGCATAGGAAATTTCCTAATGTTAAACATGAAGAGGTATCATAAAAAATATTCTGTGTCTAACTATCTCTAGAAGATTCAGGATTTGGAGCAGGAAATAAGAAAATAAATAGTAAGTTGAAAAGAAAGAATAATATCCCTGTCAGACACATGACGCTTGTTCCGCCAAGGGTCTTGGTATGCTTGACCAGGTTATGGGTAGATATACTTCGTCTGTGTGTGATGAAGATGATGGTCACGGCTTGCTTCTTACTTATATGAAAGTTTATTTCATTATTTGCATTTGAAGCTGCCAGTGAACTTTATGTTGTCTTCATCTGCACAGAGGTGGCCTCCGTAGGCACCAGTAACACTGGGTACTGTGCCTACTCCCCCTCAACAGTGTCATGTAGCCTAAGAAAGGGTTCACTTAGCTGAGGGGAAAAAAAGCCTCCTGAGCATTAGTATTTTTGTCTCTCCTGTTCTTGCTACTAATGATTCAGTGTATTTTGCAATGCTTATTGTTGGTCAAAGCCTTGTGTCTCTGTCTTGGGAACTTGGCAGGC
>JAWWTY010000005.1:22087856-22270356 GCA_035222235.1 Margarornis squamiger | reverse complement strand
TTGTGTTGGTCACAATATTTTCTTGAGGACCCTGAATATTTCCAAGGCTCATGGTTTAACCAGTAGTGAAACAGCAGTTAGGTCACAGAAGATGAAACAAGAACAACAAGCTGATTAAGTTACTGTAGTCAAGTAACATTAAGCCCACCCCTTGTAAATTTTAGCATAAGAAATAGACTGAATATTTGTTCAGATATTTTGTCTTAGCAGTTAACAGTGTTTAAAATGTTTGAATCAACAGTGACAGTTTAAATGAAAACTGTTTTTCAAACTGGAACATTTTCATTGTCACACAGGCAAAAGACTGCTTGAGCTGTGCCTCTATCCAGTATCATTTCCACTCTCTCTTTTTGTTTGGAGCTGCTCAGAGATGTTTGTTTTAAGACCATTACTCTCCAAAATTCTCTACTGGATTTGCTTTGAAATGTTCTGTGACAATGTGTTTAGTTTTGAAATCAAAACTAAAATTGTCATTTCAGATCTGATCTCGAGATGTGTTACTTACTTGAAAGAGTAGTGTCATCAGTTTGGAAAGGGTATTTTTACCTTAATAGACTGCCAAACAACATGTATAAGATTTTATAGATTCCTTTCTTGTGTTTCTGCATTATAATAATTTTATTTTTGCTGGGCTAATGCAAACACTATAAATTTCTCTGTCATATCTTGACTTGTGGTTCCATTTCTGTGATTTCCTGTGCACCAGGAGGCAGGGCTAGTCCTGGCAGTCATAAAAAAGGAGACGGTTCCCCCTTCTGGGAAAACTGCCAGATATGTACTACTTCAAAAGCTGAAATATATTCGAGGAACTTTGATCAACAGTCTTAAAACATTAGGCTAATTCTTCCTTCATTTGCAGTGTGTGAGAAACGAAAAAGGTCAAATGTGCCTTGAAATGCATGTCAATTAGGGTGGATATGGAATGCCTGGGTACTTGAAGAAAGTCATAAAGTCCAACCATGAAATTTTTATAACGGTGCTCGCATTAAGAATACAGAGGCATTTTAGCATGTGTACTCCTAACAATATTTCAAAAGTCAGCATGTGTAGCTGTATTCTCACATCAGTTTTCCCAGTTTGGCAAAAGATGTTTTTCAATGCATTAGGAAAACATAATGCTGTCTGTATACAGGTGATGGTTTCTATAGCAGAAAAGCTTTCTCGGTTAACTTTTATTTAACCCTTTAATCAAGTTCTAAGAATATAGTTGGTTGTTGGTAGGAAATAGTGTTAAAGTGTTGTGGCCTTCCCAGATGGCTTTATCTTGATAGGGTTTCAGTTGTCTTAAAGTGTCCAACATAGGTTGTTGGTTTCCCGTTGAAAGTTATTACTTAGTGCACATATCAGGAGTGGCTGTGTTCTGCAGTCTGTAAAGTCACTTTCCATGTAGAGGCTGCATGTATGTAGGAGACTATTATTTGGATGGAAAGTGAGACTTGATTAACTTGCAAGGGTAAAAAATTCCTCAGTGTATAATGACGTGTTACCTGGAGCTCAAAAGGCTGGTGGCAGAACTGAGTGTTTGGCACAGCCGTTGCATGGTTGACATCTAAAGCTGTTCCTTTTAAACAGAAGACCATCTTAATTGTTACTGTGTTTCTGTAACCTTTCTTAAGATTCCCTAGAAATATTTTTGGTTTAGTAACAATACTTAGTTTCACTATAAAATTTGTTTTCACAGGTGTCTTTTGGTGAGAAGTGATTGCTTTTCAGAGGAACTGAAAAGTGCATCTGCTGTATGATGGTCCTTTTTCCTTTTAATTTCAGTCATTTGGTTTTATTCAGACAAAAATACTGCCTTTTTGATGAAAGCTCATAATGGACAAAACAGGGGCAATACTTTCTGTTGTAAGACAGAGGCCTTATTTTCTCTGTTTTAGACCTGTGCATGGATACCCCTTTTCCACATAGAGACAGTATCTCTAAAGTCTCTATGTTGTGTTAAATAACATAACCAAGATCTGAGATTTCTCCTACTTTCCCATTATCTACCCATTCTCATTTTACATCTTCTCTACTACGTGCCTTCTTCTCCAGTGTTGTGAGTTGTGTCTGTTCCATCCCCTCCCCATTTAGTTTTCTGGATGGGTTAGGTGTTCTCTTTTTCTGTTTGGTCAGTGGTTCCCCATGTGTGTCTCTACCATCAAGAGCTGGTGTGGCTTAGAATCCTTTAGTTACCCTCTCTCTCTGAGTTGCAGGATCTCTGGCCATTATTTGTTTGAAAAAGATTGCCAGTTTTGAGTTTTGATTAAGCTTTCCAACAAAAATGTTTATTTTCCACTAATAAAATTTTATTTGGCTGAAATATGTACAATATTGATAAATGTTACATTAATGTGTACAAAATGTATGCTTGTGGAACTAAATGTGAGCAGAAGCAAGTGGCAGTAAGATGCTGTGGGAGAAAGGACAAGCAGATGGTGACAGAAACCACTCTTCCTGAATTTGCAGTTGCTGCTGGGTCCAGATGACAGGAAGAAGTAATATTCTTGATTTGGTTTTCAGTATGATATATAGCAAAGTGAGAACTGTTTAACTTACGCGATTTTTTAATAGTAATTTAACAAGCAGAATACGCAGAATAGTATGTTTGGTCTTTTCTTCTTGTTCTGCCACTTATGATTCATCCTCATGTGTGTGGTTTGCCTACATGTAATTAGGAAAGTGGTATATACAGTAATTATGTTTTCTCTTTTTCCACCATGGAAATGGGAACTATGTTTCTGAGATTCTCTTGAATTATTACCTAAATAAAACCGGAATTAAAAACCAAATCTTCACTACTTCACATTCTTTAATATCTGAATTCCACTTTGACTCAGAGAAACATCAGAAAAGATCAACCACAAATAAACTGTCACCACAGCAGTGTAAACAGAAGACCTTCTAGGTAAGTTTCTTAACACATGTTAAGTCTCAGGTGCAAACTGTGCTGAGGATGATGTTTGAGGAAGGTCTCTGCTATTGCCACTCCACCTGACCGGGGGTACCATGCAGTGTTCTGAGCAATGAGCATTCCAGTAGTCACTTCCAAGGGGAAAGCAAAGCAATTACCAGATACTGGAGTAAATGCTCACAGAACATCCTTAAATGGCAAAAAGTTGTGAATATCTAAGTCAGTGACTGTAAGGCTGTATGACTTCACTTTATGAGCTACTTTTTAAGGAAACCTTAGCTACTCAAAATACAAAATTTTATGTAAAACTGCATATTTCAACAAAATTCTTGCTTCATTACGTTTCTGCCTTACATTGTTCCACCTTTCTTTCCCTTTCATTCCAAACTTGGAGGCCCCTTGTTAGAGATTCAGACAATGAATCCTTTTATCTAGCACTTGCATTCATTATTCATTGTGCATTGTCAGTGGATTGCTACTTCAGGCCTGAATTACAGTTAATTAATCTTAGAAAAGCACTTGTAATTTCACACTTTATGAAGCACTATTGTCTCAGCACAGCAGGGCTGTGGTGGCAAAATACTCTAATGCTTGTATCTCTTAATATTTATGTGCATTCAAGTCTTTATTTTGGTTACTTCTCTGAAGGTTTATGTTACAGCAGTCATGCTTGTGTTTTGCTTTGGAAATGCTTTTTAGTATTTTTATTTTATAGAGAATTTCAAACAGAACAGAAATGGGTTACATAGTTACTTAAATGACAAGGTTAGAAAGACCTTTATCCTTTTCAATAACGAAAGGGAAAACCTGGAACACTTATGGACTTTAGAGCAAGTGGAATCAGGTAGATTCCCAACTTGGCAGGTTACTTCAGATGGTAAGTTCCATTGGTAATTGATCAGATACAGTCCGCAGTTAAGGCCTGATGTTGTCCTTCAGGTAGTTAAATGTTTCTAAACCTTCTTGCTATGCCCATAGCTTTCTAGGAGCTCTAGTTGTATATGTGACCATGTATGTAAGAACTTTACTGAGGAAGTTGATTTCATGTGTTGCAATTTCTTTGTTTAGTTTATACTTCTGCATAGGAACAGTTCCTTCTCTGTAGCTTACAATAGCTTAGCCAGTATTCTAAAAATACCTGTATCTCTTGACAGTACTTACAGCTGACATTTCTGGAATGCTGAAAGAAAAAAATGATAATCTATGCTCACATGAAGGTACCAGAGAACTGATTGAATGCAAAGTCACCAGAGATACCTTAGTTGCATAGTGCACAGAAGTAGTAACTGTCAATGTACGTTTGCCCTCTTACTCTCCCTTTGTATGCACTTGATTGAAGCATGAAATATAAAACTTAAAAAGGTACTTTTTATTTCACTTAGTGTGCTTGCTATGTGGAAAAAAAATGCTATGGGCTTTTAAAATGCTTCTTTAAGTCTCTCCAGCTGTATTTTCCTAATTGTTTTAGGGAATTTCACAGTAATTACTAACTAAGGTGTAGTGCTTACCACAGCAAGACTTTTTTTGATTATACTCTTCATGAAAACTGTCACATCATGAATATATTTGCTGTATTTTTTTGCTTCTTACTAGGTTTCTCGTTAGGCAAGCATAATTCCTTCTTAAAATGTTGATCTTATTATAGTCCTTGAAAATAGAAATTCGGGAAAAAGATTTTGAAATAAAGGTATATATTACACTGTGCAGTTTGTGCTGACTAGAGAAACATACCTCCAACCTGTGATCCTGACCTCATAACTGGAGTCAAGAATTAGAATTTATTGTTAGTCTAATGAGTGCCCTAGCAGTCTAATGAAAGTGCAGCAGTTTTAATTGTTAGCCATTACAATGGTGCTAACACTTGCGGTCTAATGGCTGCTAGTTTCCAATAACCGGTGTATGGAGCATCATCAGCAACCTGAGCTCTGCTGGGAAGAGTGTGCTGGTAGTGTCTGTACGTGGGATTTTGCTGGGTGCTTTCAAGCAGTCAGTTGCTAATACTTTGTGTTGATTCCAAAGCTTGTCACTCAAGCTTATCCAAAAATTGCTGCGGTTTTGATAGACTTCTGTTGTATCTGCTATAATTTCCTTAAGGCCGTGCAGTTCGACAGAGCTGAGCTGACTCTTAACCCAGGTTAGACTCAAGTCATTTGACCACAACGACTTGGTTACAGTTAAGTCACTCAACTGCAGGGCTTGTGCTGCTACAGCTAAAGCCAAGCTCAAAATGTGAGTGCAGTCCAAGAGAGGGCTGGACAAAAGGTTGGAAGTCCTTGGGCAGTGTGTGTCTGGGGCAGAATGAGGCCTGTGGTACTGTCTCCACAAGGCTGCAGATCGTGTGTGTGTGAGAGGTCTCTGTGCTACACTCGTGCTGGAGGGAGGTGAGCCTAAGCTGACCTTTCAGCTTGGCTTGCTGAGTAATAGAAGTTGAAAGATGGCATTAGGCTGCTGGCAAAGGTATAAACTGTTAGAGTTGTGATGGAAGTCCTGACGTCCCTTTGTAGTGTTACATTAAGGGTCAGTCTGCAGTAAACTGCAGGCAAAGGACGGCTTCTCCTGCTAAACAACCTTCAGAGCACTGCCAGGTGCCCTGTGTAGTTCTGGCATGCATTTGAAAGGTGGTTCGTCCATTTTTCAGGCTAAGATGTTCTTCAGTGTTGAGTCATCTTATGGTGAGGAAGCACGGAGGTTTTTCCTTGTGTTGACAGTAACCTCCTTGTGTGAGCTGACATGGCTTATTACGCTTGAGTCCTCTGATCTGAACTGCAGCAGCTTGGCAAAATAGAAAGATAATCTATTCAGAATGAAAATATCTGGAAGCTTTTTGCATCTGGTATGATTCAGAGGTTCTTCAGAGGCCATGGATTGGGTGATTTTTTAATTTATTTTTTTTCTTTTTTGGGGGATGTGGGGTTTTTTTTTTAGCACTCTTACTGTTGGGGAGGTTAACGCCTGTGAAACTGAAATTCTGGGTTTCTGGGAAATGTTATTTAGAGTCTTTTGAGGTTAGGCCTAGATCAGAATCTAATGGGGGACTGCAAGAATGCTAAACAGTAAATCTTTAGATTGTCTATATTTGTGTTTGTAAGGATCAAATTAGACTCCTTTTTTTCTGTCTTGCTTTATTGCATTTAGTTAATGTTTGAAGTATTCAGTTTAGCTGAAGCTGTGACAAATTGACCATGCTGCTGTATGAAGTGTAGCAAAAGTATAGAGAGTCATGTTTATAAATCTGAAGTCGGTCCTTTGGTGAGAGCAGCTGCTTGGTATAGTCTACTGTAGGCTGTTTAATAACAAATTAGAAGTACTGGGAATACCATGCAGAATACACAAATAAATTTTTATCTGCCTTTCCTGTGCCTTGATTCCAGATCTTTCACACTCCTGAGGCTTCAGTTTTATTGTTTTCTTACTGTTCCGTGACAGGTACTGATTTATGTCCCTGTCAGAGGCACAGCTTATAAAAAAGTTTTCTTGCAAAACCTGCTAGCTTAGGTGTGTAGGCAAAATGTTCCTGGAACAGATAGTTAATATACCTCTTGATATCTTGTAACAGTCATTAAGAGATGCAAACTGCTGCCCTGTTTTGTCACACAATGAAACACTTCATCCTTTTGGTAACTTTTCCAGATCCTCAAAGTAGGTAGATTGTATGCAGTTTTCAGCCTGAAATTCTGTCTCCAGTTTTGAATAGATTCTCCAGTGTATTTGAAGTTGAATCTCTGTATCATTTTTAAGGAATGCTCTTATCTCGCTGTTTTCTAGAACTCAGCAAAAATGTGAAGATTCAGGATGTGTCCCTATACCTGCCCCCCCTTTTTTCCCTGCTTCCTGCTAGGCACTTTCATTTCATACACCATATTTGGGAAAGAGTGTATAAAATTTTCCATTTGCTGGTCTTATAAGGAAAGACAGTTCTGATTTCATGTCTTCTCAGTGCTACCTCTCTTGTTTAGATTTTTCTTAAGTGTTTCCTAGAAAAAATCTAGGATGTCTGTACCAAACACTAGGACTTAAGTCTATTGTCAAAACTGTTAAAGAGCAATGCTTTTTCATTCAAAGTTGAGATCTATAACAGATACAGGCTATTTAATCTTCTTCACTAAACTTCTAACTTGATCTCATAAACTCTCTTTTTTTTGTGTTTTCCATCAGTGTTATCTTTTAGTATTTGCCATTTCACATAGTACTAACTCTGTTGTTCTATGTCTGCAATGGCTTTATTTCTTAGTGTTAGCATTCCTTTCTTGTGACTTATCTTGCCGTGTTTTTCTTAAGTCCCCTGCAGTGTCCTCCTTGAGTAACTGCTTTTAACTTGTGCTGTTTATATCCCATCATCCTGGCTTTAATATACAAGTAGTTGTAAGATGGTTTATTCCCTTTCTTTCTTGGTAAGCGGTTTTGATTTCTTCTTTCTTTCTTTCCCCTCCCCCTTTTCCTGTTACATCCACTCCAGCCTCTTCTTTCTTATGCCATTTCTGAAGACAGAAGATTGGGTGTCTGAAGGGAATGAGTGGTTAGCCAAGAGCATGTGCGTGCTCTGTGAGAACTGTGCTCTATGCATGAAGTTCCTAGACTTATTTTCTCAGTTGATTAAAGGAATGACAAACTTATTGTGCAGAGTGGCATAGAAAATGAAGATGAGACTTAGCAGACCATAGGCAGACTTCCTGTTTTGTTTCAACTTCTTTGGGGAGAGTGAAAGAAGGTGTGATACATGTGGACAGTTAGGCAGCTGGTTTGAGATGACCTCTTTGCAGACATTCAGTACTGAAACTGCTGTTAATCCATATTTTTCTCTCTGGAGTGGTGGAAAGATATTAAATAGAAGTTGTCAGCTGTTGAGCTTTTGAAGATTTTGAGCTGATGGAACCAGGTACCAGTGTTCTTCACAGCACATAATACATCTTTTCCTGGAGACTATTTATCTAAAAACAAATGATGTGCATTGAAAAATTGTAACTGGAAAACATAATCTCATAAATGTTGTGGCAATTAATAAGCCTCATAGAGTGTCTCTTACTAAATCTTCTAGGTAGTTCAAAATGTAACAGGCAGATTGCAAGGAAGTTGATGATTTTTTTTGTTGTTGTTTGGTTGGTTTGTTGTGTGTGGGTTTTTTTGTTTGGGTTTTTTTTTTTTTTAAATGCAGAAAATAATGGCAAATGAAAGAGAGGATTCCTTGAGGAAGTAATATTTTTGTAATTTCTAAGGGAAATAGACAGTGTATAGGGGGTGCACATTTGAGAAAGTGAAGGGAAAGCTCAAAGATGGTAAACAAGTGAAAATAGAATGATGTTGCATTAAATATAGATGTGTAGAATGTGGACAAGGACTCTAATGGCTGGGAAAAGTACTTCAAACAAAAAATGAAATTAGTAGAGAGTAGTGTGATTAACTGGAGGAGGCAAAAATGAGATACATTGGCAAGTAATTTGAAGCAGATGCAAGGTGGGGATAAAAACCAAGAACAGAGATGTCTAACTGTAAAAGGCTGTGAAAAAGTCCAGGTGACAGATGAGGGCTTAGAAAAAATGCCCTAGTAAACAAGTTGCAAAACCCAAGTCACTTTTTCACTGGCTGAAGGGAAGGAAATGGGAAAGAGTTGGACATGACAATGAAGTTTTGATCCTGAGAGAGAGTAAAATAGTATGCATTATTTAGAATTGAAATGGAATCGTGCAGCAAGAGACTAAGGGGGGGGGAAAAGGTATGCTGAGTACTAGTAAGAATCAGTTTGGAATAATGGTGTGACAGGAATAAGGACCCTGAGATTTGGATTCAAACCACGTGTAAGGAAGTGTGCTGAATTATTCCTGTGGAGGTGGCAGTTAAGTAATTGGAAAATGTATACTTGAAATTGACTTGTTTCCTATGAGGGAGCTAAAAGAATGGCCATAGCACTAAATCAGTGCATCAGGTAGTTAGAAATATTTCTGACATTAGTATTACATCTTGCCATGAAATGCATAATTCCAGGTGCTTTATGGATGCTGTGAAATAATGATAATGATCACTCGATTTACTATATTTTTATCACTAAATAAAAATGTTCTCTCTCTGTGCCTAGATATTTGATTTAATGGATGCCAAAGCCCGTGCTGACTGCATCAAAGAAATAGATCTTCTCAAGGTAAAAGATTTGTTTAAAAATACGCAGCCATCATCATAGTATATTAAGTTTTTCACAGACATACTTAAGGTGTCCACTGTTTGTGTAGAGCTTTTATAAGCCTCATTGAAGAATTTTGTGATCTTTATTACTTTAAAAAATCAACTTTGAGAAGTACATTCAGTAGAAAAAGGGACAACACTTCAAGTAGAAGTTTCTGCCCAAACTGCAATATTGTGAACAACTGTGTCCTGTGTACAGTAAAATCCTGATTTTAAAAATTGACTTTGCTCTTTCTGATAACAGTTTAGTAGGCTGTTTGTGTATATACGTGGAAGCAAAATTCCTCTAAAATTGCAGTGTCAGTCATCATGTTGCTCCTAAAATCCAGTCATGTTCTTGCAAGATATTTGTAAATGCTTTTCATAAGCATATACTTTTTGTAATTTGTATCACAATGAAATAGATTTTAGATGTTGTTTTGTTTGCCTAAATAAGAATGTTTCATATGTCAGTCTTAATAGATACTCCACTAAAATGTGAATTATTATTTTGCTTTCTTAGCAACTGAATCATCCAAATGTAATTAAATATTATGCCTCATTCATTGAAGACAATGAACTGAACATAGTGTTGGAATTAGCAGATGCTGGAGATCTTTCTAGAATGATAAAGGTAGGGATTAACTTTTTTTTTAAAAAATAAGAGCTTGTAACAGTCAACTTTGGCTTTTCATTCTGCATGCTCATCACTGGGTGAAATGCAGTGAAAATGTCAGGAACTGTGGAGAAAAGTGAAGTGTTTAGACTGACTTTTTTTTTTAATGTATGCTCAATATTGATTCTTACATAAGTATTTTTTAACACCATTGCTGAGAATGTAAGTGCAGATGGGGACATAAGTAGGCTGAAGTTATATTAGTACTGGGGAGAAGAAAAATAGCTTGTAAAGAGAAGTACTGTCACCACCATTTAGAACAATACATTTTAATAGCATTCCTGATTTTTTGGCACAACTGTGGTTTTTGTTGCAGTATTCTATTCTCTACAATAGAAGTGAAAACAGGGAATAACTGGGGTCATGTGGCAGAAGTGTCTTCTCGATCTTGAACTGCTGACCACTCTGAAAATATATTTTGTGTTTGTTTGACATCATGTGCAGTGAGCTTACTGATACGTGGTTGTGGTTGTGTGTTATGGGTTAATTGCTTTCTTTTGTAGTGTTGAAATGCCTGTTCTTTAGCTAATGAGAAATTTATCCAAGACCCATTGTATAAACTTTTGTAGTCTGAAATTTATATTAACTTTTAACAGCCTTTTTTAATCTTTTTTTTGTCATCTGTCTACTTCCCTTCTTTCCTTTTCCTTTTTGCACTGGCTCTTGGGTTTAGCTTGTCCTCTTGCTGTTCTTTCTTGTGTGCACACCAGTCCTATTGCTGTCTGCACAGCACACCACCACTCTGGGCACAAACAATGCCAGTCAATGAACGTTCACTCGGCAGGAGCCGGGCACAGAACGCAGTTATGCTGTTTTGCTTAGGACCTGCATGAATAGAGAATGTTAATTTCTTCATTAATGACTTTCATACTGATTTTTTTTGAGCTTTTGAAGACTATTCCTTTCTAAATTGATAATTGTAAGGTAGGACAGTCAAAATTTAGTTCTAAACAGGCTGACAGTGTCTGTTAATATTTATAGCCAAACGTGATATTTTTCTTCGTCTCATGAATTATTAATTCTATGGGCTTACATTTCATAAAACATAAAGGAAGGTTTGTCTTTTCTTTTGAATGTTCAGTTTTGACACAACAGTTATTAATATGAGTACTCTGTGACAGATTGCCTTATGGCATGTCTGGTCTTATGACCCATTGAAGCTTTTTCTTTTTCCATTGCTTTTTTTTTTATTATTGTTTAATTTTAAATCCAATGTGTGGCTTTTTCAGTGCAGTTGGCCTCATTACACCTTGTCCAAGTCGGTGGGTATGTCTTACAGGATCGATCTTGGAGGCACTTTGTGATTGTCCTCTTAACACAGGGATCATGTTTAATGTAGCAAACTTAGATTGCTGTTTGATGTTAATGACAGCCTATCAGGCTATTATTAAATATGTATGAGGTGTCACAGTGCTCTCTCTCTTCCTGCTGCTGGTGGAGGAAATGATTTGGTAGATTACTTTGACGATAGGAGTTTAAATGTGGGGCACACCACTTATGTAGCATCTTTAAGAAGTATTTTAAAAATTGCCTGAAAAATAAACGATATGTAATGGTACGGAAAATTCCTAGAAGAATGGCTGCCTGCCGCACTGCGAAGGTAAAGAATTGTGTTGCGTTAAGACAAACCGTGCTTTGGTTTCCAGTGTTCTTGCTAGAAGGCTATTCGAAGTTTGTTGGAAAATGTTGAGACACCCCCAGAAGAGTGTTTGGGCATTGGGCTCCTTGTGTGATTTGTAGAAGGGATCAAGCATGTTTTTGAACTTGTAAATGACCGCAGCTTGAATGACACTGAAACCAACGTTAATGTGAGGGAAAACTACTTAACTACTTTACTTGGGTGTTTGTTATGACATTATTGGCACATCAGAGAATTACTTACAAGGCTGCTGTGCCTCACAATGCACCTTAATGAATTCTTTAGTTCTTCCCTTAATGAACCACATCCTTGCTGCCCAGCCTTTATATCATGCCTCTTGTTACCTGTGAATAATACTCTCTTTGTCCCCATTGAGTAGACAACTGAGGAAAATCACTTGGTGCATTCATATGTGTTCTAATAGAATTCATAGGATCTGCTCTATGTCCCCAAAAAAGAAAGCAGCTGTGCACTGGCATTTACATATCACATAATGAAATCAGAGGTACCTCATGTATTCTCTGCCTCTGTGTTTATGTATGTACATACACATATTTAATCCACTTTACCTTAATTATTTTTTTAATTACCTCTGTCACAGGGAGATGTTTCAATATAGCCTCCATTCTCAAAAGCAGGAGTATCCTAAATTGAGGATTTCTTACCATGCAGCTTTTAATGGGCTGTTAGAATTCCTGAACGTGGCATGTCAGTAAAACTGAGAGGCAAACTTCACTGAGGGGGACTCTCTGTTGCTTTTGCCCTAGAATATGAACCTCAGCACTGTGTAGCCTTTGTGTGGGGATGGTGAAAAAAGGGAAAGCTCTTGATTTTTTTCTGTCTGTAAGTTAGGTTGCTGGATAGTCTTACCTCAAAAGATTTTACAAGTGACTAATTGTTAACTATTGTACTAGTCCCCAGTTGCTCAGTCTGGTTTTTGTCCGTGTCTGTGGTCTCTGCCGAGGAACCTGTGGTAGTTGTGGCTGCCAAGGTTAAGGGTAGTTAATGAGAACCCTTGTTACCTAATAACAGCACCTCCTTCTGCAATGCAGTATGTTGTCAGGCAGGTTTGAGGCTTGATCCCTTTTCTTATTAGTCATGGTTCTCCTCCACCACAAACAGTGACAAGGTTGAACATTTTCTGTGGATTTCTTAGTTTGGGTTTCTTTTTTTTTTTCCCAAGCAACAGTTGATATATTGGATAAAGAAAATGCCACAAATAAAGAGGACTCTACTAATTGAATTAATCAAAAAAACACGTTATAATAATTCAGTGAAAAGAGCTAGTTAGTAAAGTCTGTCCTGAAGGTGGTGAAATAAGAGAATTTCAATTATCTTACAGAATAATTAGCACATTATTTAAGATTAAATATAAAATTAATAGGCTTGTAAGAAGGGTTGTTATCAAGACACTAAAATGTTGTTGCCTTTTTTAAATCAGCAACAAACTTATAGGTCTGTAATTTCTGCAGATATTTTTAGTTTTTAGGTTTTTTCAGCAAATAATCTTAGTGCACAAAAAATGCAAACTTTAAACTGAATATGTCATACAGATCTTAAGGAAGTTACTCATGTTTTGGGAACAAGCATGAAAGCTTTCATCTAAAAAGTTGAAAATATGTTTCTAGCTTTCTCAAGATAGATGGAAAATAACTTGAATTCTACAAAATGTCATTTAGACACTTCACGTGCTCTTCAGAGCTCACTTTTTGTATTTTTTTCAACTTTTAGATAAAGAAATAAACATACTATAATTAGCTAGGTAAAATAAGACAAATATAGAATGTAAAACTTTTCTTCAGTAAGAAGTTCATATTGATACCTGAGGTTTCTGCAGTTGGGAACAGAGAATTCTTTGTCCTTGAACTTGTTTTTTATAGGGTAGTCAAAATACAGGGATAGTCAGTTCTTTCCAAGCAACTGATGCATATCTAAATAGCTCCTTGCAGTAGCTGGAGCTCTGTTCAAACTTGTTTGAAATCTCATTGATTGTCATTCTGATGTTTCACCAGTGGTGGATATTTGGGCTTCACTGTATGAAACTGCATCAGGCAATTTCTTCTCTCCACATGGTCTGGAACGCAGACCCTCCTTCCCATGCCAAAATATATTAGCAGTGGGGGCTTTTTAAACTTCTTTGCGGTGCTCTGAGGTTGGGGAAGTGCCTGTGTTGCGTTAAAGGGCAGCTTGCACTTTTGTAAGCGCTTTAAGACTGGAAGTGATTTTAGCTTCAGTCGCTGGTGGCTTTGCCAGCCCTGGCTGCTGCTCCTGCTTGTGTGAAGCAACCAGGACTCTATTGCAGAATCCATGCAACTGCAGCCTGAGTGTGTCAAGGGTGAGGTGGCTGCAGGGTGAGATGACAGCCTTCGGGGATTTATGGACATGCTGTCATGGTAGTGCATTTGGAAGGAACGTAGGGACACAGGACCTCTTAGTCTGCCTCACCCGAAGTTCTCAGTGGTGTCTGAATCTGGACGGCACAGAAAGGGGGGCTGGTCACTTCACTGCGCACTTGGGTGGTGAACAGGAGCAGGTCAGAGACTTGTGCATGAGTTGCTTTTGTAGGCTTAGCAGTGCATCTTGCCCTGCTCTTCTTGAGGCGTGGCAGAGTCTTGAGGAGGCACGAGCAGCTACAGCAGCTTGTTAATTTTTCTGTCTGCTGCCCTGGATTGCTGGGTGGTTTCATAGCCCACTACTACCCATTCTCACTGCAATGAAGCTGGTGGTACATGTTGCTGAGAATGGAAACGTGTCACTTGTGTTTTTCAAACTTTTTTCTGGTGGATTACTGTCCCCGGAATGTGCTAGAGAGGGTTTTGCAGACAGTGGAATTTTCTGATGAATGTTGATAGCACATGATAGCTGTAATTTGACTGTTTAATTGCAATAGCAGTGATTTTCTTTTTCTGTGATATTTGGAAGATTTTTAGGAGTATGAAGTTAGGGAAGCATCTTTTTAGGGAAGAGGTACAGTGTCAGAATTTAACAGGCCTGGAGTTATATTTTGCATGCTCTTCCCAGTAGTTTTGGAAACCCTTGGCCGTTAACTGTTTATATTGTTTGGCTATCTCTTTATCATTGAAAACATTGATCTGAACTTTAGCAGTTGTAGGAGATAGTTGGTGTTCCTCTTTGGAAAGCTGGTGGGAAAAATGTTGTTTCTGTGTGTTTTGAATGGCCGTGTTGCAGAAGCTGTTTTCTGCCTTGCACACAGATGTATAGCAGGACTAACTCTGCTGCTAGGATTGCCAAATATTTAGTTGTGAGAGTGTTTTAAGTTTGTCAAAATGCAGCAGTTTCATAGTAAAATGTTGCATGCCAACATTTCACTTTAGAATCTACCAACCGTTGAATCTGAAATATTCTAAGACCTTTTTGCCTTGAAACAGAAATAAAACTTGGAAAGGGCGTTTTTCTTACAGTAATGACTGTGAAAACTTAAATTCTTCTAACATAAGTGCTTAACAGAAATTGCTGGACCAAAGTAGCCAAAGTAGAGCATTTCTGTATGTGTAGTATGTGTAGAGCTGTCTGAATTTCTTGCATCTCTTGGTGCCGACAGCACTGCCCACGACCTGAGTGCTCTGATAGCCTACGACTATCAGTGCTCTGACCTGTAGTATGGGTGATTGAAGTGACATTGCCAGAAATAGCTTTTTCCAGATGCTTTGGATGGGCTGAAGCTTTCCTGTCTCTCTGAAAGTATTTATTCTTTCTAATAACATGGGAAAGAGAGTAATCTGAGGTGAATGTTAAGACAGCAAATTAGGCAGACAGGAGTAGACTAGGACAAATAGCTAAGTAATCCTTAAGTGAGGAGGGAGGATCTGACTGATTAAGGAAGACCAGTACAGCTGTACTAGCTGGTTAGCAGTGTTTGGGAGAGGGTGGACAGGGAAGTTAAGACACAGGGAGTAGAGACTGAGGAGTGTAAGAGAGTAAGAGTAGTGGATTGGGAAATTATGAAATGGGATTTCCAATACTGGAGATGAGCACAGGGAGATTAGGGAAGAGCTAATGTGTTGGCAGAGAACAGGGCAGACTGGGCAAGGATCCTAGAGACAGACAAGCTGTCTGCCACTAGGGAGAGAGAGAGCCTGGATGGGATAACTTGGGCTGACTGGGAACAGGATGTGATGTGACTCCATGTTACGGGTGCAGCTACTCTGTGTAGAAATTGTCACATCTGTGCTGCCGCCTGTGCCACAATGGTCATTTCCAAGGCAGGGAATTTCAAAGACAAAGGTTTTTGTGGTTAATACAATGTTTTTCCAAATACCATCCTTAATTACTGGTCCTGTTTCTAAGGGAATACTGTATAAACCATTTCAACCACTACTTTTTGGTGGGAATCGTAATTGCTTATGTGATATTTCTGACAATGAAGGCAAAACTCTGGGTGTTGATCTGTTAAAGTTTTGAGCCTTCACAGCTTCATCAGTTCTGAGTGGAAACTGTGCTTTGAGGATGAACTGTTTCATAAAGTTATGTATGTTGAGAAGGAGGTGCTTAAATTGGTGCCAGAATTAATTAACACTTTGGATCTTAATTCTTTGCCCGTGTTCTAATCTGTAAGATGGGAATTTTACTACCTCATCATTTCTAAGGCCATTTGTGAAGATAAACTTCACGGAGTTTATTTTATTAATTTGATAGTCCAGTAATGCATATCAGGAAGCTCTGCCCCTCCCTGAAACTTATATTTAATAATAGGTTTTGAATAGTGCACAATAAATAAAGCCTAGAGACATTTTCAAACTGCTCATTAGCTGAGTGTCATGAATGAATGAGCAAAGGATCTTTCAACATAAAGAAAACAGAACTGAGAACTGTGTACATGTGCACTCTCAGGGGGGAGAAGTTATGGTGGCTTTAATTATGAAGTTTTCCTTATACATATATTTATGTGTGGATAATTGACATTATGATTCTGGAAAAAGTATTTTTAAAGCAGTCTTTTGTGCATGTTTTTTCTCTTCATCTTACTGACTTGACTTGATCCATAATTTCAAATTTTAAAGCATGGAATCTGTTTCTTTCGATTTTCATTGGTATCTATGTCTCTTACATGCTTAATTTTTCCCCCACGACTGTTAGATTTAATTAAAGAGCAAAAATCCCCACTACCACCACCCCCATGCCAAACCTCCTGACTTGAAGTGTTTTATTGAGCATATGGTTATATTTTATAATATAGAACAGTTTGGCACTTTGCTGGAGCTGCATCATTGATATATGTTAAAAGCTTCAAAATATTTTTTCCTCAGTGTTTTTTTTTTTTTTCATGTTCTGTATCACCTTTACCTTAGCTTTTTGGCATACTCATTTTTGAAAACTTTAAAAGACAGTAGCTTGAAGAAGCCTGTAATATCATAGGATAGTGTAGCACAGAATGTGCTAATTACAGATCAAAGCTAAACTATTTTTATGTGCCTTTTCCTAAAGGAGAAACCTGGGGCTTTGAACTAGTCAGGCTAATTTTTGCCACTAATGTTTTTAAAGCTGCTAAAAACCTTTTTTTTTTTTTTGTAGTTAAAGAGATAGTGCATCCTTATTCGGCTTGCGATGTCTATGTTAGCTGTGTAGCAGGTAAAAAAAGGGAGGTTGGGTATTCTGAGGGGAAATGTCCGCTCTGCAGATGGAGCTGTGAGGTCTTAAAAAGCCGAGGCATAGAGCCCTGCCAAGGGAAAAGAGCTGGTTCTGGTGAGCTTTTGCTCCCACACAGGTGTGTTCTTGGGGTGTCTCACAGGTGCTGGACTGTCCCCTTTGCTGTCAGCCACAGCTAACCACGGTGAGAGCAGTGGCAGCAGTTTACCATGTGCAAGTTACATACATGTGCTGGTGGAAGGAAAGCTGGCTGGTCCTGCAGTTTATAACCAGTGCGGTAATTGGGCTGGGTAATTGCCGGGCAGCCTTGTTAGTTTGTCTGTGAGTTGGCCATTGTCTGTGTCTGCCACTAGAACAATAAGAAAAGGGGGCAGATTTTCTGCTAAAATAATTAGACTATCAACAGTGTTCTGTCTTGTGGCCAGTCCCCATCACAGACACCGCACCTGAATCTATTGTACAAGCCCTGGCTGTACACGTAGGGAAAGTAATGGTGTCAGTCAGCTGTGAAAAGTTAAATTGACAGTAAACTTGATTTAACTTAGGCTGTTCCAACTGGTCTAACTGGGCCAGAAATGCTTTGGATATTTCATCTCCACCTCTGCCCACTGGTGCTAGAATTGTCTGTGAACTTTTAAAAAGCAGGGAGAATTGAAAGACTTCATTAAATAATACTTCTGGGTACTTTTCTTTGGAATGCCCTGCGAACAATACCTAGAGGTTAGTTTTAATTTTTCACACAGTTATGTTTGAGAAATTTGCTCTGTCAGTGTTCGTGCTGTTTGAAAAACTTGCCTTGAATGAAGAGAAATCAGATCTGTCTGCCTTGTGTGTAGAGGAAAAAAAAAAGTTAAAATTATATCCTTTTTATTTACTGTGTCATACTATTACTTGTTATTGGGAAGTAGAGTTAATGATTCAAGCATGAGTTTCACCTCTTCATGCTATACCAGTTTTCCTAGGGGGATTTTTTTGGAGAGAGATGCATGTAAGCAAATACTCCTGACTTTAAACATGTGGCTGTGTGTTTTAAGAAGCTCTACTCAGTGGTAACAGCAGAGACATGGAAAATGATGCAGTATTGGAAATTTTTTATTAGTGGCTCTGCAAGTAGATCTGATTTCAGTAGGTGATCTTTATTTCTGCACATTGTATGTTCTTGCTTTTTTGCATCAGCAAAAACATTAGGTGGAACAGAGTGACTGTAGGTGGACTGCTCAGTAAGGAAAAATGAAATGAATCCTTGCAGATGAAGTTGGATAAAAACACATATATGTAAAGTGACGTTGTTCAGAGCTTTCTAAGGAATTTGAGTTTAACCAGGAGTCTTATTAGCAGTCTGATTATTAGCACGGAGGAATACATACTAAGATGGAAAATAGAAAAAAATTTACTTGCATTTTTTTACAAGGCTAATTATTTCTTTGAAGTAGATGTTTTTATTTTGAGTGTGAAATAATATTGTTTGAGGAGGTGCTTCTGTCTCAATTCTGTGGTGTCTATGTGATGTTTTTCTTTTTTTTTTTCTTTTTTAAAGCAAGACCATATTTTAATTCTACTAAGTTGTCCTTCTGATGCTTCTAGGAAGTACTGTTAGTACCATTATTTTGTATGTTAGTTTTTCTACTGAGTCTTCTGTTGCTCTTAATTAAATAAAGTTTGTTGTTTATTAAGGTGACTAATAGAGGAAGATTGGTTATTTAAAACTTTTTTTGGTGGATTATGAAAGGGGAAAAATAAGTGTATGGCATCTCAGTAACTGGAGATGTAAGCAACTGTAAATAAAAGTTGAAAAAAGAACCAGGTAGATATTTTTATTTTGGTCACTTCATTGGTTCAATACTTGCTGTTTTCTGTATGTTCAGTTGGTAGATGCCAAATAGTTTGGTGGGGTTTTTTTGTTTGGTTTTTGTTGGGTATTTTTTTTTAATTCTCTTTTTGCAACTAAGACAGCTGCTACTCTTGAAATGTAGGCAAATGTGATCATGCTGTGATGGAATTGAATGAATGAATCAGAATGTGGTGGGAAGTTCTATTTTTGTTTTGCATAGAAAGCAAAACAAAATGGCAGAAAACTTACCATGGTCTAAATAGATGGGCAGCTCAATTCATGAAAGCAGAGCCAGACACACCTCCTGTGATGCTGCATTGGTACTAGAATTCTGTAGGTTTTTACATAGAATATAAGACTTAGGTAGGGAATTAGTTTTTATATACTTCAATTGCCAAAATGCAAAGATGCTGAGGTTTATCTTCACTGGTCTTTTTGACCCTGCATACCTGTTTTATTTCTGTTGTATTCACAGAGTAAGAACTCTTGCTCATGCTTCCAAAATTTCCTGTTAATGACTGCCTGAGCTCCTCTTTCTGTTCTTTCTACTACTCCAGTATAAAAAAGGCTCTCAAAGAAACACACTCAGAGGTGCTCAAGAACTTCATTAGATGTTACTCAAAAGTTCTGTGTAATGGTAATTTCTGTATCACTTTCCTCTTAATGCAGTTCAGATTTCTTCCCACTAGTATCTGTTGTTGAATCACTGTGTTCTGATAAGTCTATGCAATAAAATGACCCCCTCCTCTTTATATTTTTGTAAGCCAGAAGTTAAGCCATGAGAATGAAAAGATTCTATCAAGATTCTCATCAAATCATGAAAGAAAGGAAAAAGAATCTGTGTAAAGTAATCATCATTCTCATTTTACTTTTCTTCCAAATACAGCCTTTCAGAAGGCAACTCTAGGCTACAGCCTGTGCAGTGAAAAGTTCAGGTATATATTGTGGGTTTATTTGACGGTTTCACAGTTCTTTTCTTTTTTTTAAGTAATAACTCTGCAAAATTGCTTACATGGTCAGTTTATCAACTTCCTGCAAGAGAAGTTCAGAAACATCTTGCTTTCTTTAGTCCACTGAGTTATTTTGCCTTTTTTAAATTTAATGCTATTATTTTTTCCTATACAGTGAGGCCTAAACCAGGCTAAATCACAACTTAAAATCCTCTGATACACCAAAATCAGAAGAGAACACTAGATTTTTGAAGCATGGTTAGTGAGATGTAGGCAGTCATACCTGCAATTTCCAGTTGTGTTGAAATCATCCATGGTCACTGTCTATTCACCTGCACGAAATCCTTAGGTTTCTTATAAAATTCAAACCTAGTCCCGGGTATTTTCTGAACTGTGCTTGTTAAATCTGGGTAAGACCATTTGCTAATTGCTGTCACTTTTGCTTTTGGAACGTGACCTTTAAAGCATCATCTTTAGAAACTCAGGATAATATAAACTTTTCCCGCCATCTATTGTTTACTTAATTATTTGTTTTTTAATACCACCAAGAAACTGAATGGCATACGCTGTTTAGGTGCAGAGCAGTGATATTTAACTTCACTAGGATGGAAACATTTGGAGAGTATTTAATTTTTTTCAATCCATTAGAGAATCAGGAGAGTTACTTTTTCCCATAATGAAACTGCTCAGTTATTCTGTATAAAGGGATGAAAATATGAACTGGTGATAGAACCTGCCTACCTTGAAGCTCTTTCAGGCACTTGATTAGCAAATTTGTGACAAAAGTTTCCAATTTTATTAAATGACTGAATTGCAGTTTTGTCTATACTGACATTGTGAAGACTCTTCAAAGTAGTTTCTTGTGATTCCGTTGTTGGACAGAGATGGAAATTTCCTGGGATATGGCTTTTGAAACAAATAATGCTTGCTGGAAGACAGCCTGCTGTGCTGCCTAAGCATGCTTGGTGTTCTCTGTTTACCTGATGAAACAGTGGCTTGCGGCGCTGCCCAAGTTTTTAATGCACATGTATGAGCAGTTCCCTTGCTGCCCAGTTTCAATTAAGTTGAGATTGATCTTTCACCTCAAACAGGATCATGTTTTTTTAATGTCACGCTGGAAGGTCAGTGGTCTGAGGGACATCAGGACTGTCCTTTGAGCCTCAGACAGGTGGAAGAAGTAGAGTAGTGAAGTGTTGAAGATGAGCGCTTCAGAAAGCATCTACATCAGGTTGTATTCCTCTGAGGGCAAATAGGGGCAGGTAACATCAACTTGTGTTCAGTGGGAGATAACGTGTATTAAGTTAACTGGATTGTGTGGACCTTAGAATGCTTCAGGCATTATATCACTTAGCACTGAATTAGCTTCATTACTGACTGGTTGCAGTGCTACTGTGCTCTGCTACAAGAGGTTAAAAATTACTGTTTCAGCATCATTTCTTCTGCATTTTGGCTTCCCCAAATGGAGGGAGAAAGCATCAAAACCTTCAGAACTGCATTTTGTGTTGTCACCTCTTTCAAAATGGAGGAGAAAGAAAAAGATCCTGTTTTGAATGCATTTAATATGTGCTATGTGAATGCAATTGCACTGTTCAGCATAAAACAGGGTTGACCATGTTTTCCATTAACTTATATTTCTTACTGGAAGGTAAGGTTCTAAACAGAAATGCAATTCTTTATTGACTTTCCTCAGAAAATTAACTATGCCTGCTAGACTGCTTCCTAGAAGCGTACAACTTGTTTCAATAGCTAGTTTTGCAAAATTAATCTTTTTGATAGCGGACACTTTTCGTCACTAATTTGCCTGTTGGTGGTCAACAGCCCAGGAAAACATTGAGAATATGTATTTTGACTAAAAACATAGTGTAATTAATTACTAAACAAAATAATGTTCATTGAGTTTATTTACAAGATAATTGGATTATTTTTAAACCTATACAAGTGAAAATATTGCCTGTTTCTTTGTTTAGTATAAAAATTGTTAGCAAATCTAGCAGCTCTTCTCCATGCTCTTTACATAGCTCAATTCTGTGTGGTTAAGTAATATTACTGATACTTTCAGGAAGAGATTATTATTATCCTGCAAAATTATTAATGCCTTCAGTAAAGTGAGATTGCATCTGACACACTTATATTTGCATCCTTGCACTGTAAGAACTGAAGCCAATTTTTTACTGCACAGTCAGCTACAGTGTTATAGATGGAAAATAAATAAAATGTTAAAATAAAGCTTGTACATAAATACTTGGAAAGTACAGTGATGTAGTTTAGGTACATTGGAATGGAAATCTGTAACAGAAAATCTTCCCAGTTCAGACATTTTGTGAATGGCATTTCATTACTGCTTGTATTTACATTCTGGTTAAAAAATAATAATTTAGGATGTTTAAATAACGTAGCTAGTTGTAATTATGATAATTTCAGAATGCATTTTAAATCAAGGGACTATGCTTTCATGTGCACATACTTACATGTATTGTGTATTTGTTTCTAAATGAAAAGAAACCTGGTCTCCATCTTCCTGTTGACATCAAACAATCCTCTGATATGCAAATCCAGCTATGGGGAGAACAGATACACAGGGTTTGTTTGGATTCAGTCCAAGACTGAAAGAAAATTATATTTAAAGACGTAATTTATATGCTTTGCCTCATTTAAATGAAAATGCATTTTGAAATAAACCCTATAGCTAAAAACATTTTGGGGCAATGTTATGATCCTTTATATGATGCATTTTGCTATAGCTGGTTTAAAAACATCTTTCTCATACTCCTGCCTGTCTCTTATGTGTAGATGCAGCTGTCTACTTCTCAGTGGCATGTTTTAGCATAGTATGCGAAGATATTTTTATTTTTCCAAATTAGCAAATGTTTGTTATGTGAAATTTAAAGTGTGCATGCGTGTGAATTGTGTGTGTACACACTTAAAATACATCTAAGTACTTTGCTTTCCATCTAAAATTTTGCTTGTATTAACGTTGTGTATGTATTTTCTTCTTTTAAAGGCTTAACTTTAAAATCTGACACAGTATGATTTGTCTAAAAAGGGAGGCTAAATGAGCAACAATTTTTCAGTTTTCTTACCTTCAGCTGCAAGATTTATAATGATTAAGCTTGTATGTTTTAGCATTTGGTTAAATTCCAGGTTTTTGGTTTGTATCTTTGGAGGACTGTTATTCCAGTTCCTGAATATAATGCTTGAAGAGGATGAGTGTAGCAGAGCATATTTGTTTCATGTAAGCTTTAACAGGCCATTGAACTGTTATCAGTGATCAATAATGTTTTTTTATACAGGATGGAAAATACTTGAACAGGAGTTAAATCACTATGAATTTTTCAGAAATCACAGTTCCTTTAGTCTCCGTTTATGTATTGCAAAAATTTCTAAGACTAATCTGATCAACCCTTCTTACATGATCTTTGTGACTGTGTGTCACTACTATTGAGTTTTTCTTCTATTTAGAAAATGAGGGTATGGAAATCAGTGGTCGTATAAGGAAGTATTTAGTTTGGAAGTTCTGTGGCACATACCTTTATATGTGACCTTTACTTGTTCCATGGACACTTTATGCTAGACTATTCTGACCACGTTAATCCAGCAATGAGGATTGCAGAATACTATATAAATTCTTTTTTGGGATAGCAGTTTTATTTTATAACATTATTTGTGGCTCTGTGTGTGAACCGACTTAAAACACATATATTTGAAGATAAGTGTGTTAGTATTTAAGGGAAAAGCTTTCTGTGTCAAGAAATTTTGTTAAACCTTTTTCATTAGATTGTGAGCCTCTTCTATTTTTTTTCTTTTAGTAAAGGATTTTCTGTCTTGCAGTCATTTTATGCAAGTTTTAATTTTTAATATTCACTGTCCGTCCTTTTTTCTTTAAGCATTTTAAGAAACAGAAGAGGCTGATTCCTGAAAGAACGGTTTGGAAGTACTTTGTTCAGCTTTGCAGTGCCTTGGAACATATGCATTCTCGTCGTGTTATGCACAGAGGTAATGCAGGATCAAAGATGATTTGTCTTTACGAAACCTTTTACTATGAGAGAATTAAGCTGGTTGGAATCAATTTTGACAGCTGACACAATGTATGTTTCTGTAACATTTTATAAGTAATGGAAGACCATGACAGAAGTTTGTGGTTGTACATTTGTTGTGGTAGGCATTTGTTTGCAGCAATGGCTTGTGATACCAGGTTTTCAAAATAAGCGATAGTTTGGTAAGTGTTGGAGACCCTGCCACTGCTGCTTCATTTTTCTGGCTCTTACTTCTCTCCTGTTCTTACTCTTTTAGGTTTGCCCATTGTCTTGCCCAGATGTTGCCACCTGCCTTCTTGCACAGCCATCCATCTGTTATTTTCACTTCTTGAGCCTGGCTGGCTTATAAAAGTATTTGCCTCCTGCCATGCCTAATGGTGGTGTGTAGGCCCTTCTCTGTCCCTTTAATGTGCAGCTGTGTTTTCTCCTCTGCTGTGCTCCTCTCCATTCCCTCTAACCCAATCTCTGTGTCAGGTACCGTGTCCTAACAGCCCTTGCAGTTGCCAGCTATCCCTGTCAGGTACCAGACCTCTGTGGCCCATTTTAGACCTCTGTACTGCTGTCTCCTCTGTATGTTGTCTTCATTTTACCTTGTAACTCTGAGTCAAGGAAAGCAGATCATAGTATAGCTGCTTCTCGGATGTACAGTGGTTTTTTTTCCCTTGCAAATCCCTCTGGTTGTGAGTTGTATGTTGGCTGTCTTCTTGGGTTCAGTGGAAATTACATGTCTTAGGTTGGTGGCTTCCTTCTGCTGGGATGCAGAGCTGCCTGAAGGCAGCAGCCCCCTCGTTCTCTGCTGAGCTTTGTCATTTGCAGCTGGGAATGTTGCACCCTTCAGCAGCTCAGCTTAGATGCCCCTGTCCCTGCAAACAACATTCCCTTGTGATTCTCCTTTTTTTTTTTGTCCTTCCCTTTATGTATTTGTACAGATGCCTGCAAGTGCAAATGGTACAAAGAAAAGGACACAAAATTACAGAGTCTTTCCATAGGGTACAGCTATCTTCCTTTAATGCTTTTGTGACTAAACTAGTTTATTTCAGTATATTTTATCTCAAAACCAAAAAGACTTAATGTGCCTTAAAATGAAATACTGACTTCAAAGCTTCTGGCAAACCTATGGGAAATTTAATAATTTCATGGTTACACATCAAAACCAGTGACAATGAAAGCTATTTTTACGTGTAATAATCTGTGTTGGATTATTACACAAAGGGTGATCCAAATTCCCAAAACCAAGTTCAGATAGCAGCATAATGTAATTGCTTCTGTATTCTTTTTTAAAACTTACAAGGCTTTGCAACTTTTTTATTGGAAACCCAAAAACACTGGTGTTTGAAGGGTTATTACCATTTTTTTTACTCTATGCATATATTATGCAAACTGTAATATCCTCTTACCAAAGTGAAGTGATCTGCTTTAAGTTTAGAGCCATGGTGCATTGCTCTCAAGCTGAGTATGAGCTAAACTCCCTTCTCAAACAAATAACAGGTCAGTTTATTTAGAAGACTAACTGGGTAGGTACCTTGTTAAAAATAATAAAATAGAAGTCTCTGCTGTTGTCTCTAAGGGACCAGATTAAAACTTAAACTGAGTATTACTTGTGAAAAATAACTGTCTGGGGTACACATCATTGTTTTTCTTTGTTTCTGCTTGATTAGCCCGATTCCATTGATGAGTTCAAATAACCATTCTCCTGAGTAAAACTTGTGCTTTTTTATTTTTTTTTTATGCCTGCAATTAAAGAGAATCAGTTACCTATTTCAAATAAATAACATCATGTCACTGTGGGTAATCTGTTTAGCAAAAGTGATGAAAAATGTTTTGCAGCTCTTGAAAACATTTTTGGTCTGTTACTTAAGACATAATAAGAGGTTCTCCTGTTCTAATGGAAGTTCTTCTGTGTAGCTTATGTAAGTGATAATGAGCTCCCCGTATGTGCTGCTCAGCTTTGGATGTTGGGCTTTTTGTTTGTTTTGGTTTTGTTTTTTTTTAAGTGTTTTCCATGGCTCAGTGTTTGTACTATTAAAATAGTTGAAATTTTAAATTCCAGACTCATTCTTTCTGAACAGCACTGTCAAATTTTACCAATATTAGCTGTAAATAAAATCCTGTTGGTCTATTATTAATAGAGCAGTAGCTTTTCTTGCGACCTCACTGTGACTTTTAAATATAATTCGTTTTTCTTTCAGATATAAAGCCAGCAAATGTGTTCATTACAGCTACAGGAGTAGTAAAGCTTGGAGACCTTGGACTTGGTCGATTTTTCAGCTCCAAAACCACAGCTGCACATTCTTTAGGTAAGCTTTCTTTGAGGTACGGATGTTGGACAGGTATATATGTTTTTTATATGGTGGAAAGACTTTGTCCACTCAGGAAGAGGAAGAAAAGGGTTAGGTCCAGGTAAAGGTGTTCTTAACCTTTATGACCATGTTTTTATTATTATTTATCTTAAATAATAATAATTAAAAATGGTCAGCACCATGGACAAATACAAAAAAGCTATAACACTGAGGCAGTACTTTCAGCACTACAGCTCATTGGGTTTCCCCCCACCTTTCTTTAAGTTATTTAATGTACATTTCTGCCTCTGAACAAGTCTTCATGACCACAGTATTTCCTAAAAATGCTAGGGAAAAATAAGACAATGATATGTTAAATACTCATTCCAACTTTAATCAGTGTTGGAAAGAATCTAGTAATTCTGTGTGTCTCTGTGGGGTAACACTGATGACCTCTTGGTTATATGCTTTGAAAGGTCTCACGGAGGAGCTCCCATGTTTTAAGGTAAGTTTCTCAATATAAGCTAAAGTAGTCAGAAGAGATGAGAGTTAGGCTTTATGAACCGTGAAGACTTTAAAAACAAAACAAAACCCCCTAAACAAGCAGCAAAACATTTCTCAGATAACTCAGAAAAATAAGAATAGGAAAAAGCTTTCTGAAATTCCCAGATTATTCTTTGCTTGCACACAAAAATAATATTGTATTATCTTTACCCAAATAAAATTTTCATGTAATTCGCATCTTTTGATTAGCATGTGAAGACTAGGACGATTAAGAAGCCTTTAAAGAAGAAAAATTTAAAATCTGGGAGATATTTTAAGTTTAAAAGTAGGGAATGGATAAATGACAGAATCTAAGAGGATCTCTGTAGAAGGGAAAAGCCTTTTAAATAGAGTAGCATCTACTTTAAAGAGAAATTTAAGAATTCGTGTTTATATTACTGTTATGTTGGGCTTTTTTAATGAAGAAAAAATTCTTTTCCCTCACTAGAATGACTGTGTTTAGTGGTTGCTGAATTCAGACCTGTTCACGGCCTGCAAGAGGTGTGAAATCAACTTTGAGCTCCCTTAAGAGCAGGACCTTTGATAGCAGCATGCACAGTTGTCTCCTCTTCCTTGTAAAGGGCATTAAGGCAGGCAGAGCACCTTACTGATGCTTGAATACAGATAGAAAAATCAATTCCAAACGCTGCTCAGTGAGGATTTTTAACAAATGACAGTGACAATAGTGTAATTAGACGTTTGGATATTTTGTATGTTTGACAAGAGTGTGCAGTAAGAAAGGTAATATCTTGGAATGCCAAGAATGATTAAATACTTATAGTCCCTATGTTAGAGCCATAGGAGGACACACAAATTGTTTTTGCTCAGATGCTGATGTTTCTAATTAGGCTATGAAACATCAGACTTCTCAGGTTAAGATATGCCGTATTTATCCTCATGTCTTAATTTTAATTTTTCCCAGTTACCAGTAGAGTATGGAAGAAGAGAGGTTTTTATTTTTTTTTTTCCATGTTGGTACCACATTTGAGCTGTGGGTGGTACCTGTGTTAACAGCCAAAAGAAATATTTCAGAATGGAAGTTTTTGGTTCTTGCTTCTCTGTATTCCAGGAACCCTTTGGTGACTCCTTTGTGCCTTCCTGTTTTTACCACATTTGGTGCATTCTGGTACTAGTATAGTCAAACCCAGTAACTGCTGAGATCTTAATAGGACTGAGGTGAACCTCAGATACAGATGTGCAATGTTGCATTAATGAAAAAAGAGACAGAAGGAGACAGTAAGGCAGTGAGACCAACCTGGGAACGTGCTTGGGTTCCATGCTGAAGGTAGAACCCTAAAGATCTGGTACGAGCACATGGGTGTATGTTATCTCAGTGCTGCTGTTCATGCTGCCCAGGTAACCCCGTGGCAGTCTCTGGGCAGCACCATGGAGATCAGCTTGGAGTTGGGTCTGGCTCCTGCCTGCACATGGAAAAAGGTTGTGAAGAGGGAGCTGTAAATCCTAATCTGTGGGTTAGAAGCTCACAAAAACGACAGAAGTCAGCAATGAGGGCCAAGAGTTAGACTTGTGTTCTGAGGCAGAAGTCAGGAAGTTAAAGAGGAACAAACTGCCTCAACCCTGGATTATTTTGGCTCGTGGCCAGGGAATGGTTGCAAAAACTGAGCTAGAAGTTTTAAAAAAAGCTGAAGACTGAGCCAGAGTTAAAAATGGTGTAAAAATCCCAAGCCCTTTAAAGCTCATCTTTTACAGATGCAAGAATCTTCCAGAGAGCAGGGAGGAGGGGAATGGCAGCTCTGTTTCTTATGTTGGTTGCTGTGTCCTGGTAGAGGAGCTGTTATTTTTGTTTTCTTTTTTCCCTGTCTCCTCTTTTCCCATTTCACTCCTAATTATGACCTAGTGTCACAATTCAGCCTAAGAAAGAGGTTTCTTTCAGCTGTTAACCTAGGCTACAGGCAAGACAGTGATTTTTTTGATTTATCATGTCACTAGCAGAGACCATTTCTTAAAATTAACTTCTTCCGCACTTTCTGATGCTGGTTTTCTTGAAATTTCCTTAAAAGTTACATCTTTTTATGATTCTATAAACCTTTGGTGCATGAAACCCAGTGAATTACAAACATATGTGTAGCAATTTATACTTGTTTACAGGCTTTATAAAAATTTCAGTAGCAAACTAGATTCGGGCTTTCAGAGATAAAGAAATGTACTAAAATTTTAATTAGGTACAGCTTCTAACTGCTAATTATGAATAATACTGATTTAATTAGAATACTTACTGATGGTCCATTTGAAACAAATGAAAAAACTGTGCTGGACAGGGTTGTTCATGTTTTTAACTCTTTTTGTATAGCCTTATCAAGAAGTAGAATTTTCTTTTGTCATGTCTATACCTTTTTGAAAATAAGAAATCTTTCTTCCAAAAGTGCAAAGGTAAAGGAGGCATTTGGTATTGTTGATTTGATACAAACTTGACAGCATTTATTGTTTTCAGAAGACTTTATATTAGAAAGCAACTTATGATCCAACAAAGGCTTCATATTCCTTTCCCTATGACTGTGTTAGGGATTTTTTTGTTGTTGTTTTAATGGCTGAATGCCAGGCCTTAAACTCTTTGGTGAAATGGCAATTCTAAGGCCAGCTCATGGAAACACGCAAACAGTCTTTGTTAGTCATTCTGTAGATGTAAAGATAGTCCATCTTTCAGTATTTCATTTACAAAAAGAATCCCCTCAATTCTCTGCTGTGGTCATGCCATAAAGCTACACAGTGTGCTCTCCAGGTGGGCACTGCTGCCAGGATGTCAGTACCTTCTTGCAGGGTATTGACAGTCTTCTTTGCAATCTTCTTAAAATGCTTAAATGCACAGGATTATTTGTATTGAATTCTGGTCTTTGTTCTGTGGTTTGACAACCTCTGTCATTTTCATGATACTGCTGTCCCGAGCACAGAGCTGTGTAATGAGGGATTTGACTGTAAACTCATGCAGCTTATGGGGGATAAAATACCTCATGAAAATATGTGCAAATACTCTCCTGTTCTCTTGTGTATAGATTTCTAACCCAGGAGAGGGTGTGCTGAGGTGGTGGTGTGCAGCACCATTCTGTCAATTAACTCCACTTTGATACCAAACCCTTCAGAGATCCTGCATCCTCAGTGTACAGGAAGGCTGGCAGGGAAAATCTTCAGCAGATTAATTGCAGTCACCAAAGAAGCCATATTAAAACAGCTCTTACTTTAGGTACAGAAACTGGAGATCTCTTACAGTAGTTTGAAAGCTGTAGATAAATTATTGTGCTGTTGCAATACTCCATTATAAAATAACCCAATGTATTTATAGATGGATTTCTGTAGTTAAACTGTTTGCATAACGTGGGCTAGGTTGCAGAGCTACTTTGAATAAATGCAGTATTCTAGGTCTTGTATCTGTAGCTGAAGACAAGCCCTTGTTCCTATACCTATATTAAACAAGTACAAACCCCCCAACATTACATAGAATCATTAGGGTTGGAAAGCATTTCCAAAGATCTTCAGGTCCAACCTTCAACTAAATATCACCATGCCCACTAAACTAGATTGTGAAGTGCCAAATCTTAGAGATTTTGTTCTGTCACTGGTTGCTTACTGTCAGTGTTTTACATTTGCTTCTCTGTTACTTGGTTTGTATGTCTTCAGCATCAACATCCATCTTGTTAAGCACTTGCATGTTGTGTTGAACACTGCATTACAAAATTGCACATGAAGTCATTCATAAGCTGTGTCTTTTGGTTTCTTAAATGTGGCCTTTTTAACCCTCTTCCTTGAACTCTGATAGTTGTATCCCAATGTATGGGATGATGACCTTTTTTAAAGCTATAGTCTGATAACCTCCTTCTGAGGCAGCCATTACATTTTCTGTATGAGTAGATTTAACATTTTCCAGGCAGATTTTTCCTCCCAGCTTGATAGTATTTAGAGCTGTATTTACTGTATCTCATTCACTTGTCGATGCCCTCAGTTTTTAAGTGAACACACTGTCCTCTTTAACTCAGGCGTGTTTATGCAGGTAATAAGATGGATTGTTCATATTATAATTCTCCATGATAGGTTCTTTGCCTCTGATCCTTCAAATACAGCTTCCTGCTCCCTATTAACCACCATTTCTATTGTGTCGATTCCCTCTCCCAGTAGTGGAAAGCCTGCATAAAGAATCAACCCTTTCTGGATCTACAGTAACTTTAAAGGGAGGGAGCTCCAGAGCAGCAGCAGATTCTGAGGAAGTGTGGTATTGGATCCAGGCCTTTTTCAAGGAGTTTACTGTTCAGACCTGTAAATGCAGTGAACAGAACACTAAAGTCACCAATTTTGTTGTTAAAAGAAAAGGCACCTTATCTGTTATGTCTTTTTCTTGTATTATCCCACTTCTGTGTCTTCAGATGAGTAAAGGAAGTCAGGAAGTTGCATTTTGGGATGCTATATTTCACTAAGAGGAAAATAAAATAGATACAAGAAGGAAACATAATGTATAATTGCAAGTGGTAGCTGCTTGCCAGTGGCACAGCTATGTCCTGAGATTGCTTACCATGTTAAAGGGATCATTGCAGTGCTTTCAGTAGTTCCTGAATGTCAGAATTATCAATCTTTGGTGTCATGTTCTGTTTAAAAACAGCTTACAAGTAGTAATGGTGTCTGAATCTTCAGGTTGTTTTTGTGATTCCATGACTAACGTAGGAATTTCAATTCCTTTCACTAGCTGGTCATCAGGGGCTTCAGGCTGTGTTGCAGTGAAGGTGTTACACTAGGCTAAACGCTGTAAAATGATAACATTTGTTCTTCCTTTTCACTATCATCAATCTTTCACAGTCATATCAGACCCCTAATGTATCAGCAGGCTTCCCAGAGCTACTGGTTAAAATTACCTTTGCTTTTGGTAGACTATGAACCTTCAAACCTGTGTTTTCAGCTGCCCCCTGTGGATTCTGTGAAGCCTCTTTCTGGCACATTACTCATTGCCAGCTACTTGCATCATATCTCAGAGCAGCAGAGGCACCGCTGCTGGAACCAGCGAGCAACCAGATTACTATTAAACTGATTTTTGTTGTTAGATGAATTCTGCCAAGAAAGCATCAGAATATATGAAACCAGTGTGTTAATTAATGGGTGCAAAATACAGCTGAAATTTTTCAGAGGTGTCCAAGCTCACAAGTCTTTGGGGTGTTAAAAAAAAAAAAGCAAGAGGGAAATAGAACAGTAAGGGTAATAAAAATATGAAAGCTGTGTCATGCCAAATGTTGTTTAATTACAGTTTTCAGTGTTAAGATATCTGTTATTAAACACCCATTAAAGTACTGCTGTTGATACAGTAGAAAGCAGAGTGGCTTCTGGATATTCTGGTAGTTATTTTGGTGTTGCAGTCTTCCCAACTGCATGTCTGTCATTTTGCAGGGAGAAGAACCATTCCTCCTGACCACTCCTCTGTTGTGGGCAAATACTAACATCCCATGAGACTGAATGTCTCCTGCAGTAATCTGTTAGGTTGAGTTGCCTTTGCCCAGCGTTCTCCTTGTAAGCTCCCCATCACTTGCAGTCTCAGTTCAGAGCTGCCATGATTTCTCAGTCCCGCACTGAAGGAGAGGGGCTGCAGAACTCTCTGCCTTCCTAGGGCTGGAAGTCTCCCCCAGAATGTTTAGGGGGACAGATCCTCTGTAGGATACGATCTGGGGACCTCTGTCCTTGTCTGTCTGTTACAGAAACACATTCTCAGTTTATATGGGTTTTCAGGATTGTCTGCCAAGAAGGAGATCAGTTGAAATTATGGGTTACCACCAGCAGTGGCCTGAGATAAGGTGGTACAGGGTTTTCCTGTCTGAGCTGAGCCTTTTAACTAGGAAAGTACTTCTCCTTACTTCCTACAAAAGTATGATGTAGTTTGAGATGCAGCCTTTCTCATAGGTAAGGCACCTTGTCAGAACAAAACCCTTAACTTTTGGAAACGATTAAATTATCCATTCAGTGATTTATTAACCTGATTATTCAGGTGTGGAAGTACTTAGGTTCCAGCATTCATACAGAGATCAATTCTGAATTAGCATCATCTCTTCAGAAGTGAAGAAGTGTTACAAGATCTTTGTGTCAAATAAAGTAGTGTGAGGTTTGTACTCTTAATTTTTGTAGCTTGTAGTGAGAGTGCTGATTTTAATCTGTAGTGGTGTTGCAAGATGTTTGATTTCAAAATAAAATCAACTTACATTGAATTGACAGAATTCAACTGGTTTTCATCATGAGGATTCAGTGCTTAAGAAAATATTTAAAAAAAAAATTGAAGTAAAATTCCATGTAGGTCTGTGACTCTTTTTGCTGTTAGGTGGTCATTTTGGGGGATATAGGGACAAAGTTCAGAAACAATACACCAAAATTGCTACTACCCTATTTTTTTGTAACTTTTTTTTTAATTGCTCAGTCATTTGTGAGTGCATCACTCAGAGACATTTTTGTAATGGCATTTTTTTACTGAGCTGAAATGTGTCTCAGAATTTTTCTCTTCCAAGTAACACAGATGGACAGGGTTTGATTAAAATCAAGGGGAGAGATGTCTTGGAGTATCCAATGTAAATTTACTCTGAGACAGTCCTAGTAAATACTTCTTTTCAAGAGCTGATGTCTCCAGAGCCCACAGCTCTGAGACAGGATTAAGCTGGGATAAACACAGGTTTGGGAGCTGAAAAGCCCTCATGGAGTTTAGTCCAGCAGCAAATAGCTGAGTTGCTCATGGGAACATCAGCCTCTGCTGGGCTTGTGCGTTTTCCTGCCTTCACCTCTGAAGGTCCTGGATTTCAGGCTCAGTTTTAATTCCAACTATTCAAACTAAACTGTTCATTAGTTTCAAAAGCAGCTTTTTCAGAATTATGTATTCTCAACAGACAACTTCCAAAACAAAAAATTCAAACCATGGAAGAGAATTTCTATCTGTTGTTTCTAGTCAGTGATAACAGCTTGGAAAGTAAGCAGGTATGTGTGTGTTTAGTGTGTTGCCTGGGTTCTCTTCAGGAGAAATTAATTACTTTTGAGCTTATTTAAAAGCAAAAGGTGGAAGTATTCTACAACTAAACAGTTCTGGTAATTAGGTATTGGTAGTGAAAATAAAGCTGCATTGGATGAAATAGATGCCTAATTCATGTATTTCTGTCAAACTGAAGTGTCATAAATATGAAATTATATATGTAGCAAAATGAGAAATATAACATGAAAAATACTTTTCAACCAAGAAACCTGTAATTTTACTACTGTGTAACAACAGAAATTCTCATTCAAAAATACTTGTGTGTTTATTTCAGTTGGTACACCCTATTATATGTCTCCAGAGAGGATACATGAAAATGGTTACAACTTCAAATCTGACATCTGGTCTCTAGGCTGTCTGCTGTATGAGGTAATATTTGATATATACAGTGTACTTAATAACACTCTTGTACTTCCCCCTCACCTCCCTTACATAACTTCACTATATGAAATACTTTTATGTGTGTGTTACTTGAGAATTGCCTTTTGCTGGGCTCACTACAAAGATTTTGCAGCAATTTGTTGAAGATTGGACATAAGGATTAATAAGTGAATAGTAGGAAGCACTTGTATAATTGTTCTAGGTGTTCTCATGGCCTATGCTGATTATATGGTTTTTGGTAATAAATGCACTTAGAAGCAGGAGGACTGACTTGAGTTTGCAACTAATCCTTTCAAAAACTGCATTATAGTTACTTTTATGTAAATTTATTATTTTTATAGATATTTAAAACCTAAATAAAACAATAAAAAGAGCTTACTTATTACTATTAGCTTGGATTAACTCTCAACATAATGACTTCTGCACAGACATATGTAATTTTTCTAGTATGATTAGTTAAACTGCAATTATTGTTTAATTTCTGTTTGTACAGCCAATATTGGTAGGTGACGTAATTTTAAATAACATTCTGAGAAAATAAAGATACAGGGCAAATTGGAATTGAGGCAAATGAATGTGTTAATAATAGGTAGGCTTCTAAGGCAGTTATGTTTTCCAAGTTCTTTGCATATTATTTCCTGATTCAAAGAGTAAACAATTGTGTCGAAGGATACTGGAAGAAAATTTTGTTCCATCAGCATTGGCAGTGAAGTCTTCCTAGTCATCTTCCAGGTAAAAGCTAATATACTCAAGTCACTTTTTGTTTACCTGTAAGCCACCTGCCAGGGTGAGTCAGCAGAACTCATTTAACACATACACAACAGTATCAGCACCTCCAGTTTATTTTAGGAGTTTGTAGAAGGCATTGTCAGCCTGTTAAGGTTGTATGTTATTACTAGTGAATTGTCTCCAGTAATGCTAATCTACTTTCCATCACTGACATGTTGCTTTGCATATGAAAAGAGCAAATAGCTCTGTTGCAGTTCTGCGGTTTACAGAACCTGTGTATAACTGTTGCTTCTGAATCAGGGAAGTAATTCTTACGGAATGAAGTCTTGTAGCTGATAGCAAGTATTTAGAAGGTTAAATTCTGAACTAAAACTTAATCCTATGCTGGAATTCCTTAATGCTGACTATTACAGCTGCTATCAGTTTCAGTGCTTTGCTTTACACACTTGCACAAGCCCAAAGGTAGCATAAAGGTAGATGAGCATTTTTCAGTATTAATAATTTTTTGCCCCTCATTGGTTTTGCTAGAGGAATTTTTAAGTCTAGAAACAAGTAAACCCTTTGATTGAGTAAATAAAAACATGTTTTTTTGTTGTTTTTTTTTTCTTTTATGTTACATGAAATTAAATTGCTGGGTAGAACTCAGTGGCACTTTTCTAAAGATTATTTTTTTAAGCTTCCTGTCTTTGTGTTGGTACAGTATATTAAACACCTGTGTGAATGTTACATTTTTCTTTGATCTGGTAAATAATTTCAGAATAGCTAAATATCTTAATTCCATTGATTAACTCAACATCTTGAAATACCATTCTCCTTTGATTTAGAAGTTTTGCCAGGATGGTTTCTAAATTGATATGGTGGTGTGTGTTTTTCTTCTTGTAAATATAAAATAATTATTAGGACCCTTATTCTTGACATATATTATATAGCTACAGTATATGGCAGTGTCTTCAGCTATAACTTTTAATTTTTTTTAGAGTTGCATTTATCCTGTTTGGTTAATTCTACAACATACCAGATGTTTGTGGTGGGGTTTCTTGTTTTGTTGTGGAGTTATTTGTAGAGTACTGAAGTGTAATTTTGGAATTTTAGGTATACCAAACTCAGAATACATGCTCAGCATTTTACTCAGTGTTACTATTTTTTAAAAATTATTTGCAAGTTGTTATTTGAGGTTCTTCGAGGCTTGTGTGGTACATACATGGTATTTTTTTTAATATGTGCAGTTTTGTGCTTGGTGCCTTTTTGGTGATATATCCATTGCCTGCATTTGAGCATATTTTGTGATGTTGATTTCATGGTGAGATGTGCTCATATGTACTCTGGATTGGGTCCAGCTTAATAGGAGAAAAGCAGTGGCAAATTTATCACATCTCAGGAAATGCTTAATTGCGACTAAACTCTCTTCAGTTATGTTTTAATTTACATTTACACTAACTTCCTATAATGCATATTGTTTTTAAAAATTATTATTTCTAATGTATATTGCAATCTATTATTCAATGCGGTGCAGCCAGTAAGGTTTTTAGAAGTGTATTTTAAAGTCTGAATTTTTTTAGAGCCCCAGGTATCTCTGAAACCTCAAAAACACTACCACTGGAGTTTTAATTGATATGCAACAAAGTAGACTTTACTAATTAAAATCAAGATGCTGTGCTTTTGCTACACGGACCTTTACATGGAAAAGTAGGTCTTACACATTTCCTTTTATTGTTCAGCGTAGCAATTGCATCCTTACAGGGTTGTAGGTTGGTGGCTTACAGTTCAAAAAAAAAAAAAAAAAGGGAAAAAAAAAAAGTGAGAGTGAGGTGCCACCAGCCCTGAAGACAGACAGTGGGCTTTCGTCCCTCAGACACCCCCAGAATACTAATCAGGAAAGTCAGACCCTGGAGGTCAGGGAGCAAGTCAATCATTCTAGTGATCGTCTCAGTGTGGAGGATCAAATTAGCCTGAAAAATTCAGCTGCTGGGAGGAGAGGGCGAGCAGCTGTCAGGGGCAGCAGCGAGATGCACTAATGAACCAGATGAATAGTGCAAAAGCTTGAAAATAAAAACAGGACAGTTGACATTTTTCATCTGTCAAAGCAGGAGATGCATGAAAATATAGTATTCCTGTTTTAACTCCTTAGGGGACATTCAGAATTTTTTTAACACTCGGCAGCATTCAAACAAAAGTACTTTTTAATGAACACCTAGAGTATGAAAATGAGTATCTGTGTGTTTATTTAGAATTTCTGCATGTATACTGACCCTGCAGTTGATTTTTCTTTTCTTTCCCCCTTATATTTTTTTGGTTTAGCTTGCGTTTTTAGCATTCTTTTTAAGGTAAGAGACAATGTCATGCAAATTCAAAAATTAACATTATTTTGGTAATACAGTTAGAGAATTATTGGGAGGAGTTCAGGATGGAACTGTAGCATGGTATTGGTCTTGGGAGCTTTAAATTTTTTTATTGTTACTTGAAGGCAATATGAAAAAACTATTTGAGAGCATTTTAATCAGATACGAAGTAAATGTAAGAGAATTTTGGTAATTTTCTTCATACATTTCCCCCAGTGATGTTGGTGCTTAGACATGAAGGAGTTAAACTGCTATCTGGAAGACCACAAGACAGATGAGAGCCATTTTCAGCTTGTCCTGTCCCTGCTGAAGCTCACTGAGTAGCACAGCATGGACTAGCGTGTTTCACACACACTCTGCCTGTCTGGGGAATGTACACATTGTCCTTCCAAAATCAAACTTATTAGCACATGTAGAAAAGGGTGACTGACTTTGGGGCAGCTCTGCACTCAGAGCAGCATTTGTGCTGCTGCAGCTAAAAGATTTCGAAGGCTTTGAACAGAATGGAGAGATTTTAAATGAATTTTTAAATTTCTAATGCAGCTAACCATAGCATTTGTTTGCACCTTAAATGTCAAGTTGTAACATTGTCTGGAAATAAAGAATAGGTTTACTAGCACTGGTTTTAAGCTGATCGTTTGTATAAGTGCTCTGCAACAGATTTTCTCATTTTTGTGTTATGTTGTAATTGTAAATTATAGCCATAGATGCCAGTTCTGATAAAGTTTTGGTGGTGTGTTTTTTTTTTTTTTAATAACATACTGAACTAGAAAGTTTTTGGGTTTGGGTTTTTCTGGAAATATAGATGATAGCTTTTTCTCACTTCAAAAAAAGCCTAGCTGTGTGGAAGTCTAGTGTCATAGGTGTGGAAAGTTGCAAAATCTGCTGTCACCCGGCATTTTCTACACACTGCATTGTTTTAGGTCAGATAATGTTTTCTTCCAAAAGGTTTTTAGAGGAAAGTATGGTTTTGGGTATTTTTGATCTCCCTCATGGTGCAAGAACCCTCTACACTCACAGCACTATTGTAAACTACTCAATTTTTCTTCCTACTCTAATAATAAAACCCTCATGGTGTGCAAGTCAAATATTGCAATGTAAGGATTGTGGCAGCTGTGACTGTAGGACATAGAATGAGTACACACGCTGGTTACAGTACTAGTTTTGGAACTTCTGTTTTTAGCACTGCAACACTTCCTCTAAGCAGGGAATCAAAAGTCATGAAGAATCAGTTTTGATTTGTTACTATTACAGATTTTATGGCAAAATAGGTTTACTTAAAAACACAAAAGCAAACTGTACATTTTCTTTAAACAGATGGCTGCACTGCAGAGTCCCTTTTATGGTGATAAAATGAACTTGTATTCTCTGTGCAAGAAGATAGAACAGTGTGACTACCCACCTCTCCCTTCAGATCACTATTCAGAGGAAGTAAGTAATTTTCCTTTCCATGGGCTGGATCCTTGGTGTATGTAAGTTGGCATGCTTCCAGGGAAATAAATGAACTCGCGTGATTTTATGTTATTTGCAGATTATGCCCATAAGTGTTTGCTTGTTGCAGTCACTCAAATGTTCCTGTCAAAACAAGTCTCTCATATGATTTATATTTGAGAGTATTAATGATGGAAACGTCACACTGTTAGATTCTTAATTTCATTGGGCTTCCTTGCAAGCATGACAAAATGCTTTCCCAGAATGCACAGTGATAAGTTCCACATGCCAGGATGGGATAGAGACTTACATCTATAGTATGCTTTTCTAAAAGCACAACTATACAAGTTTATGTTGCACAGTAAATTAGTGCACTGGCCTTGTTTCTCTAGGGGCCTGCATTAAAATAAATATAATGTAACTCACTAATAAAAATGAATTGTTTAGTTTCCATTTGTCTGCATTATAAAACTGCAGTGGGCTGTTCAATACAGTTGAATGGCAGTTCCTTTGCAAGAGAGTGGTTCTTGACAACGCTAATAGTAAATTTCAGAGAAATATAGGCCAACATAATTGAATTTGAACAACATATTCATGCATATCGCAGCAGTGTTTGTTTTAAGTTGATAGGTAACAGTTCTTACTGTCATTGGTGCATTTAAGGGGAAGTATTTTTTAAGTTATAAAATGAAAGAAACTAAACAAAATAAATATTTTTCTTAGTGTAACAGAATGGAAAAATAAAAATGCTTGCTTGTTAATGTTCTGAGATGCCAGTTTTGGAATACTTTCCCACTTTGAAAAGAACAGGGCAAACTGCTAGAAGGTCTAAACCAAAGAACAGGTATTAGTAACCAATTCTAATTGAATTCAGCCTACATGAATTAAAGATTACTTCAAAAAAATCAAATAAACACAAGCACTGAAGTACTTTTAATAAACATAAAGCATACCATTTCATTTGTAGAGTAGGAATTGTAATTCTGAACCTAAAATTTTATTGCATTCAAAGACGTTGATTGGACTTTTAATAAAAGATTACTGCTCAGTGTATTTTTTTTGTATTTATAGTGACAATTTTTCCCCTTTTATGAAACAAACTGGACTTAAAAAGATGACTTGGTGATGTTACAACGGTTGAAATAATGATCTACTGTGTAATTTATACACTATACCTCTTCTTGAATTTTCCAATTAGTTATTTTACCTTGGCCATTTTTAATTATTATTTATTGTAGATTCTAAATATGGCAGTTCATATAACCAACTTCAGAACTGGAGGCCTAGAAATACAGTAGGGTGTGAACAATAATGCAAAATGATAGCAAGAATGTCAGGGGCCGTTCTTTGTTGTGTCATTCATGCTGTCTTCCCTTTTCCATGAAGCGCATGAATATTTCACATACCTGCATCCTCATCCTCTATTCTTCTTGACTAATTTTCAGACTGTCTGAATTTGCATTTCACATGGTAGCTGATTAGGAGATGCCGAGTGCAGCAGCGAAGCCTCAGCAGGCGGTTTCCATGGTGACCTTCAGCAGGATTTTAATGATGATACCACTAGTGGTTCGTTGAAGTTGGCCTGCCTGCAGGGCTACTTCGCTGCAGCTAAGTGTGAAGTTGGAGATGTGGATTCCCAGCCAAGGGGCAAATATCAAAGTCTGGCCCAGATAGAAGGTCTTAGAGTTTGGATGGGGAAAGAGATTCCACCTTTTCCTTACATCTGTATAGGTTCTCGCGTTGCAAAGAAATGCAAACCACAACATGTTATGTTCTGTTCATTTCAAAGCAGACGTGTACTTCTGCACCTTGGATAAACCAATTATCTGCAAAATACATGTAAGTTATTTTAAAAGATTATGAGAGAATCAGAGCTATTATAGGTATCAAGATAGGTAGGAAAATAGCTATTTAAAAGAAGTCATCGGCTATGGAAAAGGTATTGGGAACATTATGTTCTGATAATGTAGACTTGTGCCTTCACTAAAGTGTGTGCAAAACATACATTTATTAGCTGTTGCACCAAATTAGACCTTTTTTTACTTATATGAAAAAATACTGTGCTGGCATGAACCTTAAAAAAGACAAACAAGTGCTATGTGTCATATTAGGGTACTGTCCTAAAAGTTTCACCTGTAGTGGAAATTTAGATGTCAAACCTTTAACCAGGTCAGATGCACAGTGAGTGAGCAGTAAAAATCAGGAATCACTGAACAGTAAAACTCACTTCATTTCTTTATAGCAAAAAATTTTCTGAAAGAAAAATTTCAGTCAGTGTTGATCTCTGCATCCTCTAATATAGGAGAGGAAATACTTTCATTACAAAATACAAGACAAGTGCTTTTCTGAGAAACTTTTTGCAAGTAAATTTTAGTGAGTTTTAAGGCATGACATTTTTCTACATTTTGAATCCTCTATAAAACTAACCTGTTAGTAATGTATCACATCTGTGTCATTAGAGAATAGTGTGACAGAAAGATGCACCTTTAGATGGACAGATGGGTAATTTTTTTAAAACCCTTTGATTGGAAATTCTAATAGTCTAAGGTGCATTTTCACAAACTATTGCTTCGGTGGTAGAGACACAAGCCAAGATTTTCAGATGCTGAATAACTTTGGATATCTCAATTTTTTAGTATCCGTTAAAAACAGCTGGTATTCAGAGTGAGTGCTCAGCATTTTCTGAAAGCTGTTCTGCTTTAGGGAATTCAAAGCTGGGTCTCCCTTGCCATTCCCAATCAATACTTTCAAAATCTTGTCAGCCAATATTAGTATCACATTGCTCTCATGATGAAGTTTTTAAATCTTCCCTTTGATTGAGGTGATTCTAAAGTCCATTTCCAACCTCCTATCCAGATGTCAAAGCTGAATGAGGCAGCATTTGTAGGTCCATGATGATAGTGTTAGTTGCCACCAAAAGGTCTTGAGAAAAGTGCTCAGAAAAGACTTAGAGAAGGTCTTCTATCAAGAGTAAAATTTATTTTGTGTGGGGTTTTTTTTGATCCAAAATTCCTTATATGAAAATTTCTCTTTTTCACTTAGCTAGCAATGCAAAACACTTGCCTGTCATACTTCTGTCTTTCCCTCTCCTCCTGACTTGTGTGATAATTATTTATTTCATAGCTGAAAAACCTGCTAAAATTAAAGCAAATGTGTCCCACTGCTCCAATGTCAGGCTAAGCTCCAGGCTAAAGACAGTCACTGTGCTAAGTGCACAGAGGAGGTTAAGAGCAATAAGCAGCCAAAGAAGTTGGTGGGTTGGGAATGCAACAGGAGGTCCCTCTAGCTCTGTCTTAAGTCTGCTCTGCCTGTTGGCCAGCCTGTGCCAGGTAATAAAAAGTTACTCCCATCTCTAATGATAGTCTGACTTTAGAATCCCAGCACCTCTTCCCATGATACTGGTGAGCTTTTCTGATACATTGGAAATTCTATTAATACTAGAGGAGTTGAGAAATGGATTTCAGGTTTATTGAAATGGCTATTTGTGTAGAAGTAAAGGAATAGTGTTATAACCAAGTATTAGCATCTAGCATGGTCCCAGTTTCAGTCCTGAAAGGCTGTCTTTCCCTGTAACTCTTTATCCTGTATAGCAAAATTAATTCACCTTGTGCCAAAAGGTTTGCTGTTCAATTGCAAGGCTCAAAAGAGCTCAAGGATTTTGAAATTACTCAGGAACGTGCACTATCATTGTGCAGTGTCCCAAGCATAGTCAGCTCAGCATTCCTGCCTTACAGGTGAGATTCTGGACTCTCCAGGGGAGGAGGGGGATAAAAATTGTGCAGTAATTGCTGTGACCACCATTTAAAGAGGTCTGTGGCACCATAGTTTATTTTATTGCAGTAACTGTGAAGGTTTGTCACTAATGAAGCTCACCACTTACGGTGGGAATAGGATTTCTGAGTAAACAGATTCTTGTATATTCTTTCTTACATCCAAACAATGGTACCAGTATATGCATGTTGTGATAGTGAAAAATAAGCTGCAAAAAGCCACCAGTCAAGACACCATGTGGGTGAATGATTTTTTTTTTTTTCTCAAGTGTAACTACGGGGATTAATGAGACCTGAAGTCTTACTTTTGAGTAATGATGCTCTTTTGCCTCAGTGTCTTTCTAAGCAATGAATCTTTTAAACCATTTTATTGAAGCTTGAAATTATAATATACTGTAACAAGTACAAAACTAACTCTGAAGGAAGGCTTCCTGTTTAATCACTTAACAAGCAGTTTGAACCTGAAATTGGTTTTTAAGTTATAAAGTTCAGTTTAGAAAATAAAGTCTGAAAAGAATTGAAAAGACAGGAAGTAGCCTACTGGAGGTAAACAAGGCTTCTCATGTGCTTTACAGGTAAATTTCTTGAAGATCTATTTCTGCTGTTCTGCATATGGTAAAATTATTAATAAACAACTGGTAAAAACAGGAGAAAGAATACTCTGCTTCCCCTCTGATGCCAGCTCTGTAGGTTTCAGTCCTTCAGGATGCTTACAGGGACTGTATACAGTTCTGTTGAACAGATAGAAGTCTTCACAGAGAAAGAGGAATGTGTACATTCAAGATTAGATGTATTCTGCAGATAAATTACACCTGTGTTCTCTTTACAAAAAGTTTGTTTATTTGACTCTAATTTCAGGCTTGAGGGTTTTGGATATTCTTGAGCCCTTCCATTTTCTGAGCAGACTGAGGTGTTACATAGCAAGCTGCTCATCTCTGCTCGTCACTGTGCCTCATGCTTACACTGTGTCCTTCCTGCTTCTTCTGCAGGAGATTGTTTTGCTTTGCACGCTTGTATTACGTGCTGGCAATTATTATTTCTTACAGTAGCTAGTGATTTCCAGCTTTCTGTTCTTCAGATGTTAGTGAGTTATTACATGCTAATACTTTTTCTTGTCACTGGTATTGTACTTTATTGACTGCCAGAAGCAATATGATGGCTTTTATAACTCCATTAGTCAAAATGTACATAACATATTTAAGATTCAAATAGCAAATCTGTTACAAAATAATGTTTCTTTTCAATCTAGCAATCTGACCACTATCTTCAGAATTAGTGATCTCATTTTTAAATATTATATCTAGTGGCATAGTTTTTATATTGTTAAAGACAAAAACCCCTGTACATTGTGTACAGCTTATCTGTAAGGGCTACTGGACAGGGCTTTATATAGTGCTGTGCAGTACTTCTTCCTTAACTTCAGGAATTCCTATCCCCATACATTTAAATTGATCTTGCGAAAAGTAAAAGGAGTACAATTGCAATATCAAATTCTTCTTGGTCTTTTTGTACAAGGTAGGAAGGGAGCTCTCTGGCAGGTTTGAAGAGGCAGCCTTTGTTACTTTTGAATAATCAGGGTGATGAGGTTGCTCTGCATTAGTTGCAATAATTACAGATTTTTTTCAATAATCATACCTAATAGAACTGTATGGGAGACCAAACAAATCTGACATATTGCCATAGAAGGGTCGATCACCGTGTGTTTGTTGGAGTGTCCTCTCCACCTGTCCCTAATGCTATTAGGAGATAAGGGAGGATTTAGCAAAGCTACTAAAAAGCATAAAGGAAGAGCTTCAGAGTTGGTTTAGTTGTTTTTGCAAAGGATTGTAAACATTTTAGTAAGTCATCATGAAAGAGGTATATTTCATGTTGAAAAATGCTTAGGACATGCACACAATTTAAAATGGGTGCCCTATCAGAAGGTTATTCTGACAATATGTAAAGTTCTAATGTCCTAAATTCTTAGGCGTATAAATGGAGGAAGAAAAGCCTGCAACTGTCCTGCTGGTTTGTGAAGGCAATGAGAGGAGTCCAAGTGGTGGGGAAGCTCTTCGGAGTTGCTTCTGCTAAACACGTGCATTAAAAAGGCCCAATAAGTTAGGGTGTCTCTGGAAACGCAGGTTTTTCTAGTCACAGTGTTTTGTTTATTTCCAAAGTTTTGTGAACATATTTGTTAACTGTGTCCTTCTTTCCGTAAAGAACACAATGAATAATCTAATCCTAAGGAATAAATACCAGGATATAGAGAAAAGGTTATTTATTTTAGTATCATATCTTCAGCAATGGGCAAGTGAAGTAACAGGACCAATACAATGTGTACTTTTTCCCCAAACAGTTTCTCAGCTTCCAGTTTTAAGTTCAGTAATTTCCTCAGGGGTGGGGTCTTGTTAACAAATAGCCCTCAGTGGGTTTAATTTGTTCAGTTGCTTTCTGGGTGTGTGTGCATTGGTAGCTCGTGGCAGCAGGAGGTTCTGCGGGTTAACTGTGTGTTAGGAGGAGAACCGCTGCCTTTTGTTCCTCGGAACCTGTCATGCAGAAATGCCGCTTATTGCTGGCCAAGTCCTCATCGGGAGGGAATGAGCGAGCACTCCTCCTTTACCTCGCTTCAGCCTTCTGGCGTTTGCAGGCATATCCCTCCAGAAACATGGGAATTTTCCATAGATCGTGTGTGATTGGACTAAATACGTGTCTGCCGTTGTATGTTAAAAGGAGTAGAACTTAAATTTGCTCATCAGTTTTTCTGGACCACAGTGCAAAATGTGAAAATCCCAGGAGCATATCGCATAAAACATGTGTGCATAAAACTGCGTGTCGAGAGAGGGAGGGCTGAGCGTGTGCTTATGCAGAATTGCTGTTTGGCTAATTTTTACTGGCTTTATTAATTTGAATCTGATAATGCACAAATACTACCTTCTAAGAAGGCCAACGATCCTGTCGTGTTATTTCTCCTTCCCTAGCTGCGACAATTAGTTAACATGTGCATCAACCCGGATCCGGAGAAGCGACCAGACATAACCTACGTGTACGATGTAGCAAAACGTATGCACGCACACACTGCGAGCAGCTAAGCAGGCATCAGACCAGGAGCAAGAGAGCAGAGATAACCAAGTACTTTAAATAAATCATCCCACCTCTTTGTGTGTTACACAAATGTAATTATTTGAAGCTTACTGTTGTGCTTTGAATTGTAAACCAATTTATATACAAGCTTTGTTGTTTCCTGTTTATTTCTGGTTTTGTTGTTTGTTTTTTTTTTCCTTTGTATTTTTTACTAATTTGCAGTTGTACAACAGGTTTAAGTATGTGAAGCAAAATGTTAGGATACCAAGAACCACTGTTTACCATGTTAAGTGGTTTCAAGTGTATTTTCTGTAATAACAAAATTGTATTCAGTTGGGCCTCAGTTCTAAAACACAGTTGCACTTTTGCACATGATACAGATATTAGGCTTATTATCCAAAAGCAAAATGTCTGAATCTCTCACCTTTTTAGTAATTTATGGAAAGTATGAATCAGCACCGTTTATTTTAATCTTTGTTTTAAGAGGAACATAATTATTATAGAGGGTTGTTTTATTTTATATTGAATTGCAGTTTTCGGTTTTTGCTGTAGGAGTAGACAGATGATAGGATTAGTTTTCTGCTTGCCAAATGCAATGGAAAAATAGTTTCAGGAAAAATTGTTGTGCTGAAGTTTTTGTAACATCCCTTTTTGTTTTGTTATTCTATCATAATACCCATAAAACATTTGTTGGAGGTTTTCTGGGAAAATTTAAGGTGTTGATTCATGAGTCTGATCGTTTTCAATAGACTTGTGCAGCACTGCCCTGGGGCAATAGGAGTCTGCATAGTTAAGTCTTAAAACCATGCAGATGCTTCTAGCAGAAAATAGGGTTCTTCTGAGGCTGTCATTTGAGCAGGTCTGATTAAAAGATGTGATCTTTGAGTTACAAAATCCCAACTGTTTGTGTATGTGTTACTGTTTGTAGAATTTTGTGTTTAAAATAATTCGAATGACTTTACAGTGTATTTAAATTTTAAGTATTTTTTTTTAAATATAGAAATCTTTTGGGAAAGATAGTGTAGTATAACACAAAATGTATTCTACATAAATATATGATTTTTGTATACTGTATCCTGAGAATTAGTTTTATATTTAGCAAAAGTGAATTTTAGCTTTTTATGTTTAAGAGAAAGTTGCCAGTCCTTCATTTGGGAAATAAATATATATGCAAACTGTCTTACAAATACTTTATTGGTTAAAAAGGAAATGCTAAATATTTTTTTTTAGACCTTAGTGCCTTTTTGGGTATGTTTAAATAATATTTTTGTTTTTAAGGAAGGAATGTGCCTTGTTTTTAAATGTGGCAAAAAGGAAGAGTGGAATGAAATTTCTAGAGTTTCAAGACTGAATTTTTTATACAGAGCTGTCCAAACATAACTCTTTTCAGCTAAGAAGCTGTTACAGGCAGTTGACTCTTTTTCCTTGTGTGGGTAAAAAGAAGTTAGTTCAAATGAAAACAGGGGTATGTACATACACATATGTTTTAGATGCAGTCAGTTCTCTGCATGCTCAGATTTTTTTGGTTGTTTGTTTCTCTGTGCAGCTTTAATTTTTGATTTGATATAATGCTCAAAGAATAAAAATCTGTCTGGAGTTCGTGGATGAAATGTTCAGCCAAGGTCAGGGTTGTTTTCAGTTTTGTATTTTTTAAAATTGCAAATAGTATGGAAATCATGTTTGGCAAAATCCAGGGGTTTTAAATAGTATGTGCCAGATCATGAGCTTATCTTAATACATTTTTTTTAAAAAAGTTTTTGTTTCCAGATTTTGTAGGATGAATTCTCTGAAACTGTTGTTTTCCTTCTCACTTCTGTGTGTGCTTAATCTTGTAGGACTTGAGTGGAACAATTTGTAGAGAAGAATTATATGAGAAACTTTGCTGTGTGTCTAACAACCTTTAGATTTGTTTTCATTTATTATCTGAATATAGAATTTTTAAAACGATGGTTGTCTTCTATAACAATATTTCATATGTCATAGAATGAAATGCTTTATATTGAAAAAGGCAGAACAATAATTGCTTGACTGCCAGGGTTAGCTCTTAATATGCACAAGTGCTCATACATTTTTACTTTTTTTTTCCCTGAAATGTGCTAGAACATTTAAAAATCACTGAAGAAGAAACCTCAGCACAGTCAGACTGCTTGTATTTAATACTATGCATAAGGTATTAAACTTTTCCTGAAAGAAACAGATAATAGGTATTCCTCCCTCTAGAAGGATGTGTTGAGTAAAAAAATTATAAGATTTTTAGTATTGTGGCAGGATTTTAGTATTTATGATTAAATCTTGTGTTTAGAAGAAAGTACTTGTTTCTGATTTAAAAGCTGTAAAATGAATGGTACAGATGACTCTGGTATCAAACTTCATAATTAAAAAGCCCACGTGGGTTAATAGAAATGCTTACATAACTGGGGATTGTAGAATCTAACCCTAAAGTAAAGCACCTGGTAACATATGAAAGCGATAGGTCTGTTAGAACACTCCCATGTGTGCTACATACTTATAAAATATTTTTTTGATAGACCACCATTCTATTTTTCATATGTTGACAATGACATATGGCACTATTTATTTTAAGCTATGTCATTATGTGTTTACTTTCTTTAAAAGCAACGTGTTACATTTCTACCCCAAATGTCTGAGTAGCTCCTCTTTATTTCAGTGATGCTCTGCTATTAACTTGCTTTAGGAGTGAACTTTGTGCTTTGAATGATATTGCATAAAATCTCTTTTGTCTCAAACTCCCCTGCTGTGCAGTAGTCTAATAGAAATATACAGATATTAAATATAATGTAAAAATTATAGTGTTTGTATGATATTTTTTCCAACTTTTCTTGTTAGATATATATATATATATATAAAATATATGTTACAGTAAATGCTACCTATCTGTGGACTACTTACTGCTTCCAGTAGTTGATTTTAGGTGAGATTCCTTGAATGTAACAAAAGACAGTCCATTTAAAAAAAAATAAATCTTTTTTTTGTATTATATGTCAAAAGTTTATCTGAAAATACTGCATCCAGTATATTCACAACTAACCCAAAAGAGCATTTTTATCTACAATTTAAAAATAAGTTGGAAATTATTTTGGTGCCATGTGAAAATATCTAGTAAAGCATGAAAATAGCAAAGAGCTCCCGTTATGGCCCTGGTCCTGTGAGCTCTTGTTTGTAGGTGGGCTGGGTTTTATGTAATTTCAGTAATTTTGAGTGACCCTCATCTGCACACATAAATAAACAGTAATCAGTAGGGCATATAGAAATGATGTGCTCAGCTCACTTTTTATACTCTCTGTATGTCACTGGTTTGGTAGCAGTGAATAATGTAGGGGTTTTTTCCCCTCTTCTGTTGCACTCTAATGATCCAGATACCAATTGTGTGTGCAGGCAATAGAAGTGTGTCGTCTTTTTGTAATGAGCAGAAACTTTAAAAACATGCCAGTAACGAGAAGATGAAATGCAGTATTAGAAGTGTCTGAGGAGGCTGGTGTTTTATTCATGCTCATGATTAAGAAAGCCATAGACTGAAATTCTTGACAGAGGCTTGGAAATGGAGAAGGACTTCTTATGCCAGTGGTTCTCAGATACCTCTGAATGGGACCCAGAATTGCAGTGATGTTTGTTTTCAGCAATCTGTCTACTTAATCTCTTATCTTTGCTGTTATACAGTGAGATGAGAATCCTAATGGCTGAATTTGAATGCCGGTGCTGCATGCTGCATTGGGTATTTGAGCTTTTAGGAATGCGAGGTTGATGTAAGGGAGAATCAACAAAGGCCTTCAGGTCTTGCTTTGTGAAGAGCGACTTTAATCTGAAAGTGAAGCTGCTGGATAGCAGAGGCCAAACCACTTTTTTGATACTTTTAAGCAGTTTATCGATACCCTTTAGCAGTCAAAATTTTTCCAATCCAGCCATATCCCCACATAATGTTAGACAATGACAATGTTGGTCTTCTGAATGAATTTCTGATCTCTGATTTGGTCTGGGTGATTAAGTAAACCTTTCTGGCAAGAATTACCCAAGAAGGGAAGTAACAGGTGCTGACTGTGCCAAGTGGAGTGCTGCTTATGTTTCTGAAGATGACTTCAATACAGATTTTTAAGTTTATTTTTCAAACTTTACTCCCTGAACCTTTTTTCTGCAGTTCATGCTTTTTTGAATATTCACTCCTAAAGTTCTGCAGCTCCTGTCTTCTGCTTCATTGCTCCTGTTGTCTGCTCTACGCTCTTCCTGATTTGAAGTCTTCTCTGTCTAGTTTTCCAAGTGACCACTAGTTTGCTTCTTTCTTTGTGACTTTGCTAAACTCAACCCATTTCTGTCTTCTCACATTTTATCCCTTCCCATGGGCAAGCCTTCCCCCCACCTCCCCCCCCATAAGTACTTAACTCCATTGTTCTTCATCCTGTTTTTCCAGCCCAGTGCCTGTGATTTCTAGTTTTAGACAGATTTTCTTGCTGCCTCAATCATTCCCATGACCTTGTCTTTACTAAATACTGTTCACTTTATTATCTCTCATTTCTAAATTCCCTTTCTCTGATCACTACCTGCTCCCTTTCAGCTTATCTGTCTTTCTCTCTCCTCTACCCTGTCACTCACTCCTTTTGGGATCTCCAGTCTATTAACCTTTTTGACTCCTTTATCTTTTCAACTGCCTCCTTCCTTCATTGGTCTCACTTCTTTTGACTCACTGGTCTTTATTTTCATCTCTGTCTGCTTCTCTGGACGTGGTATCTTTGGTTGCTTCTCACATTGCCCTGTCTTGATTCTTCCCTCCAGACATTTTGTCTTGTAATTTCTTAATTTCCATTCCAGCTTTTCTGAATATTTCTGAAGAGTGTCATTACAACACAGGTTTGGACTCTAGCTTTGCCTTACCTGCTTTAATTCTCTTCCCAAATGGACTTTTTAACCACTTTTATCTCACCTTCTTTTTCCATTTTGAGCTTGCTTTGCTGATTTGCTGTTCATTTGAGTTCTCCATTTGTTCTTGAAACAAAATCTTCAATCCTGGTTTTTTGCATGACAAGATCCTTTTCCAAGTTTTTCGTTCTCAGGATCTGTTTCTGAACAGAGCTTCTCTGCCTTTGAACTATACAGGTTTGCCCCTCTTAGTTCTGTGTCCTTTATGCCTCTCATTCCTTTCATTGAATGACTTCATTTTCCTTCACTAACAACCAAATTTCTCTTTTGTCTGTCTTTAAGGGGGTGGCACCCATCATCCTATTTTTGTTTTTTAATGCTTTTTTTCTCCTTCTCATCTCCTAATTCCAGGTACTTGAACACCCTCTCCCCAGTTTGGTTTTTGCATTACACTTTGAGTTCCTCAAAAATCCAGTGCTTCCCATCTCTGCGCAGTCTGGTTCTCTCATAGTTCTGTCTCCAGATGATTCCTTTTAGTATCCAGGCAGCCTCAGACCTGTTCAGGTTCCAAGATATAATTTTTATTTCTGACTCCCTCTAGACTATTTTCTAACATCCCTGACAATTTTACTTCCTTGTTTTCCAAGGCCGCAACCTTTCTATCTCTGACATTTCTCCCATGCTTGCGTATCAGATGTCTCAAAGTTAGATGTATCAAATTCCAGCCCTCTTCACTATCTGTGTTCTTATCTTTTATCTTCACTGATTTAACCTCTGTGTCATTTTGACTTCTTTTCTATGTTCAAAGTATCAAAATTGACAGGATTAAACTATCATTGGGCTTTCACTGTTTTGTGTGCTGAAGAAGTAACTCCACCAAATTCCTACTAGTTTTGTGTTTTAAAGAGACCTGAATCCCACCAATCTGGTCATATTTCAGTACTGTAGACTGGAGTAGATTCCGTTTTTCCAAGTACTTCAAAATTCCTTGAATTTGGGCCTTGATTTAGTTTTCTGTCATTTCAGATGAAAAGATTTTTCCCCTTAATTGCTTCATATTTACTGTGTGTAACTTTTGTCTTGTTTCTGCACATACAGCTAACAGTTGTTGTCTTGTTATAACAACTTGATTTCAGTGCTTTTAAGTATTGTTTGAAATAAGAATATGCTGAAGAGCTTCACTGGCTGGATCCAGAGTGTTAGGCACAAGGCTCCTCTTTGTTCCTGTCCCACCTTTAATTCTGGCTTCTCTTCCTTGCTGCCCTCTGTGTCTGGCCCAGCTTCAGGGACACTGTTACACTGAAGGGTAGTGCAGGTATGGTGGAGCCAGCTGCAAGCAAGGTAACTTTTGTTCTTGCAAATTCTTGTCAGCAGCAAAATGCTTATTTGTCCTCTGTGTGTAGAACTGAGCTCAGTGCTGTACTAATTTTCTATCCACACTGTCTTAATTTAAAAACAAATCAGACTTGCCTGCATGGTGGGGGCTGCATATTTTTCTCCATATCTGAATTCAGTTTCAGCAGGCTTTCAGAGCTGGAAGATTGTATGTTTGCAGATTCACTGTTGATCAGATTGTCTCACCTTTGACTGCTCATAATTATCCTTGTATATATGTTGAGATTGAGAAAAAAAAATCTCTGTAAAACTAAGAAGATCAGTGTTTTGGAACTATGGGATGTAGAGCTGAATGTCAGATTTACTTTAGTGTGTCTGGGTATACACACATTTATTTTTTATATTTGCACCAGAATAATTAGTTTTGAGGGTCAGTTGCCTGTTGGCACAAAGAATTTTTCTAGTAATTTCAGGTTTTATATTTACTCCTTGTTACCTGTTTGTATCACATCATACCATGAGTTAATTTGTTCTTCTACAGCTGCCTTAGTGATGGGTGGAGGCCTTACATTTTTTTGTCTAATTGCAATTCTCTATCATATGGAATTAAAAATAAATTAAGAAATTATTGGTGCATTGAGTCCTTCCTGGTAGTTCTACTTGCTTTTCATTTAAATCCTAGCAATAGAAGGAGGTCTCAAATAGGAACAGAAATGATCTCCAGGATAGAGTAGAGATGTTTTGGGGATCCTGGCTTCCTCTCCACCTCCCATACCCTCATTCTCTGGCTTCCCTGGGTCGCTTGCAGGGGACCTGGCACTGCCAGTGTATTGAGGGCCAGTAGAAACTTTCTCAGTGTGGATAAGAAATCTCCCAGTTACATATGAGTAGGAATATCTTTGGTATTGTTATGCAGTTGATAATTCCAAATGTGTAAAGAGCAATTAAAAAAAATGAGTGTTTACTGTTACAAAGGTAATTTTAAATCACGCAAAGGCTCTTAGTTTGCCTTTTAATGCAGCATTGGTACTTTTCTATACCCTTCATTTGCTGCTTGGTTCTTGATTTCAGTTCTGCTGGGCTGTTGTAAAGATGATGATTGAAGATGAGTATTGTTTTTTTGGTGGGAGAAGGGAAAATGGGAGGCATTCATTGGTTTGTTTACCTTTGGCTGCTGATTGTGCTGGAATCAAATCATAAATAATTATTCAGGTTGGAAAGGGCCTTGAGAGACGTCTCTATTCCAGGCTCCTGCTGAGAGTAGAGTCAGTGCTGAATTCAGACCTAGGCTTAGGACTTCAACAAGCTGGATCTTGAAAAGTTCTAGGGTCAATGATTGTGCAGGTTCTCTGGGCTGCCTGCTCAGATGCTTAGCTGGCCTCACTGGAAACCTTGTCTTCCTTTCATTCAGTCAGAAACTCCTCAGTTACAAATCATGGCTGTTCTTTGTTTTTCTGCTGCTCTTCAAATGTTTTTTATGTTGCAAAAAAGGTAAGTCAAGTATTGAAACAAACCGAGAACTTAGTATGTTTTATTTTATGAAACTGCTGTTGCTAACAAATATGTTCACATAGTACTTCTGCATCCTGTATGACATGTACACTATATTCATTTGCAACTTGAGTGTAAAATAAAGTTTTTGACAGTAAAACTTGATATAAAAGTTCTGTGGTGTTTGTGGCCTGGATTTGCTCAAAATTCTCATTTTTCTTGTTACCTTTCAAATCTACTAGATGTTTTCTGGCATATCGCAGCTCTGCCCACCTTGGTGAAGCAAGGAAGTTGGGATCTTGAATGTGCCTTTCTTCTGGAGTCTACTTTGGGGAAGGTAGCTTACCACTGGGGATGGGAAGGGAAGGAAGCTAATGTGTGTCAGAGTAATGGGTGGTTATGGGAACTACTTTTAAACTCTCATATATTGGTGGAAACTTGCCTAGAGAGATTTATTGAAACCAAGATGAGGGGGAAAATAACTGGGGGGAGCGGGTTGGGTGGCAGTGTTCAGAGTAGTAGTTGGTTTTGGTAAATTTTGCTCTGTAAAATGAGGACTCCAAACTTTGAACTTCTGAACACAAACTTCTTGGAAGCAAATAAAGAATGTGAGAAATAGATTCAGTTTCAAATTTGGCAGAATTTTCTTCAAATGAAGAAAGATTTCTCAGTCTTGCATCATTTAACAGTTATCAGCCTGACAGGGTGGTGGGGCTGGCTGTATATCTCTTCTGTACTGGAGTTTTGCACTGTGTTTCCTCCGACCTGCCTGTGGGATGTCGCAGCTGTCTGGCAGCTGGGGGCCTTTGTCTGCCTCACCCCACATCAGCAGCACAGGCAGAGGGGACGTGCTGACTGAGTGCCTCGTGTAGCATTTGCTGCCAAGCAGGTACTGGCATGGGGTGGAGCTGCACAAGCTGCTCCCTTCTCTGGCTTCCCAGCACCAGCCCTATAGGTCAGACCCTCTGACACCAGGGTGGTTAGGGGTCCTGTGTAAACACACATCTCCTGATGTACGTCAAGTTCCCATGGTAGACTTCCTTCTGATTTTCATTCATTTATAATGGCCTAATATAATTCAAACATTAGAAAAAAAAAATAAAAGGAGTAGCAAATGGTTCAGAGCTTTTACTCTTGTGGGAGAGTATTTTATAAGGTAAATCCATTTTGCAGGATTCAGTATGCGTTTTTATCAATAACAATTCTTGTTCCTTATTCCAGAACAAGTAATTAGTTTGATTTCTCCACAGTGTGATATATTAGGATTAAAATTCTTCCTGCTATACCGTCACTGGATAGGAGGAATTCAGAAGTCTTAAGAAGAGCAAAAGACAGTTGCACTGCTCTCAATCCCCAAAGCAGCACGTCTTGGTTGACTCCAGTGTGAGTTGTTGAAATGCTTTCTCCTGTAGCTGGAAGGGAATTCTTCCCAGGATAAAAACACTGCTAGACAAACAAGACGACTTTCTGAGGACTAAAAAAAGTTTTCATGAGTTGGCAGGGAGAAAAGGGATCCTAAAATGTTATTGTGGGGAGTGTTTTTAATGTGGCCTCTGAGATACGCTTTGGAAATATGGGGGTTTCCAGCTGCAGGATACACTGGGCTGAATTCAAAGGAAAGGCTTCTTGTCCTTTCCTGTTCTGCTGAGAGGTATGTACTGCGTGTTTGGGGCTGAAACACAGCCTGGCTAAACAATCTTGCTTTGAGTGGGAGAGTTGTTGTAGGTAGGTTGCATGGAATATCCAATAATAATAGTATGTCAATAATTTGAAGAACCGTGTACAGTCATCTTGTTTCCATAATTTAGCTGTTCCACTTCAGAGCTTACATGAATACAGAGATGACTTCAACACCTTGGTCCTTGTAGAACAGAAACAGGACAGAGGTTCTCCTGTTTTGTGTTTTGTTTTCATATTTTTGTTTTCATATTTTTTCAACCACGTTTTTGTTGTGGTTTTTTATGGCCTTTGTCTCTTTGCCAAACATTTCTCACCTGAAAATTATAATAAAAACTGTTCCATATATATGAAATAGAAATGTGTGTATATATATATAAGCAAGCCTTACAAAACATTGCATTGTTCTTTATAGTGAGCACATGTAGGTTGATGTGTAGTGACCTAGATAAACTTGCTACAAGCTGCACTTGGGTGTCACTTTGCACTGTTGCGAATGTGTTTTCTGTGTTAAAATCTAAGGGCTGATCCTATGAACCTAAAATGTAAGGCATACACCTTTAAAAAATAATTCCACATACTGCAAAGTGAGCCAATTATTTGGTCTCTCCAGAACATGGTTTCCTGTGTGTGGATACCAGTGGTGAGTGTGGCCGTCAGCAAGGCTGGCGCTGGCTGGAGCATCATTAAGCAGGAGCCTGCTGACACTGGCCATTGATCCCGCAGCCAGCACAGGGCCTCTGGGCCGCAGTGCTTCCTCCCCCATCTCTTACTTCTCTCTGGGGATAACCAGTTGGAAGAAATGACCCACTTGCCTGGAGTTTTTAGAAGCAGTGGGCAGTTCAGTGTGAATTGTGAGCTCAAGCGAAAGGGCAAAGGATCATGTGGGTGACCCTTATCTGTTGTTGGCATTCTGTTGCTGTAACACCGGGCCATCCCTCACAATGTCACAAGAAGACCTTGTGGAACTCTACCAATGCAGTAGGTGGAAAGCTGTCATCTTTTAAAGTTATGTTACAAAAGGGTAGTGATTGTTTTGATGTATAGTACTTTTTAAAAAAAGTTCTGCCTGTTTAGTAATTGAATGTTTATGATGCTAAGCAATCTGTTTATAAAATTATATTTTATTTGAAAATCATTTTTTGTTCTTTGAGAGTGCACAAGTGGATGACAGTGGTCCCAGATGGATAGAAACAGATGATGTTCAGGTAATATCCATGAAATGGAACGTGTTAATTCTCATAGGTCCTGTATTCTCCCAATTTTCTTTTTGCTTTCAGCCCTGAGTGTTTGAACAGCGCTGGTAGCTCTAAAAACTGCCACAGGCTTTTATAAAGGCAACTTCAGTATTCTAATATGATGTGCTATTAATTTTGTGTATGTTTTGCAGTTAATGATTTATATTTCTGTAAGAAATTTAAATTGGACACAGTTTTTTTGTTGCTGTTTTTGTTTTTGGGTTTTTTTTGTGTTTTTATTTTGTTGTTTTTTGGGGTTTTTTTAATTAGAGTGGTACTCAAAAGCCATTGTTGCGCTCGTAATCCCCTTGTAACCAAGTGATGTGTCAGTGTGAGAATATTTTCTGTATTGAGCACAGATACTTCTGCAGTAAGTTGCCTTATGTGTTGATTTGAAATGCTGGCAGCCATTTGCCTGCAACAAAGTACCTTCCAAATGTGTAACTTCTTGCTTCATGGAGCTCTTGTTGGAATTTGGCCTTTCTGTTTCCTCATGATACTTAATTTCTGGCTTTGCATAGGACCATCAAACTACTGCTAAAAGAACTGCAGAACATACTTGTAATTTATTTCACAGTAATAGAGCATAAAATTCTGTGGTTTAAGTGCAGTCCTAAAGCACAACTTCCTTTTACATCAGATATTCTGCAGTTCTCTCATAAACTTAAAATATGGTCAGTGTTACATCTTTACATACTTCATAATTTTATGTAATGAAAACTTGAAATAGCAATTCTGTTTGCATAAAGGGCCTCAGAGTTGAAATTGCAAAGAAATCAATTGTGCTCTTCAGACCACTCAATAATTGTCTTTATATTCATTCTTTAAGGTCCTAAATTCCTGACATTTAATCCATTAAATGTCTTCGGAGATGTATTATTCCTTTAAAATAATTTACGTGTACTCTACAAGGAGCACACACTGCTGGAGGTACATCGGAATAAATTCTGCTCTGCTACAGGGCATAAATAGGAAGCATATACATGTCTTATTTGAAATTAATTTATATAATCGTCATATGACAAATGTTATCATAGTCTTGGGACTACTTTTTATTGACATTTATTGTATAAAAGTGTCAAACTTAAGAGATGATGATTGCATGAACTAATATTGTGTCTTTGGCTATTCTGGTTTGTGTAGCATTTTTTTTTTTTTAGTTTGTAAATGAATACAAGTGGTACTTCTGAGCTCAGACTGTCCAGAGATTCTAAGATACAGCAGATTTGTCCATTTGCACTGCGAGTGTTACCATTTGCCTATGAAGATGCTGACCCATGAACGAGAGGGAGGCTCCTTCTGGGAGAGGTTGTGGTGTGAACTCACCCTCTGGCTGCCCTGTTTGTGGTGCCTGAAACTGCTCCTCCCTGGTGACAGAGTGTATTACAAGCAAGGCAGTGTCAACTTGGTGAATTACGGTGTATGGCATGGGAGCATTGTATTCCCTTGATGGGACTTGATTATTTACATGTACCAAACATTTATTTATGTGGATGTGGGTATTGTAAATACTTTTAAACTGGATATCTGAATCACTTGACTGCTATTGGTAAGGCTGGTCTGCTGTTCAGTATGGAAGAACATGACACACTTCCACCCCGATGACCCTGTGTTGAACAGGTTAACTTTAATTATGTCTCCCTTTCCATTTTATTTTTGCATGAAGCTTGCACAGTATGGGTTTCCCTCATGTACCAGACAGATGTTCCTAGGCAGAATGCTTCACAGCAAATGTCTAAGTGAGCAGGAGTCCTAAAGAAGTCCAGAAACTTTGGAGCGGCTTGCGAACCTCACAGCTTCTGCCCTCCTCTTGTATATTTGTAGCTCTGGTTTCTTCTCTTTCTGTAGTGTAGCCAGTTCCTACAGTGCTTCTGGCCTTTTTTTAGCATTCCCAGTTTCTGTGGGATCCTGCATTTCACACCGTGCTTAGCTGTCAGTTCTGCCTTTTACCTCTTAGCTTCGCTCTGTCCTGTGATTTTCTGTGCTTTGAGAACCTTTCCTTTCAATGTTATGCCCTTTTCACAGCTTCTGGCTTGGTAACCTTGTGATTCTCTTGTTCTCCTAGTAATTTTGTGCTTGCTTTCTCATACACTCCTGCTGTGGTTTTAGGATGAGATGGCTTTTGTGATTTCTTCCCCCGTTTTGCTAGTGGGACATAAGAATCTGTTTCCATTCTGAGAATTTGGTGACATCGCTGACTACTTTGCTGGAGTCTCAGTTCTGCCCAAGTTGGAGTAGGAGCCTCTGAGCAGGCTTTGTGGTACTTAGGTTGAGCACAAAGGATGATTACAAAACAATTTGCACGTGGCAGCTGTGGAGTAAATTGAGAGGCCACAGTATGGAGGATTCTGAGGGGAAAATTTGCCTAAGTGAAGAGCTCAAGTAGTGCTCCAGGATAGTGTGCAAACACTGCTGTGAACACTGTGCAGCATTACAAGGAACAAAATAATTACCCAAAGGATAGCACCTTTCAAAATTATTGTTGTGACTTGGCTAGTATTGGTAAATGTGTTTTCACTGTCTGTATTTTGTCTGCCAGTACTCACTGCAGAGCAAAGCAAATAGTGATTCCTTTTTTCCTGAAAGATTATTTTATTGGTAGATGTGGACTGCATAAAATAAAGGCATGGTTTTTCTGTTCGTCTGTAAGAAATATACTTCTTTTTGATTTAGCACTAATCTTTAAGAACAAATGAGGCAGCAATTTTTTTTTTTTTAAAGGCACTTTCTTTTAGTGTTGCCAGCAAAGATAACTGCATGCTTGGTTGTAGTTCCATAATAATTTTCTTCAGCTTTTCTTTCATCGCAAGACCTGCTGCCCTTGAAGGAAAATATAAAGAAGTTTTGCAGAATCATGTATCTGAGATAGATCTTGTCTTATGTTGTTACGTTATTCATGCTCACTAACTTTGGTAGATAAATATTTCGTGGTCTATTTACTAATACAAAATGACTCTTTCTATTTTTGGCTTAAAATGTGGTGTGTGGGCTTTTTTTTTCCTTTTTTTTTTTTTTTTTCTTTTCCCAGTTTCTAGCAAATTGCTGCTTTTGATTTTTCAGGCTTGATGGGCCACTGGCGTTGGCAGGTGGTGGAATGACACAATGCAATATGATATGCCAAAGTAGTTGGGCATCACTTGTCATCTTGCAGACAAGTGAGGCAGAGGAAATAAGAGAATACATGAATCTCTCAAATATGCAGGAAAAAAAAAAAAAAGATATTTTCCATAGGATAGAAATCTTTTTCTATAACTGCCTTCTTCCATCCTGTCCCCAGAGTGGTTCAATTTCTCATGGTATTTTACCTGCACCATATTTGAGGTATTGGAAATGAATCTGTAAAACATTTTACCGGTAATAAATAGCTCCATGTATAATTTCACTTCTCTTAAGATACTTGCTTGCTTTCTGTAGTGCAAATAAAAAGCCATTAAAAATAGTAAAGATATAAATAATGATCTTTCATGTTATGGCCTACGCTAAATGTGGTACATAAGCATATACCTTGCTATAGAGAACTGCTCAGTTCACTGTAGTTTCATAGTGATTGCTTGGGTTTTGGCCACACAGGATTGTTTGGGTTTTTTTAAGTGCACCTAGGGCAGCATGGTGACAAATGCTTAGCAAATTTCTGCCTCAGATTATCTGCTTTTCCTGAAGTTTGAGATCTACGAAAGTTTTATTAAATCCATCTCAAGACATTCATGCAGATAGGATGAGATGGAAGAGCGGACTGTTATTTCTTTACCTACCTCTGAAGGCATGCAGTCCTTTTCCCATGTGTGTGCAGCAGGTATGAGTGAAGGAGAAAATGCAAGTTTAGTAAATCCTGCAAAGGAACAGCATGGTGAATTTAGCTCCCTCAGAAAGCTCCCCACGTCCAGAGCAGCACTTTCTCATCCTGAGTGCTCTGCTGCATCCTAACTCATGTTAAGGAAAATACAGTTAGGAAAAAGGAGCATCCCAGTTTGGAATGGGAGTTTCCTTTGTGCAGTAAATGTATAAACTTCCCAAGGATGATTTTGACTGTGAGCTTTACAAATGTTGCTCCAAAAGTTGATGCATTAATTTTTCCTCTCCCCTGCCCCACTTTCAGATTAAGCATGCTAAGTTTGGTGCTTGAGGTTGTTCAGGATCAATGTTTTCTATAGATTGCATCTGTATTGCTAAAACTGCAGTCTGGCTTCTTTATTTTACAGCTTCCTCTACCTGATATAGGAGCATAGTACTTTCCAAGATCTGTCTGCAGGTGTGTCTGCTTCCACAGTTGCATTATAATACATTTTGGAACAAACTTAATCTGGAAGGGGAAAAATTATGCTTTCCATTGTTTTTTCTGTAATGCATTATTTTGTGTTTGGCCACAATGAAAAATGTTTCCTCTGATACATGTTGTTCTTCATTTCCTTTTGATGAATGAATTTTGCAGTTCCTCCCAGTTTTCTCCAATCTTGTCTTAATGAACCTGTAGTATTTGCAAGTACTTCAACACTATTTTAATTGCAGTAGTATGTATGCAAAGCCTAGTATTCATTCAAGGTTTGCTGTTTATTACATGCTGTCTCATAGGCTGAGGCAAAAGTACTGCATTTTGGGCCACAGCAGATTTGGCTCACATTTTTCTTATGGTCATGGGATATGCTTTGGAGAGGTGCTAATTTAGAAAGAGTGGCAAAGGCAGAGTGTGCTCCACTTCAGCTACTTAGTAGTCACCAAGGCATCCTCACCTAATCACTTACTTTGCTTTTTTGAAATAATCTTTCTCAGAAAGAGAAGGTGTTAACTCCACATGTTGAGGACAGCCATCATGCAGCAATATACATATGCGTAAGAAAGAAAGCCTTTTGAAGGGATTTTTTTCATTTTTTTTTTTTTTTTTTAATGTGAAGCTTTGGTTGCAACCGGTTTCTACAACACCTGGTAGTCTTTGTGGCTGAGTGTTGATGCTGCTTGCCTATCGGCAATGGTGGTGTTTCTTTAAAGCTCATTTATTATTAAACTAAAACCTTTTTCTCTGGTTCCCATACTGGCCTTATTAAGCAGCTAAGGAGAAAAGTTTCTCATCTACATTTATCCACATTTATTCCTTTATGATGACGAGTATGTTAGAGAAGCTTTCCATATATGCATATTATGCCTGCTGAAAATTAATGCTAAATCTTCTCTCAAAAAATGATACTCAAATGGAGAACTTCTAAGGTATTCTTGGACTAAGCTATGAGCTGAGAATTAGAAGACCCTGTGGCCCAGTAAGAAACTGATTTTTTTTTTTTTTTTTGTCTCTCTGTACTGTTAGAATTTCTTTTGGAAAGGAACTCCCACTGTCTCAAGTGCCATAAGGTTTTACAAGTGTGCAGAAGATGAAAATGCTACCAGATGTTAAGTTCAAGGAGGAATTTAACTACTGTTGTCAGATGGAACAGCTTTTTTGTGTTTGGTACCTTCTCCTTACCTTCTCTCCCTCTCTTCCCCCACCCTGTCTGTTCCCTTGACCACAGCTGCTACCAGACTGCCTCTCTCTTCTGGAAGTAAGCTGGTGGTTCACTCACATAGCTGAAGGGAAAAATCTGTGTATTGTGCAGTGCCTATAATTAAGTTGATGGTTCGTTGAATTAGCAAATCTTTTATTGAAATGGGTTATCTAACTAAATATAGTTTACTATTAAATATATATTGAATAAGCAGAAGAGAAGTTGCTAATAACTGACTTCAGCACAGTGAAAATCTGTTAAGGGCACATGAGGAGGATTGCTCATGTCCGGCAGCCTCACCTCAGTGCTGCTACAATGCTGCTATTTTTGCTGTAATGCTTTTTTTCATAGTATGATTCAACTACATAAAAGGTGTATGGATTTGAAGCACATCAGAAGTCATTTCCTCCTGTGACTCACTAATCAGCTCTGGTACTTTCATATGTACAGCAGGAACTTTCAGACAAAGGTAAGATTAGTAGCTAACCAGACAAAGAGAAAATGGAGGAAAATAATAGTAGTGGTGAGTACATGCATCCAGTAAGTGTGGCCCAATATTTTTATGTCTTTTTTTGATATATTGCTTTGGAGGCTTCTGGGCAACATTGAATGCAGCATTTTTTCGTCTCTATCCCAGAAGGATTATTCCAATGGTTCACCTTAGATTCTGCACAGAATATTACTTTGATACTGTAATAGCTTTGGAAATGCTCTCCTTTGATGTCAAGAGCTGTATGGAACTGTTCTTTTGATAAAGACACACTTATACACTTGAAAAACCTAATAGATAAAAAAAGAAAAGAAAAAGATCATCATTTGTGCTTTATTAAACTAGATCTGTGGGAGAGATGCAGAACATGTGTGCATCTGTATCCCCTGTCTTGATCTGTTACTTTGCTGTTGGAAATGCTCACAGTGTGTCTCTCTCTGCCTTGAATAGCCCAGGAGCCTATTTTTTTCTCCCCTCTTAATTGTAGGACTTTCACCTTTCTTGTGCCAATGAATGCTTGCAGACTGAACAACCTGGCTGGCAACTGGATTATTACATCCCCCCCCTTCCCTCATCCTCAGTTGATTATCCAAGATTTATTGCTTACAATTTCAGTTTAAAACCTTCCCTGGTCTATAGCAGGGAAATTTGTATTTACTATCAAGGGATATAATTGAATTAGTGGCCAACAATCTGGCTTCATTCACTCATTTGCAATCAGTGGCATTTCAGGGGGATAAATGGAATGCAGTTGTGCTGGGATGTTCAGCCAATATTGGTTGTGTCTCAGCCAGAGCTCAGGGTGGATGTCTGGCACAGGTCAGGGCTCTGAGGAGAAAGCCCCTGGCGTTGCTGTAGTGCATCTCTGTGACATCCTATCAATAGAGCAGCCTCTTTAGGTCAAAGTCATGTTTTGCACAAGTTTGGGAGGTATTTAGTTCATCTGCTGGTTGAATGGGCATGGACTTTTGCTCTGAAAATATAGATTAAAGCTGTCTTATCCTTAATGTATTTATTGGGAATTTTTTAATGCTTTTGCCCCAGATTTATTCCTGAAATGCCCTGCTCCATTTTTGCAAGTTTATCTCAAAATAAGAGATTAACTTATAAGAAAAGTTACTGATCTTGCAGTGCTAGGAAAGATTGGTCCACTCTTAACCAAGGAAAATCCTTTTTTTTATTCTGTACTCTGCAAGTAGGCTTTTGTTTGTGAGTTTATTTTAGATTGAATCCAGAGTCACTGCCTGAATTGGGGTGAGAAATAGCTGGGCGAAAATGTCAATTTTAGATGTAGGAACATAGTGTACATCAAAGATGGCAATTGCTTTCATTTTAGCTCAGAAAAATTGAGGTGTGTGGAAATAAATATATGCTCAGACAGACGAAATTCTTCTCGGCAAAACAAAACCAAAATAGTAAAAGTGGCAGTGGAACAATATATTGACCTGAGATGCAGATTAGGAAAAAAACCTGCAGGATTTGGGATTTAGCTGTGTGTGGCCAGATCTGTGCCAGCCTACAGTGGAGCTATAAGAACAGAGAGGACTAATAAAGTAATTATATTTTCTGTTTCAAACTTTACGTTCCTGTCAGACAAAGTTTCAAGCTAAAGCTGAGGCTTCGTAGGCTTTAGACCCCTGCTGCTCCTTGTGGAAGGTTTGTGCAAGAGGGGGAAAGCTGGAACATCAGTTTGTATCTTCACAAGAGAGGATGTGATTATTTGACTGCCTCTCCATCCTCATTCCGGCGCCAAGCTTTCAGAACAGCCTTTGCTGCTCACTTCAAGTGTTTTGTATCTAGCACAGATACCTTTCCAGTTTTGGAGGTGGATGTGTGTCATTCACTCCAGTTTGGGAACTGAGACGTAGGCTGAGTTCAGGCTTTCCCTGGTGGATAAGCGTCAGGGATAATCCTGGCAGCTAAAGAAGACACTATGCTCTCAAACACCCAAACTTGGCCTGAGCAGAGTCTGGGGTTTTACTGAGCACCAGACAGCAAAGCAGACTTACATACCTGGGCAGTCTGTGATCAGGAAGTAGTTTTTGCAATACTTTCTTTGCAGCACTAGGGGAAGTGTTTGATGAGGCGTACCTTGATAATTACTTTTTGTAAGACTTGCCTTCTCTGAAGAGAACAATGTTAGATTTGAAACTTATCTTTTCTTCATGGTATATAGTTCATATGAGATTTTTAACTTGGTTTCAAGTTAGAGAAGTTTTTTTTGAGAATAGTGTGATACAACATGCCAGAGATTATTTGAAGGGCATTGCATAGTCTGTTGATGTTTTACTTTTGCAAGCATTGTTAATTGTTTACATAGCTAAGGGAGTGTCCTCTAACTCTTCAGATAGAAATTGCTTTATCCTACAGTTGAGAAGTGGAAACAAACCAAGAAAGAAAAAAACAAAAAAATTCTTATGAAATAAGTAACAAGAAGCTTTAAATACTCAGTTGTGGCCTAAGAGAGATGTAACGTAAAATGAAGGAATGAAGTGAGGGAGACCAGGGAAGATCACCTTTTGAAAGGTCCAGTTAGCTTAAAACAATTTCAGGTTGCAAGGAATAATTTTAGTAGCTGGTGTTGATACATAAGATAGGTGATCCCATGACACTAACTGAAAAGATCCAGAAACAAGCCTAGAGGATGAAGTAGGAAAATATGTGTACTTAGGAGACATTTAGCCAGTAGCTCAAAGACTGTTAAAAAATTAGAGGTAGCAACTGGTTGGCTACATTACCCCTTTGGCTTTTATCCATATGAAATATTAGAGACTTAAAATCTGTAGGTCTAAGAGATCACCTGTAGCCTCACAGTACTGGATGTTTGTTTAGCCATAAGTACAGGTACTAAATTTTGAAGAAGTCCTCATCCTGTGAAGAGTAGAGGCAGAGCATGTCTGTGTATATACATGCAGTTTCGGGTGGGATATGAAGGAGGTTGAGCTGGTTCACGTCTGCGTTGGCACATCAGTAGGCAAGCAGCATCACTGTGCATTCAAGTTCATTGCATTTTGATGCACAATGAAACGTGTGACATGTTGCTTTTCATGATGTGCATCCCCTCAGCGGGCTGTGGGTGGAACTCTGCTCCCTCATGGACCCCCATGGGCTGCAGGGGCACAGCTGCCTCACCATGGGCTGCACCACCGGCTGCAGGGGAATCGCTGCTCCAGCACCTGGGCCACCTCCTGCTCCTCCCTCCTGACCTTGGTGTCTGCAGAGTGGCTTCTTTCACTTATTCTCACTTCTCTCTCTGGCTGAAGTTTCTGTTGTGAAGTTCTCCTCCCTTCCCCACCCCCAATATGTTATTCCAGAGGTGCTACCACCATCCCTGCTGGGCGTAGCCTTGGCCAGTGGTGGTCCGTCCTGGAGCTGTTTGCATCAGCTCTGTTGGACAAGGGGGAAGCTTCTAGAAGCCTCTTACAGAAGCCACCTATAGTCTCCCAATACCAAAACTTTGTCCTGCAAACCCAGTACCCTGGTCTGGGGGCTTATCTGTCAAAACCTCCTGTCACAGTAACATTAATTAATAAGCCAGTTTGGAGGTATGAGCTTAAATGGTATTTTTAATTGCTGAATGTTGTCTTCTTGCCAAAAGTTTGCGTGCTGACAGGCATCATCCTTAAGGTTCCAGTGAGGCAGAGATGACTGAAGCAGAAGTAGATCTGTGTCTGATGGGATGAGAATTAACCAGGACAAAGACCCTGCCAGGAGCTGAGTGTTTTGGGAAGAACAAAGGAGTTATCCCGATTCATGTGCCAAAATTAGTAAATGAAGTTTGATTTATGAAATGTTGGCTATGTAGCCTTCCTGGAAAACAAGGTACGATGCCCTCTCAAGCACCTCCCTAATGAGTAACACCCTGAAATCCCCACCCCTGCTTATTGCAAAGTACTAGCTGTGGTCTCTTATCTAACTTTATTTTCTGTGTTCTCTGTGCATTCAGGATAACTCTTTTGTTCCATTTTCAGCCCACACGCTGACACAGCTCTCCCTCTCTCTCTCTTTCCCCTTACACTGTTGTTTAAGCATGCTGTAAACTTATTCATTCCCTAAAGGCAAGAGCAGCTATCTGAGCAACACTTTGTCAGCATAATACATTTACAGAATGCATATTTATGAACCTTTGAGCCTTTATTGTTCCAGAGGGCAAATAAAACCCATGAAAAGTAGCAATATAGTGTTTCAAAGGTCCCTCAAGGAAAACAAAAGTAGTTGGAAATAAATTTAGGGGAAAAAAAAGTTCTTCTCCGGAAGAGAACCTTGAATTAGCACGTACAAAATATGGGGTGGGTAAGACTATTCTCTTTCACCTATCCCAGACTCTCCTAGTCCAACTTTTGAGAAATTTTAAATTTGAAAAATGGTTTTAAGCTTCACAAAATTGAATAAATGGCATAGTTTAGATACATTTTTTTTAAAGCAGCATGTTTTGCTCAATCAAAGTAAAACAGTTTTTAAATGGAAATGATCATCTGCATTGAAACATATACTGCACTGATCATCTTGTGATCAGTGTGGTGTGTGCTACTAAATTACTACAGATAAAAGGTAGCTGAAAAAGCAATAAAATGCCCTAATTGTTGTTATTTTAATTGACTGTGGGTTCTCATTAAGTTTACAGTGTACACATCGACTTTTAAAATGAATGGGTTCCTACGCATTATTGCTGATAATAAAATAAAGCTGGTTAGGCAGTACATGTGTCCATTAGCTCAATTGCAATCAAAAATGGTTATACCAGTGTTCCTAGATTATGCACCCTAAAAATTAAAACATTTAGTGTTGTCACCCTATATGAAGAGTCCCATTTTAAGATGAGAGATGTGTGGCTGCCTGTAGCTTTTATCAAAAGCAAAAGCTGGAGTGTAGGGCAAACAATAGAGCTCATGGAAATTCAGCTTAGCTGACATTTAACAACATAAAAAAAGGAAAATAGCTCCACCATGCAGGAGAAAATAGATTAAAGTTCCAAATGGTCAAAAAATAAAACAAATGCAGATTTTTAGCTTTTCTACAGTAGCAGAACTATACGGCTTTGTAAGTTTTCCTTTTGGGATAAGAGGTTGTAGTTGTGCTTTCTGGTGTAAAGACTTGAAAGGCACATGTAATGGGAAACCTCAGGCACCAGTACTTGCTGGGAGCTGATTTGCTGGAAAGCTGCTCTCTGGAGAAGGAGCTGGGGGTCCTGGTGTACAACAAGCTGTCCCTGAGCCAGCAGTGTGCCCTGGGGGCCAAGGAGGCCAATGGTATACTGGGGGGGCATTAGGAAGAGTATTGCCAGCAGTTTGAGGGAGGTGATCCTGCCCCTCTACTCAGCCCTAGTGAGGCACATCTGGAGTGCTGTGTCCAGTTCTGGGCTCCTCAGGACAGGAGAGACATGGAGGTCCTGGAGCGGGTCCAGCAGAGGGTGGCAAAGGTAGTTAAGAGGCTGGAGCATCTCTCCTATGAGGAAAGTCTGAGGGAGCTGGGACTCCTCAGCCTTGAGAAGAGACGACTGAGAGGGGACCTCCTCAATGTCTATCAGTATCTGAAGGGAGGGCATCAGGAGGATGGATCCAGGCTCTCCTTACTGGTGCCAAGCAACAGGACAAGAGGTGATGGGCAGAAACTGATGCACAGGAAGTTCCTCCTGTAGAACATTTTTACTGTGTGAACAAATTTCCCAGAGAGGTTGTGGGTAATATTCAGTGACTGTCTGGACACAATCCTGTACCATGTGCTCTGGGATGACCCTGCTTGATCAGGGAGGTTGAACTGGATGACCCATGACCCACTGTGGTCCCTTCCAACCTTACCCATTCTCTGACTCTGGTATTCTGTGAAACTCAACTGGACTCATCTCTATTACTTCCTTTAGCCCAGATGAGGGAAGGAGGCCCTTAGAGCTCTCCACAGACCAATGCAGAACCCTACTGACAGCAAAACTAGCCTGGGGGGAGCCAGAAGCTGCTGTGCCTTTGCCATAAGGTACAGGATGATTTGTGCGGAGGGATGAGGGGTGAAGAGGAAGATTTGTTTCCTGAATCTGTCACAGTTTCATTAGTGGATACTTTCTTCCAAAGGACTGATGCATGTGTGGCTGTACCTGCTGTCCCTGGCGTTCACAGGCCCACTCAAAAATCTTGTGTGGTTCAAAGAAATGAAAGGGTCTAGTTTGTCTGTATGACACATTTTACTGTGAGTGTGGGATCTGAGCTAGGGGGTTTCAGTTGAGAGGATGTTTTTTTCCCTCAAGATCCTGGTTCCATTTTAATGGCACACCAGAAAAAAGGCAGGAGAGTTGCCGTGTGAAAATTCAGCATTGCACAGAGGAGACAACTTTAAATTTGTGTATGTGTTTAGCTATTTTCAGTAGACAAAATGCAGCTGAATTCACAAATTATATCAGTGCCTCCAAGGCTGCATTTTTGGCAATTATTCATATATTTCAGATTTTCTTCTCTTCTTTCCTCAAGAATTGATCTGTTTTGCTTTGTGTAAGTCCTGGACATTGAGACCCCCAGAGGGGGAAGGGGAGGAGGCAGGTTTGCCTCTGAATATCATTTTCCAATGAATTGTGGTAATCATTTGTTAACCATGAGAACAGCTTGAAACATTATGGTCAGTCAGGAACAACTGCATGGGTAAACCCTCACCTACCACAGTGCAGTGACTAAAAAGAAAAAAAAAAGAAGTGTAGTTATGTTTCATTGGTTTCTCACATTTTAGGTGTCACTGGCAATGTTGCTTCACAGCAAGACATCTGTAATATCAAGTGGTTGTTTAAAGATCATAAAAGAAACTAAAATTAATTTCTTGCAAGTTCTACAAATGTGTTTGCTGCTTATGTGTGTATTCTGAAATAGGGAGGATTCACACTGCCAGGACTGGGTGGGTTTCTCCTGGCCCTATTCGTCCATTGAAAGGATGATGATGTCTTTTATGGATAAGTATCCCCATTAATAAATATGCTTGGTATCCAAAGTGCCACTTTTCCTTTTGTCTTTTAACATGTTCAGAAAATCAGAGTGTGATGTTAGTGCCTGTCCCCTCAGCGAAGTGAGATTTCACATCCTCCTCTCAGAACAGTCCTTGTGCTGGGTGGGCAGTGCTGGTGCCCAGGGCTTTGCAGACCTGCCCTCTAAATATATTAGTGGAAATAATTACATTTGTTGTAGAGTACAAATGAAGTGTTAGGAGAACAGGATGGATTGTGAGCCGCGGGAGGCAGAAGGAGATGCAGTGGGGAAAGGCTATTGAGGATAGTGTGTTAGTTCTCATGTTGTCTGATGCAGAGACTGCTTTGCTCTTAGCAAAGCAGGAAGTCCTTACAGAAGAAATGCTGTGAACATACAAAATTTCTCACTATCATGGAAACCATCTTGAGTCATAAAGATTACTAAACTAAAAAAAAAAAAGAGAAAGCTTAGTTTTCTTTTTCCTAGCTTTCTAAAAAGCTTTTCAAAGCTTGCTTCACCAATGTGAATCAAGAATAGATTACTTCCATTCCTCACTGTGAGAAAGACTCATAAATGGAAATATGCACAGGTTAAAAAGCCATACACGATTACACTGTTATCTTTAAATTCTCTATACATAACAAAAGTGGCAGGATGCAAATATGAGGCATTCTAGATCAAAGCAGTAAAAATATGAAGATATTATTATCCAAAAAATATACAGTGAATTAGTGATAAATATTTTAAATCCAGTGAAAGAAAAAATCTATAGGAATCTTGCTGTTTCAGTAGGAGTTGTACATTGGGGTTTCACTGTTCCAGATTATGCCAAATTTTCCTTTAATTAGAGGTGTCTAGCACTGAAATAATGAAAATGAAACATTTTATGTTATTTCTGTGTAGTAATGGAATGAAGGGATTGTCATCTTTTTATGATTTGCTTTTCTCAAAGTAGTAAAAGTGTTGGAAAAGCCATATTTTTGTTACAAATCAGAGATTGTACTGGGCTTTCTTTATTACAGTGAAATTTGCTGTCCTAAACGCATTGTTCAAAAATATTAGATGTGTGTGTGTGTTTCTATTTTTCCTGGTTAGATTTTTATTAAATAACCGAATTTTGCATCTTTTATTGGCAAATGAGTCCTATCTGAGGGTCAGAGAGGACCAAGCAGTTTGGATCAAAACGCAAAAACTGAGTTGGGACTGGAGAAGGCTTTCTAGTGTACCTCATATTTGTTTTGAGGGCTGCTACAGTGTAGTTTCAGACTTGTAGCACTGATGTTGTATCCAAGTTGATAATTTGATTAATATTTCAGAGAAAAGCTGCTTAAACCTCTCTGACATGATTGCTGGTAAAGTTCTGGTCGGGCTGTGAGTGTGTGCCCCAGTTTGTCCCTGGTGGCAGGGGTGGCTCTTGAAGGCTGCCCACCACCAGAGCTGTGCCCCCAGTCTGCCTTTACCTGTTGTTCTCGACGTTCTTCTGTCCTCCAGTTGTGACTGTGTGAGTAAGCTGGAAACTGAACTTTTTCAAATGGGCATTTCCTATGTCCAGCCCCTGCCAAAAAGGCATTTTCCCTTTCAAAAAGATAAAGTTTCTCTCTGTTCGTCATTTGGCTGTGCATCAGTGGCTCTGCTGTAAAAAAGGTTAATGGAGAGACTGATGTGAGAGTTAGGCCAAGTCCTAGCTCTGCCTGCCCATGTGTGAGTAATGAGTTGAAATATTCTTCCTGAATTACATGTTTCTGTCTGAGGGCCGTGTTTCTGAGACATGGTGCCTTCACTTGGTGCTCTTCAGGCTGGCTCCTGCTTCATTGCCTCCTTATTTAGGGCTGTTCGGAAGAATGAAGATCTGGCCTAATATTAACAAGGATTTGCTAGAGACTGCATGCCAAACTAAAGGGGGAAAAATAAAATTAGTTTAGAGAGAACATGTTTATTTCAAAGAGACCACGCAAGTTTTGTTTTTGCTGAGTACATGGTAATATGAGATACTGGGAGCCTAAGGTTTTAATGGTACTATGCACCTAAAGTACTAAAGAGTCTGTAAAAGTGTGTCCAGCCCTATAAAATAATTTTCCTAGTGGAGCTGGTACCAAGATAAATGACAGCCTCCAGTACTTGTCAGCTCTGTGGGCTCAGTCCTCTGGAGTGCAGCTGGAACTGCCGCACCAGGAGGTTGATTATTGTCAATAGTCTCTGCTATGCATCTGCTTTTTTTGTTGTTGCTTTTTTTTTTTTCCCTCCAAGTTAGGTCAGTGGCTGTCTTTTTGTCTCCTGCCTTCTCTGTTTCTCGTCTGTGTGCCGTAGGGATACATATTGAATGAACTGAGGAGAAATAAGGAAGAAAATCAGTAATCTTGGCTAATATCTCCAGAGTTATCACCAACAAGTTAGATGACTTCTGTGGCAGAGATTTTGGGGAGTTATTGTTGACTGGTTGCTCTTGCGTATCTTTTTTTTTTTTTTTTAAGAAATTAAGCTGGATAAAAAGTAAATATGAAGATTGACATTCACTGTTTCTGTTTGGGGAGGGTTCACTGATTCAGCTTCTCAAGAGCAGCAAATGAGTTTGGTTAGAGGGTGGAAAGCCTTTTGTTGCAAGCTCTCTGTGAGTAGGTCGGTAATACCTCCCATAGGCTAAACCAAAAGGCATCGTGCTACTTGCTTAATAATTAAATGAGCTCCTCATTTGAGTCACAGTATCTAACATAAGCTGAATCCAGCAAGCCCACCAGCTGTGTGCTTGCTCGCAGAAAGTTACTGCTATGATGTTGCACTGCATTTCTCCCAGTCATCCCAGTCTTATTAATGCCTCAGTGTGGCATAAAGCTTCATTCATTATTCATAATAATCCAGTCAGAGGGCACTCTGAGACCTGATAAATTCTCACCTAAATGACAACAGCTGACAGGGCCTAGGGTTTTATAGCCTTTCTCTTGCCATAGCAAGGTGCTGTGGGCAAAGGTCCAGAATGATCCTCTACTAATGACCACTGTGATATATGAGCAGCTGCTGATTTTCTGACATGAAGTCTACTCTGCCGAGCATCCAACCCACCGGCCGTGAGCAGCAGATAAATATCTGACAGGCAATATACTTCAAGAACAGATCACGAAAAAAATCTGTCTCAGGTGGGAGAGAATAAAAGGGTTAATCCTGTGCTGGAGCACTGCAACATCAACAACAACAAAAATATCCTGGGGGCAAAAAAAAAAATAATCAGAAGTCTGTAAATTCTGGCTGTGCTGATGTGGAAATGAGAATACGATTCCTACTTCTGAAAACTCTTCCTTTCTGGCCCCCAGAGGGTTGAATAATCATGACTTTAGAAGCCTGTAAATTGCTTTATAAAAATCAATAATCATCTGCTGAAGGATATTAATTGCACTTTTTCACAAAGGGAAAAAGCTTCATAATATTTTATTGGTTTTTAATGGGCTCTTTGATACCACAGGAGGTAAGTGAAAAGCCTCTTTCTTTTGTTCAGGCACAGATCTAGCTTTTCAAAGGAACTCATGTACCTATTTGAGTTTTAACTTCTCCCTTGTGTTGTGGGTTCAAATTAAAAGCAGGTGGAGTCCTTTTATTTAGCCCTTCTGTTTTACTTTCAACAGGGAATAATTCTCTATTATATCATCTTACCTTTTCTAAGTTATATTGATAAATGTATGTCTTTTCCTGAGTTTCATTGCCATGCAAATTGAGGGGTTAATTCTGGAAGTTTGACCTTATTGACATATAGCAGAAAAAAATCAAGCTCCAAGTGTTTCAAAAAGATTCAGGACTGACTAGGCCAAGTCAGGTATCTTGTTAAAGTAGGTATAGTGAGTACTCATTTTTCACTGTGCCTCATCCTTGCTTCAGAAGAATGAGCCTTTGAGGCTGTTTAAGGGTGCTATTATTGCATTTTCCACATCCACAGTGTTGGGTGTCTAGGCCAGGGGGACAATTGGTTGTTCTGAATAAGAGCTTTGCTCGATATGACTTTGTCCACTCCATTTAGCACCACTCAAGTGGCAATAACAGGCTGCTTTGGCCTGAAATCGTAGAGAGCTGGAGGTGAAAAGGTGGCCTTAGCATGGATGAAGTTCAAGGCTGGAAATTATGTTTTTCCAGTGGTGTGTTTTGACCCTAATCTCTCCAGGATTTGTGCCACAGTAACAGAGATCCACAAGGTCAACAAGAATGTTTTCCCCTCTTCCCTCCCTGTGGCACCTTCTTGTGAGTTAATGGAGACATGGACTCTACCTGGCCCCCAGACTGAACCAGCAGTTAGGATACCACCCGACCAAAAGTCAGGTTAGGAGAGGTGGGGCAGGTCTGGCACTGATTCTTATGCTCACATTATGTATAAAACACTGTGGCTGTTGGAGTAGTTCAGGACTCAACCATTGACAGCTACCTTCATTGCTCTGGTGCTGCAGCAGTGCAGCATCTTTTGGGACCAGACTTTGAGGGCAGAAGGCCACAGAACTTTACCATCTGCTGGAATTATAGGGAACCTTGATTTTCCTCCTCTGAAGTAATTCTGGCAACCTTATTTGGTCTTGTTTTGATAACAAGTGTTTCTAGTATTTCTATTAAAAGTGACACACACTGTTTACAAATGAGGTGTGCCTGAACTATACGAAATTTAAGCATTTTCCAGGCAAGTTTAGGCTTTGTTATGGGCAAGAGCTGGGTGAAAGCATTCCTGGAATCTCCTATGGTTGCTACAGCAACTTGCAACAGTAACCAAAACATTTGTCACTCTTGCTGGGCTCTCTGTCAAACCTCCTCAGACACTTCTTCCTTCTTTCCCTTATTTTCCAGTAGAAATAAACAAAGTATGACCTTTACTTAGGGTGACCCACACTAGTCAGAATACTGACTTGTTGAAGACAGCCTGACATGCAATTTGTCAGGCCAAGCCACTGGGTTTTGTAGTGTCCTGTGTTGTCTTCACTGATGTCTTAGTTCCTTCTCCTTCTTGCTGCTCCCCTGGATGAACACAGTTGGTCAATGTGTTCTTTGCTTGCAGTGTTAGGAGGGTGATGGGACCGTGTTCTGAGGGATGTGGTAGACCAAGGAAGACTTTTTCTTGTTATTTTTTCTTATTGAAGTAGAATAGAAAGGTATGCCATTAATACTCATGGACATGGGGAATTGCCTGGATGATTTTTTTCTTTTTTTGACTGTACAGGTGAAGTCACCTCTACTGTGGGATTTTCTCACTCAAGTGCCTGTCACTGAATGTTTCCTAAGTTGCTAACAACACCATTTTCTGTCTGGGTATTTACTATTACAATTTTTCAAATGCTTTTCTACCTAAGTGTGAAAATGGTGGTTGTCTTTGTGGTTTTGTGGCTTAGTTTGGGGGGCTTGTGGTTTGGTTTTGGTGCTTGTTGTTGTTGTTGCGTGTTCCATTTCATCTTCTTGAAGGATCTGGAAGTTCTTTTGTTTAGTTAACTCAAAATTTCCCACTCCCATAAGCGAGGACAGACAAAATAGGGAATTGGTCTACAAAATACTGTCAAAAACAAACTAAAAAGCATTGCAAAATAGCTTTAGTAGAAAATAACACTGGATTTGTAAATTCATTAACTGTAGCCTATGCTTTTGAAAATCAAGCTCTATATTTAAATGTGACCATTCATAGAACCAGGGAATGATTTGTATTGGAAGGGATCTTAAAGATCATTTGGTTCCAGTTCCCCTGCCATGGTCAGGGACACCTTCCACTAGACCAGGTTGCTCAAAGCCCCATCCAACCTGGCCTTGATTCATTCAGTTTCCTTTTGTTAAAAGTTTTTTCAAAGATCTGAAGTTTTCCTATGAAGTATTTTAATAAAAATTAATGAGAGAGAGCAAAAGAGGAGAGAAAATGAAACCCATAAAAGAGGTTCTCAGAGGGAGAAGACAGTTCCATCTTTAATGGTCCCTTCAGAGTGAAGATTGTTGTCCCATCCTGAAGGCATCGTGTATACTGTGGTGCAGGAAATAAGTGACTTGATTTCTCTTCTTCTCTGACTTATGGTAGGAGTCCCTGCAGAGAGTTAATGGTAAATATTTAACAAGGGGAACTTCCCTTTTCTTTTATGATCTCATATTTTGTAAACTGCTTAATGGAATAAGGAAACAACATTTCCCTTTGGTTAAAGCCCTTGATTCCTTACAACTGGGAGTTCTGTTCCTCAGCCTTTTGCATTGCAGGGCTCTCCCAGTAGGCAGTTTGGTTTGCCTCAAGTGAAAAAAAAAAAAAAAACACATTTTTTTGACAGGAAGGAAACTAATCACAGCTAGTCGTCTCACAATTAAAGGAACAAAACCAGCTACTTTAACAAGCTGTAGACAATATTTTTACTTTTGGCCAGTTGTAGAGCTCCTCCAAGACTACTCAGCTATTTAACACAGTTCTTTAATGTGCTCATGGAATAAACTCAGTCACACAGTGGTTCCCACCTTGACATGTGGTAATAAACCCAAGCAAATATTATGTGGGACTGCATAGCCTTGTGTCACTATAATTTTCAATTAAATTAAAACTTTTGAGTGAGGTTGCCATACCAGAGAAATGAAATGTTTCTGGGGTGTCCTCAGATATCCCTTTCCATCTATGGACTCCCCATGTGGATTTTTGTATATGTTTTCTCTTGTTGTCATCCCAAGCACACAGTGCTGGGGAAGACATTGTTTTCAATGTGCCATGGTAGTTAAGAGCTGTAGCTAGTTAAGAGACCAGAGAAATTCCTGGCACCCATAGACTGCCTCCTGCCATTTAAATGAGCACCTGTGTGTGCAGTGTTTTGTTGTTTCCTGGGAAGCCATTGCACAACGTCCATGTGCAAGCTCTGCTGCAGCTGAGTGTTTTAAGTACATCACAAACACGGTGTTGCTTCCAGCTCCTGGTGGTGTGCAAGCACTAGCCCATACTCTTGGCCTGTGTGGGTCCATGGCTCCTGGGGGATAGGGCGCTTATACCACACTGAGCTGAAGCTGGAACACAGATGAGCAAACTGATCACACACAGGTTAAAGCATTCCTCACATATGGGTCACAGTATATGTAGCAAATACCATAGTCTTTTCTACCGTATGGAAGAAAATATGGCATAAAAATTGAGTTCTGAATTGTCCCAAATTGATAGCTGGTCAATGTGAGTGGGTGCTTCCCTGGCTCCTGAGGTGGGATTGCTTGAAGATAGGCTCTCCAGTGTCATGGAGTGTGACAGAGTGTATCTGGGTGATCAAATACACCAGTGTCTCACTTTGGTGCTCTTGTGGGGGAGTTGCTTGTTTTTGTTTTCTGTAGCATGGCACTGTGCAGTGCTGTGACTGGCGAGCTGTGCTTTTTGTGCTGTGGGTGAATGAGGACTTTTCATTTTGAATTCAAGGTTCTGGGAGATAAAAAGGCAAGTATTTTTTGACAGTTCTGTGGTTTGTCTCTAGGCACATTGGGTGCTGATTTTCATTCCAGTACATCAAGGCAACTGTCTGAACTACAATCCAAACAGAAATTCCTTCAACAACAAACCAATAATATTACATGTAGTTCCAGTTGTTCACACTTTCTTGTACTCTGTCTTTCCATGATATCTCACGTCCCCAACCCACTGCCTTGGGCTAATAGTCTGTAACAAAGCTCAATCTCTAAAATGTCCTATATAAATGGAGAAGGGAAGATCATAAAAGAGATAGATGAAAACATTTGCCATTCCAGCTCCCACACTCGGAGTCTCTCTTGAGTTTCCTGATTCATCAGCTGGTTAGGAGGGCACACAGTCACCCATGCTGCCTGGCTGCTGTTGCTCTCTCCAATGCTACAGGGTACCATTCATCACAGACTGCTAGCTGAAGGATACAGTGTCAATGCTGGCAATTGATCCAAGAAAACCTGCACATGTTATTGTACCTCACTAAGGGCCCTATTCTTTTCTGCTTTTCCCTGTAACCGAAAAAAAATTAACCCATGAAGTTTTTTTTGTTCGGGTTGGAACAGGGAAAAATAATATCTGTAGGGGTAGGAAATGTTCTGTGCTTACCCCATCCCTATGCCCTGATCTTTGCTTAAGACTGTAAATTGAGGGGGGAAGAAAATAAAAAAGAGTATTTGCTGTCTTCTAGCATATCGTATTGAGAAGAAAGGAGATCTATAGGGATTGTCAGCTTGTAATAGTATATATTCATATGATAAAATTGAATTACCCAGAAGACAAAGGAAATAGTTGCGATACGGCATTGATGTTTTGTGCCACCATGTGCATTCATGTGTTACACCTTGGGGCAAGTCACAGGCAAGTTTGGGGACAAGGAAGGGGAGGGGGTTGGGTGTGGGGAGGGAAATCTTGCTTTTCCTAGGTCAGCAACCCTAGATGTAATTGTTCACAGTAACACACTGTGCAGTACCAATCATTCAGACCCATAGGCATATTCATGAAGCAAGGTACTATTAAACAGGGGCTCATGTTTTGACTCTGTGTTTGGAAATCTGGGAGTGAGAAACGAAGGATTCTTTGCAATTGGACTCCTTTGGAGGGGGATGAAAAATGTAAATGCAGACAGTCTATAGGGCAGTAATTTAAGTCCATTCCAAGTCAACTGTATCAATGCACACTTTGGTGTCCACTGGCTTAGGTATGTGCTTACTTTCAAGTAATTTGCTGAATCAGGATTGTAGGCAGTGTCCTGTCTCTGGTCCCATAAGGTACAGTACCAAAGCAGGAAGTCAGGCAATTTTGAGAGGTTTTCTTTATAGCAAGCATTACATTTTTATTGGGGTTTTCATTGAAAAATCTCAGCAAGCTAAGCTACAGTGATTAATTAAATTTTACAGCTACCCTGTGCACTAAGTAAACATCGCATTATTATTTTCTGCTTTAATAAATAGCAAATGCGGGATGCGGAAGAGAAAGGATTTAGAAATGTATCCAATCAGTTGGGGTGACTGCTTCCCTTATTTGTAATCTCCCCTTGGACGCCTGGTAGGATCAGTATTGCTTTTTTTGGTAACTAGAGTCAGATGGACTTCATCCTCAGTGTGCTGTAGATCAGAGGTAAATTCCCAGAAGAGAACCAGAACAGATATAAATCCAATCCAAAGGAGAGAGCAAAGTCCCTTTGTAAATGTTAAGCTTTTTCACTTCTTTTCTCCCTAAAATGTGCAGATTTGAAGCTCTGTAATCAGCATGACTCTTTAGCCCCAAGGATACAGGTCTGAGCAGCAGATGCTGGGGAAGCCTTTGTGCTTTGCTGGACATAGGCTATACCTCAGTATAACCTACCCTTGCTAGCTCTTAAAGAACAGGGATATCCTTGCCTGCCTGTGTTTAGGGTATGAAAGGTGGGTGAGAGAGAGCACCCACATAACGTGTGTTGGAGGAAGGGCAGACATGGGGATTCTTTTGGCTCAGCAGATTTTGTGTGTAGAAGTCTTTGAATAGAGTATGGTCCTTCCACCTTGAGAGGAATACAGGGGAATTAGCAAAATACCACCAAAACCAAACAAAGTAAGGAAAAAACAACAGAAAAAAGGATGTTAAATATTTCAGAAATAAAATTAATGTTTTCTCCATAGCCTTTTTGTAATAGGACAAATGTACCAGATGAGAAAACTGTTCTAGCTGAACTTTGTGCTATTTTGTATGATTTCTTAGGAAAACAGATAATATTCTAAATGAGCATCATGATTCTGGCATGGGCAGGTATCTAGTGGTGGGTATCAAAAGTCTGCATGGACTTGGAAAGAAGCTGGGCACATGATAGAAGGAAAGCTTCACTAAAGGCTCTTCAATAAAAGAGCACAAAGGCCATTTACAGAAAGAGGAAGGTCAGCCTCTCATCTGACCAGATATGGTGGTTGTTCATGTACATGGATAATATCCTGTACCTTGCAATAGATTCTGTAAAGCCCTTGCCTCCGTGAGGAAAGAGTTACGCTTTTGGTTTAATTGTTGCAAGCAACAACTTCAGCTGAACTTACGCTACAGAGAGTGGCCAGTCTGGAGGAACTTCTTTTTATTTCCTAGCTGGAATTCCAACCTGCAGACTCTGTATGAGATGGTGAAAGTAGAAGAAAAGCAAAGTTCTGCCCCAACATGTGCTCTTAGCTCAGCTGTAGTGACCTTTGGATAGATTTTAGTCTTCAAGGAAGCAGATGCCTAGGTGGATGTAATCAGCTTTTCAAGACACTTTTCAAAGTGACTTTCTTTGATGCAATTGCAGCAAACTGGTGCTGTCTGTGGGGCCATTGTGCTTTGCAGATAGTGTTTGCCTCTGTCAGCCAAAGGAAACCTCTCCTGGCAGAGCCACCTGACGTGCATTGCAGCTGGAAGCATTATTTACATTTAGATCATTGAAACAGCATTCCTGTTTTTGGGGGTGGTTTCTGTGGAACTCCCTATCATGTCAGTCCATCACCAGGCTGGCCTGGCCTCTCCAGAACTGCTGCTTTCCTATGCTGTGCCTACACATTTTATTCCTCCCTCCCACCGTTTGTTGGATTTTGATGTACTTCCAGAAAGCCCTGGGTGCCGTGGCAGAGAAGCACATGGAAAGATGCAAAGGGGTTTCATAAAGCATAGGTAAAGTAAGTCCTTTGTTGAGTGCAGCTTTATCAGTGTGTAGAAAGTTGTTTTTATTCTGAACCTTGGTAACTCATGATTGCAGGTTAATTTCAGTAATAGATATGCATCGTTATGGCACTGGTTCAGGTAGAGAGCCCGGAGGTGCAGCCACCTTCCAGGAAGGCTGGGAACAGAGGGAAGGAGAAGGGCTGCAGCTGTCTGTGAACAAGAAGCTTGCAGGCATGACTGTGGGAGAGAGAGGGAGGCAACATGGAGTAAAGATCTGGAGTCAGATCCTGGTTTCCATGGAATGCAGGCAGGCACAAGGGCCTGGTTCTGATTGCTTTTTTCCACCGTAGATGCAAGGGATCGATGGGATCATGAATACAGGGACAAGCATCCCCTAGATGGCAAAGGACCAAGAGATACTGAATGTGGGAGGACTTGGCAGCATCACTGTGGAATTAGAACTCCATTTGTCTGAGCTCTGTAGGTGAACTGCTGGAGTTCAGAAGGACTATGGAAAAGCAGGCTCTGCAATGTGGCAGAGATAGTGTTGGAAAATGCAAGGTCCAGCCATCAGGTTTGACTAGCAAGACTGTTTTTTGGGAGGGTAGGGAATTTTTCAAATAGGAAATTGCCACTGAGGTCATTCTGACCATGCTTTAATGTCTTGGATTTACCTAAGTGAAATGTTATTTTCCGTTTTGGTTGGTTATGCTCTCATTCATTCACTGGCCTAGTGCAGTGTTTGAGGCTGAGTTTTACTGAGATGTGGCCCCAAGCTGACTGGTGCTTAGGACCAAATTAAGTGAGTGAGTCCTTTGTGTTTTCAGTAAAAAATTTGAGAGTCTTAATTATTTAAACCTGGAAGACATCAGAGAATAGAAGTTGTTTATGAAGTGAATGATGGTTCTCAAAGTGTTCTCTCCTGTTCACCTTCTGTGGGGATGTGACTGCCCAGAAGTCTCTCACTTGTTACAGGGCTGAACCTGGAGAGATGTGTTTTCCTTCACGAGGCTGTGTGACCTCTGTGATTTTTGGATCCAGGTTTCCTGGGCAGCCTTGGGAATGCCATGCCAAATCTTTTTACTTGTTTTGAATTGGCTTTGGCTGCTCAGAGCCTGGTAATGTGGTACCATCTGCCTGGCTTATTGAATGTGTGAGGGTGTATAGCTGCTCTGGGAAAAAGGGACATATGGAAAATGATAGTTGGTGAATCCCAGGAAAGAAAAGTCACGGGAAACCACCTAATTACCAAGGCTTAATAGCCAGTGAATCGACAGTAAGGAGCTTGGTCCTGAGGTCCTGTGGCATAAATGCGTGATTACGTTAACGCCCCACTGCTACTGGGATACTTTTGTGTTTACAGGCCTTTCTCCCTTATTGCTAGAGGCCTTCAAACCCCAGATAGTCAAAATCTCTATTCAGTGCTGCCTGCTGGGCGTTTAACAAGGGTCCTTGTAACGGGACCCAGTACAAGTACAAACATGAATGAAGAGTGCAGGGGCCACCAGAGCACCACAGGCTGCAAGGTAGCCAAATGGAGGCAGCCGGAGAAAAGCAGGATAAAGTAGACAATGACCCTCAGTGCCTCAAGGCATTGCTTCAAAAGGTGTCAACACCAATTAAATTGTAAAGGCTCTGTCAGCTTCTGAAAAGTTATCTAGGCAGGGACAGAAAGTACAGAATCAAAGGGGCTGCAATGAGGTTTTGTGTGTCTGGCAGCAGAGCAGGCGTACATATGCTCCTGGCAGTGTGGAATCCGGCTGGGAGCCTCCCAAAGGCAGAGCCAGGCTTGGGGTGGAAAGGAGGCAAGACAGCTAGTGTGGGGTCTCCTGCGCCACTGGTTTTTATCAACAGTGGGGGGAGTGTTTAATAACATGAACCAGGGTTGGTTACAGAAAAAGCTGAACATTTCTCCCCTGTCTCAGGGGTTAATACATTTGAGAGCTGGATGCAGTGTCTTCCCCAGTAAATGTGCTTTCTGTGTGCTCTGAGCATTTTTAATGTCCTTGTAATAAATAGCAGCTCTCAAATTTATTTTATTTGTTTCTATATAAAATTGCTTATTAGAAAAGGAAGTGGTGTGTTAGCAGCTAATTTCTTTTTGCGGTTAGATATGTACAACTCTTAAATTCTCATGCTGTCTTTCCCCTTTGCTCATGGGACTGTGACAGTCTCATCCTGGTTTTTAAAATGGTTGGAGGTGCAGGGTGGAGGTACATGTAGGCATGCATTACTGTGCCCCTTATTGATGAGGCTGTAGTGATGCACACACGTGAGTATCGTGGTCTTTTCAATGCCACAGTCGAGCTGTGGAGTCTAAGGCACAGTGAAAGGGAGTGAATACTCAGCTTGGTGCTAGTATGTGCTAAGGGGGGGAACAAATGTGTCCTCTGCAGGTAGTGCCTAAATTTCTGTGTAAAAAGGTGAAATGCTTCATATATAAAATAGATGAAATTTTTTGTTCTTGAAGGAACCTTCTAACTCTAATATTTATTCTTGTTTGCTCAAAAAAACCTGCAAAAAACTGTTTATGATCTCTTTGAAACACAGTTTAAAATGTGAATTAAAACAAGGAATTCATATTGTTGCTTTTAGTCTTAGAGTTTGCTCACAAAGCATTGTTATGGCAATTCGAATGGCAGAATGGTGTTGATATTAACTCATCTTTGTAGGTATACACAGCAAATCGTAGAGATAGTTCATATTTTTTGTACAGTGGGTTCTAAATAAGGTATTTCGCCAAATCCACATTGGTATAGTAACAAATTGTTTAATGAAGAAACTGATTTGGGAGGTGGAATCTGATTTCAGAGGTTTAAGAATACTGTTTAAATGAGAAGATATAAAACTAATGACTTATTGCTGCATTTTAGTAAAGCCTTTTCCAGAAAAGTAGGTGATATAAAAGCAACAATGAAAATTGCTGGAATACGTTCACCTACCTACAGACAAGTTTTTTCCTCTGACCAGAAGTTTAGACAATGTTTGTTTTTCCGTATCTGATTATAACCATGTTTTTATCATTCTTGGCATTCTTAAATGTCCCGATGCCATGAAAAACCAAAAGGGCACTTTCTGATAAAGTTGAAGAATGTGTCAGAAATGTTCGGAGTCTCTCCTTTTCAGTAAGAGCTGAATTTAGCAATTATAATCTTCTGAACCTGGAGCAGAAGTACTTTGGGGGTGGGTGGGAAGTTGGGCTATATGGGGGAGTGTTAAGCAAATGACAGAGGAAGGGTGCTGAGGATCCCCTTCTCTGGCCTTGCCAAGACCATACACTTCCTGGTGACTGAGAGGACAACAGGTGTATTTCATACCACCCATGAGGAGGATTTCACGAGTGTTTTTGGGCAGTCAGCCATGCCCCACGGCTGTCCCAGCTGTGCCAGTGGTGAGCAGCAGCTGGGTGGCCTTTGGCACAAATACCTAGCTGATCTCTGAAATCCATCACTGAGCGGCGCTGAGGAGGGGAAGAGCCTCTGTCTTTTCCCACTCTTAAGGAAGAGCTGGCAGGGGAAGCTGGCCTTGGCAGTGGATTTCTCTGTGTGTGTGAGGATTTCCAGGCTTTGCATAGGAGTCAGGACAAGCTCTTGGGGCTGGCACCTGAGGCAGCACCTAGTGCTGTAAGCAGTTGAAATGCACAAGAGAGTTGTGAGTACACATGTATGTATATAGCAAGGAGGCTGGGAGGGAAACAGGAGCATGCTTGGGAAGATGCTGATTAGTATTTCTCCACAAATAATGATGAAAGACTGGGTTATGCTTTGTGTTGGCAATGAAGACAGTGAATGTGCCAGAGCTGCCACGTCTGCAGTCATCAGAGCTGCTACGGGCGAGTTGCTTCCCACAAGTGTAACTGAATAAGAAGTGATAGCAAAGGGGGATAATCACTCCAGTTGTAACTCAGTACCAATTTCATCCTGCCCATTGTCAACTGTTGCTAGGTAGCTGCCCGGTGGGAGTGGAGAAGTGGGATTTTTTTTTTTCACCAGTCTTAAAACAGCATATTGCAAATTGCAATGTCCTTCTGTGCCAATGGGGAGAACATGTCCCAGTGCTGCTCTGCCACCAAAGGGAAGCATGACTGTGAGCCAGGCTGTGCTCCTGTCAGCCTCCATGCCTGGGAGATGGCATGAATGCTGCAGCACATCTCTGAACTGTCCGTAAACAAGTTTTAGAAGCCTTCTCCAATTTACAGAACAAAATGAATAGTATGCAGAAGGCCACCTGATCATGGCAGGAAAGTAAAAATTAGTGAGGTTTTGCTGTGGTTTGGGGTAGAGTTCCTCAATCTAATGCTGGTTTGCTTTGTACTGATTAATTTTTCATGTAGAACAAAAAAGCTCAAAAAGAAGATATTTCCATATAGTGTTTTACTCTATGAGGCAAAAGCACTGGAGAATGGTGAGAGCCTCAATTTTTTTAATTTTTTTTTTCCCCTAAAAACATGATCAGCATTGCAATTTATTCCTTTCTGTGGACATTGAAACAAATTGCGCAAAGAGATCATGATTTTACCACCAAGAAAATATAATGTTGCTGCTTTACAGAATTGTAACAGGGCAGGCATTCCTCCAAGATTTAGCAGAATTCTTGCAGCTCTTTCTGGCTGGTGAGAGGAGAAACATGACTGTGTGTTGTCCGTCCTCCTGGGTGTCTGAGGGCTGCTCCGAGTGTGCCCTGCCTTTGTGCGGGTGTACAGCACAGAGCACATTTTACATGGCTGAGTGCATTGTAAACTCTGTCACTTCAGGGTATCGCCCACTTAAACAACATCCTCATCATTTTTCTTAGGAAATGATCTGAGACAAAATATTGAATTATTTAGAGTACCGCTGGGAGAGGGAATTGATTCCTTGCTGTATCAGAGAGAAATAGCTGCTCTTTTGAGGCTTGATCCAAAGCCTGGAGAAGTCGATGTGAATCTTTCCATTGATTTCAATAGGCTTTAGATCATGTGCTTATTCACTCATCAGCTATTTCTCTTTAGTCCGAACAAAACAATGCAGACTTTCATTGCAAGATACTCAGTTTGCTGTACCTAAAAGAAATACATTCTGTCCCATTCTGCTGAATATAAAAATCACTTATGGCCTGATGAAATAAGTAAGTAGCAAACAGCTTTTTAAATTGCTGAAACTTGAATTTATGCCCTATGCATTTGGAATTCTTGTAATGTGCACAACTACCTGTGTATGCAAATTTTAAACTCAATATGCGATCTTGTGGTAATGTTTTCTTTTTTTGCAATTGATTCCTCTTGTTTGGAATAAGAATATGTATCCTACTTTTTTTTTTTTTCTTTCTAGGCTTTTAGATGTGTTTCAGCCTCTTTGCTGCCAAAGGAAAAAGTAGAGTATGCTTTCATTAGTTTCCAATACCTATCCTGTTCCTGGGAAAGTCAAAATGCAGCACCTATATTGGAAAGCACCAAAATTTTCCATTTTGACACCAAGTCTGAAAGCATCCAAACTGGGCAAGGCTTCTGCAGCTGTCAGCAGCTTTTCCAACAACCTCTTTAAAAAAGAGATGCAAAAGTTATTTTCTTGAATGTCTGACTTACATCTTCTCTTTCCTCATGGTGTGCATATTCAACCAAAGTTTAGCCACCTGAAAACAACACCACTCCTTTGTGTGCTTTCACAAGGGAGCCTGAGAGCAGGTCCATAGTCCAGTCTCAGTTTGCCATCTTTATAAAATGACCCCAAAATTGACCTGACAGAAAATAAGTAATAGGAAAATAACTAGCAGTGGGTGCCACAGTTGACGTTAGACCTCTTAGGTTGTTCTAGAGTCAGGAGCAAGGCAGACTCCTTGTTGGCCACTGGCAGTATACTTGCTTGTGAGCTCAGGCTGCAGAACACACCTGAGGGCTCTTCCAAGGTTGGTAGAAATACTGTTGAGTGTAATTTAGATTAAGAGACAAGGACACCCTTGTTCAGTGGCTCAGCCTGTAGGGACTGCTGAGGGCTTGCAGCAGGGTCCAGCTGCCAGGGCAAGCCTTAACCCCAGCGAGGGGGCCAGAGCTCTGCACAGCATCAGCCTTGTAGCAAGAAACGCATATTATAGAATTACATTATGTTTTTCAGGAGAGCAATTTTTTCACTTTAATAATTTAATATTTTCAGTATGTTCTGCTTCTTGTCTTAAAGAAAATATTTTCAGCTATATAATTATTTCCTCATTCAGAGGGACTTCTAAACAGCAGATTTATAGTACTCCAAATAATGTTATTCAGAAAATGGGTGGTATCAAATTGTAAACATTTCAAAATGTAAAGAAATCATGAAAGCAGGATGAGGTTATCACAGCAGGTACAGAGTGTGCTGAATCACCACCTGTGAAGATTCCTGCTTTTGGGAGCTATCTCCACAGTCAAAGGCTGGTGAACAATTATGTTCACTTTAAAAAAAAAAAAAAGAAAAGAAAATATTGTTGATATTGCCCTATGATGTCTACCTAGTAGATTAATGGAAAGACTGGACTGGACTGGATTGAGGTTATTTTTATTTGTAAGATGTCTGAGGCAAGAGTTGAAAGAAGAGAAACAGAGCATGATTTCACAAAAATGCCAGTCAATTTTTGTAGCCAGAGGGTTTCTGTCAGGGAAAAGGAGAAAGAATGGCTTATAGAAAATTCCAAAGTTTCATAAATATTAACAAATACCAAAGTATCCACTGGAATCATTCACAGAATCAGTAACAGAAGCACACTTAAATCTTGGCACAAGTTCTACTGAAGGCAGACTGATTGCTTGCATTGATTTTTTTGCAGGAAGGATGAGGGTGGTGGAGATTTTGTCAAGGATTTTGCAAAAGAAACCAAGAGATTCCAGCTAGCAGCCCTTTCAGCTTCACAGTCACAGAGCAAGGCATGGAGGCTGAAATATTGAGAGACATGGCTGAGAAATTCTAATAGCCATTTTGGGGGGAATTTATCAGCTTCCTTCGTTAGTAAACTTCATCCCTCAGCTAAGAGCTAGCAGAGAGCTTGTTTCGTATTTCAAATGGGGTTTGGTGCTGCAGAGACTGCGTTATAGCCTACTAGTAGGAAATAAGCATATTGACAGCTTAGCCATTTACCAACATGAAGGGAAAGTGTTCTTGAGGCAAATGAATCTTCTTTGGGTAGGATAATTAATCTTTGAAACCCTAAACTTGCCAGAATGTGATTATTAAGGCAAGTGAAACAAGCAGGATATAAACTGTTAAAGAGCACAGTAATGTTATAGAAGGTTTAATTTAGAGTGTTTTTAATTAAACTCAGAACTGAACAGATTTGTTTTTTTTAAAAATTTTTTAGTGTTTGAGAAGATGATTATTTTTGTTACTTCTTTAAATTTGGAACTTATTGACAGGAATCTTTGTGATTTTTGTAGTTGCTCAAATCTTTCTCTTTAAGTAGGTTGATAGTTGCACAGATAAGAGAGACAGTTTCTTTCCAAGAGCAAGGACAAGAGCAGTTGTGGCAAGAGAGAGTGGTGGGTTTATTTTCCTACCCTGTTCCTGCATAAGCCATCTCTTTCCCCTTGCTTATTCCCCTTATAGGGATTAAGGAGAGCAGAACAGCTTTAAAAACAAGCTGACAAACCTGGTTTCCAGGCTACCTTTATTCTGAGAGTTATATTCCCCCAAATAATTGTCTTTTATTAAGAATTCTCTGTCAATTCTGGAGCCAAAAGTTTGCAGCATTTGAATGAACATGGATACATAACCAGACTGAAATTAGAGCGAAACAGCTTTATTATAACACTGGATTTATTATTTCCCTGAAATACGAGAGTAAGAAGATTACAAGACTTAAAAATTTGGAGATGTGCATGTGTGTGTGAATAACTGTTAAGGAGTGAAACTGGATTTACTGTGAGTCATAAGAACTGGCTTAGGCTGAGTCAGGTCGGTGCCACCGGCTCTGCTGAGATCTCCTTTTTGGATAAGAGCCTTCAGGGCTGGGTAGTGCCTGAGTCTCATAACAGCACATAACCAGTTCTCTTATTTGGTTGCTTGTAAAATTTCCTACAAAAGAAAGTATTCAGAACATTGAGTGGAATTAAAAATCTGTCAATGAATGATATTTTTGTAAATACAGAAAAAAACCTGAAAGATAATATTACACTCAGAGACACATTTCATCTTTAATTTTTTTTCTTTATTTATTTGTATTTATAAACTTCAGTAAAACTGTGATTAGCCCTGGCTGTTTACATATCTTGACAGATATTGATAGATACTTTGTTATCCATTTGTAAGCTTAAAATGTTAAATAAATGAGCTGAAAATTGGGTATTTCTTTCACTGGTGCCTACTATACATTTATAATTGATAAGCTGGAAAGATACCTGTGTTTTGTTTATTTGTATTTTTAGGAAAGTATTCCTCTCTGTACTTGTAGATATTAACTTTTTAGTTAACTTTCTGATTTTAAGTTAAAATAGTGCCAGACAATCTGACAGAAATTTTGATAGGGATGCAGTTACCTTTAGTTCCTTCCTTCCTTCCCATATAGAGCTAAATTTTACTCTCATTTATTTAAAGATATAAATACCTCTATATTAAAGAGAACTATGTTGATTTAACTATGAAGTTTTGGGGATTTTTTTTTCATATAGAAAAGAAATTAAATGGGGAAAGTTTAAGAAACCCTCATTGAATAGGTGGTTCACAATTAACAGCTGTGATTTTGCCTGTGAACAATGCTTAAAATTCTGCGTTGTGATTGTTGGTTATTAGAATAATTTTTGCTCTATCATCTGATTCCTTTTATTGTCTTAAATGTATTTATTTTGATTAAAATCTACAGTTAATGAGTTTGCTGAGTTGACATGACTTGTTCTTGGAAAATATTTCATAATTACAAGTATGCCTTGATCTGTCCTCCTATTTTTGGCAAGTTCAGCTTAGAAATTTTCCTTGTTATTTGTTGATTAATAGTATTTGGATCAGGTTGGGTCAAAACTGGTGATTTAGACCCACTGCAGTTTTCAAAAATATGACACTGAATTTTTTGCTGCTGGTGTCCATTTCTAGAAAGAGAACTGAATCATTAACTGGCGGGAAATGGCATAGTTACATTGAAAACAATTTTCACTAATTGATTATCTGGCTGATTCAATTTCCAGTCTTGGCTCTTGCTTCGACCAGATGCAATATTATCTCTCAATATAACTCATGGTTTAATTTGACTGAAAAGATATCCCTATGAAATTTCTATTTGTGCAACAGACTTAGTATTTATCTATCTATCTTGTTAAAATCTAAAATAAATTGTGGCAATCCCATCCCACATTCAGGAAAGTGTCCTATTTTTGGTCTCCATGCCAACTCTCTGGGGAAGTGTCTACTATTTTGTACCATCATTATGAGTACATTCTCTTGTTACAGATAATAAACCTGCTCTCCTTTCTGTTGCCCTAGTCTATTAATTTAAAAATTGTTTCGTTTTTACAGCACTAATGTTATTCTCACCAGCTTGGCAACCCTGCGATAATAGCATAAATCAGTGAATTATTATTTTTGTTTAAGGCATTTCTAATTTTTAATTAAAAAGAAAAGTCAGACTCTTGCTGATCACCTACAGGATTGTGACTCTCCATGGTTACCTGTCACTCAAAGAGATCTAGCTCTGAGGAATGCTAATTAGCACTGTTAAAGCACTGGTAATTGAACTGTGGAGACAGCCTGCAGAAGGAGGCTGTTTGCATTCAGCACTGCTTTGCCATTTAAATGGACTAGTACAGTCATGAAGGTACGGTGGATAAAAGCGAAAAAAGCACTCAGGATGTAATTTTTCATTTTGACTTCAAAGTTGTTTACCAAAGTGTTTCCTAGAAACGAGTGCCCGTACCAAAAAAGTGTCATGTGTAGCAACTTCGCTGACAACCTACGTCTAAAAAGTGCACAATGCCCTTCATCTCCTGCTTTTCTTGTTGCCTGGAGCAGCTGCTTATAGCAGTGGAGCTTGAGATGCTGCCTGGGATGACCCACACTGCTTCCCGCGCACTGCTGGGGTTCCAAGCAAGAGATTAAAAATTAAGGAAGTACCCAATTTAAAACAAGTTGAAGAAAAACCCTGAAGGAAGCTAGTCTTCATGCTGTGGCTGATGACTCTTTTTCAGATGTTTATTTGACTCCCAGTGTCGTGATATCCATGTGGCCTGGAATAATGCACCGTCCATCGTGGGTTTTATGAGAATTTTTTAGAGATTTGCTGAGGTGAGGCAGAATGTCTCTTGGTGCAGTAGAAGTGAACCCAAGACCTCTATTACAAGGGCAGGCTGATGGTTTGACACCTTCAGACAAGCTCATTTTTTAATCTGAAGGTAAATACTCATCATCTCTTGAAATCTAATACTTTTCTTAGAAGTACCACGAAAGTGAGGTAGCCATGTCATGTTGATCTAACATGTCCTTGTCATCTCTTTGCTTGTGCAATCTCTTTATCTTTTTCCATTGTACAACTTGATGTCTCAAACTGTTCTCCATGCCTTCAAAGAGCTGCATGTTTGTTTAGTTTAGCAAATATGAACAATCTCCTTCCAAAGTATAAAGTCATGTGGTTACCTAGGTCTTTAGATTGTGATGCAACACTTACATGAGTCATACATTTAGATGCTTTGAAAATAATGAATACTGATTTTAAAATATGTTATTTAGCTAATAGAATCATAGAATATTCTGGGTTGGGAGGGATGAACAAAGATCACTGAAGTCCAGCTCCTGGCCCTGCACAGGACAACCCCAAGAATCACACCATGTACCCAAGAGCATTGTCCGCATAGATGAAACTGTATTTTTTCTGTTTATTAGATACATGGGTGCACATTTTAGTCTCTGTAAGATCATGAATTGATAATTTGATTATGTGAAGTGAATATTTGTAGCATTTGACAGCTATACTTTATTAAGCTGTGAATATTTCAGAAAGATGCTAACTTAAGCATTTCAGGATACTTTTATGTTAAAAACCTAATATAATGCAGAAAGTTTCCAAGTGTTATCCTCACTGTTGACTTAAACTTGAAATCCCTTTTCTCTTAAATATAAGATCCTACCTATTCTCAATGGATAAAACTGACTCCAAATGTCAGTGAGTCCAGAACTTCATGCAGATATTTTGGTGTGTGAGTCTGTTAGGTGGATAGCATACAGGTGTTAGCTTTATGTGTCCCCACCTTTGTGTTTATTTATCCAAAACTGTTCTTGTGTGAGATGTTAACATTTTTTTTTTTCTCATTTTTGCTGCTTTGTGGAGAACAATATGGATGGACATTTTCCATGTTATGATAAAAAAAAAAAGTTCGATATTTTCATGTTCCTGACTGACCTTAAGGACTGTGTGCCAGCATGTTCCTACCTTGCTCCATTCTTCCTGTTGGAATGCACTGGCACATTCATGATAGGTGGTTTTTTTCCCTCACAGGCATTTCACAGGATGCTTCATTTCTTCTAGCCTGCTAACTGTGGCCTGTGCCAGCAGGATGGTGAAGGGCACACATATCTTTTCACATGATTTACATAAATTTTAGGGGAAAAATTAATATCTCAAGGTGTGCTCATGCATATAATGGCACATCACTGGCTTTTAATCTGAGTCATCTTGGACCGTTTCCTTGGGAGCACTGGCTTTTTTGAGTTATTTGTGTGTTGGGTTTGAAGGGGGTACCATCTTTCTATCATTTGTGTCAAGCTGTTATCTGTTTAGCCTTCACTTTTCTTGTGACTCTTTGTCTCTGAAATGCTTCAGGCATGCCAGGACCCCTGCAAAACATGGGCAGGGTGCAGTGTGTATTCAATACAGGGTGTTGTGCAGGGTCCAGACCCAGCGTGAAGGGCACAGGGCAGCTGAGCTCTTGATGGGGTATTTTGCAGCATGGCGTGGTTCCCCCAGTTGTGATGTCAGGCCAACCAGTCCCCACTGTGGAGCTTTCTCTCCGGTATTCCTTGTGGGTGCTGTGGAGAGGCAGGGTGCTTGCTTTGCTACTTCTCACTGTGACTGGGAACCTGCTGGAGTATCTGGCAGCTGTGTCTACATTCTTGTGTGCTGGCAGTCACCTGAAAATAGGAAGGAAGATTGCCCCTAGCTGCCACCTGTCAGTTAAGCAAACAAAGGAAATCAATCTCAGAAAAGGATGCTCTGACTTAGCTGCCCCAAAGGAAGCCTGAAGTAATTTTGACAGTCTAGGCATCTAGCCCTCAAATATATGACATTATTGATCCCCTAATTTTGAAAGCCCCCTAGTTATGGCATAGATTGGTGCCTATGGAGACCACATAAAGCCTTTACTGGGAATAGGGAACCATGATACATGCTGAGACAGGAATGGGGGAGATGCTGTCTTGAAGTTTCCAGAGGCACATGGGTTCTTGTGACCCAGTGCCTGGCTGGGAAATGTTGCTGTTTCTGCAGCAGCCCATCATGTTCTGAAACAGTGACACAGCACAGCTCTTGGATTGTGGTGAGGCTTTTAAATACACAGTTTGGTTTTTGACACTAGATCAACACAGACCTATCAGCAAATAGTGCATATTCTGTTCATCTAGCAGGGTAAGGTAGTGTAGTAAGTCCTGTTGAGATTTGGGATGGCAGTCACCACATGCTTCTCTGCAGCACTGCAGGTAAAATGCCATGCTGAAACAAAGAACTTCCTCTGTGGCTTGAGAGAAACTGTATTCAAATGTGTCTTTGCCCTTCCTCACCTGTCTCTGGAGAATTACACTGCTTAGATTCACACAGAGGACCTCAGTTTTGAGCTCAGATAGTTTCAAAATGTGCAAAACATTTGCAACTGTCAACACCAGATGCACTGAACAGAGAAGACATATTTGTGTGGGGAATGTGGTGGCGTGGAACGCTGGAGCAATAGATGTTTTGGTTTGTTTTAATCAGTGTTAAGAAAAGTATTTGAATTGACAAAATTAGAAAAATACTAACAAACCCGAAGGCAAAAAGCACAGGTGACTTACCTGCTGCCACTCAACATGTGAAAATCAGAGATGAGATGCTCAGTGTCTTACACCCCTGCCCAGTCTGTTAGTCCAGGCTGCCTGACATGTAGGCTGTACCAGACATGGATAATCAGATGAACAAAAAAATCTGATGGTACAATATTTGTATCTGCCTAGTTTTTTCCACTACAGAAAAGCCTTTCACTCCTTAGACGTTGTCTGCAAAGGGATATTTGCTCTTATGATTATGTCAGTGTAATAATTATATTGCATTCAAAGCAATTTAACATGAACTGCAAAGAAGTACTTCAGTGCTAGGGAGTTGCATCTGTGTGACTGCAGTGGGTTAGTGGTCAGTTACAGCACTATAATTGCCTCAGTAGACTTCCCCTACCCTGACAAACCCTTAGACAAGTAGAGTAGTACCCATTTCCCATAAGCTGCCATGTTTTAGGGCACCAACTTGACTCCAGTGCCAATGATGCCAAGAACTGGATTTTTGAGCAATGGCATATGCAGATACGCTTAAAGCAGCATGTAGCTGGATTTCATATCTGCTGTGTGGTGTATGGTTGGGTGCCTTGTTTTGTGACTCAGGCCAAGAAAATGCATACGATGTGCTCTACAGGAAAAGCCACTACAAAGGCACAGCTGGTTTTGAACCAGCAATGATTTTTCAGTACTTTTTATACCTAAAGAAAGGTTGCAGTGTGTCCATTTAATATGAATACACCAAGGATGCTGGAGGCTGGGTCCTGTGCTCCTGTCAATTAGTGTTGCTCCATTCTCTTTGGTGCAGTTGAGTTATGCAGTCACCTGATAACATTTGTTTGAATTCTCTGGCAAAAAGCTATAAAAGCCTTCTGCTTTTGCATGTGCGTAACTGTACCAATCAAAGAAAAAAGCTTAATATGAACATCAAGAAACCTTTCTCTGCTAATTGTAAACAAACCTAGGTTTACTTACATGTATGTTTGTACCCTCTTATCAGTGGAATTGTTTGAAACAGTTTGAAATAAGCTGGACTGAATGTCTGTACAGCCCACCCTCAGCTGCTGTATGCAACAGTGCTGCCCAGAGACAGCCTGGGTGCCTGTATCACATCCTGCTGACCCCTGCCAGGCTCCAGAGACACATGTGCCTCTGTGCTTGGAGGGTTATTGCCTTACGTGCCAGCTTCATGTAGTGTCATTTGTTATCCTGTTCTAATTGAGTCCACTTCAGCAGTAAGAAGGAAAGTGCAATATTTAGAGCCGTTGTGTTGCTCAAACTACTGCTTTTTGTGTTGTTCATGCAATGATATAAGTTTTCCCTGGTAGATGATTTGCTGAAGGCTGTTGGCCAGCTGGATTTTATTGTGGTATGCTGTGGGTAGCATGGGGCGGTGACAGAGAGCTCCTCACCATGGACTGCTGTGTGGTGCTGGGAGAGGAATGCCAGCCCCAGCCACCTGATTTTCTGTCCTCCAGGAACTCCCCTACAGCCAAAGTCAGCAGGTAGGAATATGTGACTTCAGTGGATGCTGGCCCATGCACAGCTGCTCTGCACTAGAATATTTGCATTTTGTTCTTCATTCTGTGCTATTAGAGCAGACCTCACCCCATCACCTTTAATACTGAAAAATTTAGCTATTTGATTTGAATATCACATTTCCTCTTCTGATTGTTAAACCATTCCTGAAATAGACTTGGAAACCAATTTGCAGTTTTGTCCCTGGGGCTCTTACACTGGTAGTGGGACAAAGGGCTTTGTGCAAAGAAAGATACCTACCTCCAGCACTAGGCTCAAGGAAAAAATGATAATAAAACACTTTTAAGAATGCATTTCACAGTTTATCCTTAGTGTGAATTGCTTCTTACACTGTGATCTTTTTGGACTGTAGGGCTGAGAATTTTCCTTCAAGTCTGTACTGGTTTACAACTGATAAAGGTCTCAGGGCAAAGCTGGCAAAGCTTCTGCACCGAACCCCAGAGAATGTGGAAATGGAGCTCTAATGAGGACGTCTGTCCTGTGACAGCTTTCCCAGCAAAACAACAAACTGGCCATGCTCTGGTTGAGAACTAGAAACCCCGAGGGGATTCTAATGTGGCATGTACTCACTTCCTGATTAACTATACCTGCTGAAAAAGCTTTTTTTGTTCTTGGGATCTTATGAATTGCTCCAGTCTGAAGGATTACATTACAGAGGAGTTCATGAGTATGGCATTTCCTGGAACATATTTAAAGAAATATGGTGCAAGTGCATATATTGGCATACAGTATTCAACCTTCCTGTAAATGAAATATTACCAAACCCAGAAAACAACCCCCAACCAAGAAAAAGTCCCAAATGATTAAGGGTCTCTGAGGTGTCTAAAACTAGGTGTGGACTATGTCATAAAATGCATTTTGTTAGTATCATGCTTTCAACTTTCTTCTGAAATCTGAGTTCAAATGGTTGTTATACAGCTGTATGTTTTCTAGGTTATTGCTGACGCTAGCTCAATGTTACATTTGAGGAGTTAGATTCTTCTTTGCAAAGAACTGAAGAATTTAGACAGATTGTCCAGAGCTCTGCGGTTGCACAGTTGGAAGATGTCTGTGCCTCTCAGGTTGAACTCACCAGATTCTAGTACTAACCTCCAGGAGAGCTCCTACAGTTTTGTGAATATACTTTAAACCTCTGGCTTCTCTAGAGCCTGGGAATTCTCTGAGGATTATTTTTGTTTTACTAGCAGATAGAAGTATGCTGAAGCTGGTGGGATTTGTTTCCATTGTCTTCTGTGAATGGTGAGTTGCAGTCATTGCTGTACCTGCTGCCACGTCACTTCTTTCCTCCCGAGCCTTGTGCAGCCCTGCAAGGGGAGGTCCAGTAAAGGAAGGGCAGCTGCAGTGAAGAAGGGAAATGCGGGCTGAGAAGGGCCCTAGAGGGACTGTGTGTTTCAGAGCAGGGAATGTGAGACAGAGAACTTAAAAGAAAACTTTTTCAGACTTTTGCTATAAGTCAAAATATGTAAGTTTCCTGAGAGAAGGTCTGGTGAGCAAAAAGCTGTTCACAAAGAAGTATCCTTAATAATTTTAAACTGAGTGAACTGAAGTGTGGGTTTTGTGGGGTTGCTTATCACCAGAGATAGTGGCTAAATTGTAATACATATCTGATTCATTTGACCTTCTTTTCTTCATGTGAAATATTAATGATAATTCACACATACCATGTTTACATTTGTCAGATAAAATTCTTCCTGAATTACTTAGCTCTGCTTCCAAGAACTGAACAGCAGTGCCTGCAGTGAAAATACTGCTTCAGGCTTGCATATCAGTCATTGCTTCTCTCTAATATTATAGAAGCTGTCTAAACAACAACCAGCTGCAGGTACAGGAAAACTGGAAATATCAGCAGTTGTGAAAACCATAGATGGTGCCATAAAGGCACATCCCTTTCTGCTGAGGTACAGGGGTGGCAGCAGGGGGGTGCCACCCTCATGGATCCCCATGATCTGCGGCAGACCGTGCAGAGGTACGTGCACGCTGCATGTCTCAAAGATGTGTTTCAGTCACTAGCCTAAACATTGCCTTTCTGACTAACCAAAATCTCTGATGATACTGTAATACTGACACAACTAATGTTAATTTTCCAAAACCTTTCTAAGGAGATTAGTTTTCTCATTTTAAGGAAATAGTTTTAAAAGTATTGTATTTGACTGCATTTACTGGTAGAAAATTGCATAGAAAACCTGTTTGGTTGTGAAAAACTATATGGGGAACAGTCCCATATTGATAAGAAGCGTGAATTTGTTAATACTGCTGCAGGACACTTTCTCCATGCTATTGAATTGTGTAACATCAACTCCCTTCTTTTGTTTGTTTGAGCAGAGCAGCAATCACAGCTCCTGTATTTCAGGCTGACTATGAAGCAGGTGGTGGCTTCTGTTTTGTAACTTACTCTTCTGTTACAACCAGGCACAGGAGGCTGGTTTGGTGAAGACATTGTGAATGGCCTACAGCCACTTTGGCACCAGTTGAGGATTATGTGTCATCCTGGTGGCAATTAGAAACATCAGATTTCAATTAAGATTTCACAATCCTTGATATGCAAATATGAGTTAGTGTCTTGCTGCTACATGGATGGAGCCCTGTAAATATTGAGAGCATCAGTATGGAGGAATCTCCTTGCAAGCTCAGAGGCTTGGTAATGGAACATTGGCAAAAGGGCTGTGCTAATTGCTTGCAACCTTTCCTGCCTTGATGTTTTGAATCTAAATAAATTACAAGGAGAAATAGGAGAGTGGGTTCATACCTGAATGGATTTTGGAAAACAGGGCACAGAGAGTCTGCTTATGAGTGCAGTTAGTTTTCTAGTGTTAAGTAATTGCTATTGTCTCTCCCATTTTACAGGCAAGAGATGAGAAAGCTAAGTAAAAATTCAAGATAAAAATTTCAATGTTTCTGACAGAGCTGAAAGCAGATCACAGGATTTCTGAGCTTGTACCAACCTGAGGGATGGTCTGAAGAGGCAGGGAAGTGGTGGCTGCACACCACCAGGAGGAAGAGGCATACAGACGTATAAAATGAGCAGTGTCCATCTCATCCCCATATATTACTGCATCAAAAGGAACAAGGAACTTCACAAATCTACAGCCAGCCTGAAGCAGTGATCTCCAGAAATGTTTCTTATTTGATATACTGAAGCACAAAGTTGCTATTCTTGGATCTTGAGCTTATTTACCAAGACTTTGGAATGTTGCTGTGTACTCTTGCACAGGTCTTTAAACTGTTCACAGCACAAGTTTGGGAAAGGCAATATCAAGGTTTAAATTTTCCATCTGACTCAGACCAGAGGTTTGTCTTCATGTGTGAAGCAAAGGTGTCTTCATGTCAGCCTGGGAGGATACAGTAGCTATCAGTCTTTGGTTTTCACTTTCCCCCACAGCTTTTTCCCTGTCTGTGGTAAACTTAGCTCTTCCCTGGCACTAGGGCTGGAGCTGAGGTCGTTTCTCTCAGGCTACAATCCTACATCTCTCATTACTGTTTTGCCAGCCAAAAAATCTTTTAGTGGTCCATGTAAGCTGGAAGAGCATCCAGAGGACAAGATGCTTGGGTGCAGACTCCCCTACCATGGTGGTTTGGACACAAATATCTGGTGTGGGTTAAGGGTCCCTCCTGCCCCTCTGGAGAGTGGTGCTATTACCAAGCTGGAAGTGTGTAAGTGGCCTACCTAACCTCCTTCAATTTATAGCAAGCAATTATTTTCCTTTCTTATTGCAACCACTTGGATGTGAATTATACTAGTACAGCAGGAGGCTAGGCAGGAGTTATGCTTCTCAACAGATAGAAAGAGCAAAAAAGAGCTGTATGTGAAGCAATCCTACTGTTGTTTTCCAGCCCAGTTTTCAGGTTGGAAACCAACTGAAGAGTGAGCGTGGAGCTGGACATGAAGTTGTAAGGCCCGTGATTTTCAGTAGGGCCACAAGCGATTTTGCAGGTTTCCCATCAGTGTTGGTACAGACGGCGAGACCTCCGCAGGGATTTGCTCCAGGTCTTCCCCTGTGCCTCTAGCAGATGTTGTGGGGAAGCCTGGAATATTTGAGCCTCAGGGATGATTTAATTCCTTGATTCTGCACTGTCATTTAATCTCCATTGTTCTGCCTTTTCCCTGCGAATATGGCTCCTGACAGTATGTTCACTGCCTTCTCTGTCAAGCTCACTTGTGCCTTGCTCTAGGGACAAGTGACATAAAGCCCTTCTTGCTCAACAAGCGAGGCCCCTTGTGCTGCCATTACAGAGCTCTGACTGAATGCAAAACCCAAGCTGGTATTGCTCACGCTTAATCAATTGTGTCACCGCTGAGGTATTGGTCCTGAGTTGTGTCTGCTAGGCAGGCTGGGAAAATAGTAAGGAATGGCCAGGAAGAAAAATCACTTTGCAACAACCAGACGTGCAAAGTCTGGGGTGGCACAAATTTACAGCATCTCCTTCTTGGGCCTGAGACAAGATGACTCCATGCAATGCAAGGTAAGCTCATCTTTTTACTGTTGTGCTTCTTTCCTCTCTAAATTTTAAACATCAGAGTTTTCACTTCTGTGCCATGGTTGAAACTGTTGATTGAATGCTCTCTTCTGTTGGCAAAATTTCTGTGCTTTGCATGGTAAAGCTATTGCTTCTCAGAGCAATACTTCTGTTACTGCAGATTTTAATTACCACTCATAGCGAACAAGATAAATGGAGCTTGAAGTCCACAGCATTAAAGCTAACCACAGACAACCTAACTGTGCCTGTTACTGTGCTTAGATGATGTCAGCAGCATACTATTTACTTAACCTATAAATGTCACTGATGTGATTTGTGCCACTGAAGAAGATTTGGGGAGAAATTCTAACCTACAGCAAAAGAAAGAAACCCTTAAGGAACAGATGGACAGGCAGGATTTTCACACTCACTGTTCATATGTAAGAGCATGGAGAGCCCATATTTAAGGCAGCAGATTTTTGCTGGGGGTGAGCACATCTTGCACATCACTTGGCATGTGCACAGGAACACGCCTTCTCTTGGCACTTGGCCCCCCCCCCAGCGAAGCCCTGTGGGAGCCGGGTGGGTGTGAAGAGGTGCCAGGTGGGTGCCAGCTCTGTGCCTGTCGAGATAGTTTTCCTACCGGCATGAGCATGGCTGGGCCAGGGGAAGAGCAGACGCGCAGACACACCAAACTGCTCCTTTGAACAGGAGCAGCTCCTGGCTCTGCTGCGAAGCCACGGGCTCACCCTGTGCTCTGTTGGAGACAAGAGGGCACTGGTGAGGGAGAGAGTGAGTCTGCCTCTACCAGCCTTTGAATTGCAAGTAGAAAATTTGCTATTTGGGTAGAGGAAAAAAGGTCTCATAAACTCTTCTCCACTTGTCTGCTCCCAGCCTGTGGTTAGCTGGGTGGACACTGGACCCCTGCATGAATCTGCGCTCATGCTGCAGGAGAGCAGAAGCCCCAGGCAAGACTTTCCAAATGCCAGTTTGACCTCTGGGGCTGTATCTGCAACTCTGCCTGCAGCTTCTCCTTGGGGTTTCCTGGTGGGTTGCTCCTGGGTCCCCCTTCCAGCCCAAGAGGAGGCCTTCTGTTCCGGAGGTGCTGTTGTTCAGAGCAAGGGGAGGGCAGAAGGAAAGTTGGGATTTTTTTTTAAAATAATTTCAGTTTTGAGTTTTCTTTTTATTTTTCAGTCTCACAGGAGGCCGTGAGACAATGTAGGTCAGTGACTGGACAAGGCTGGGGACATTATAGGTATAGCTCTTTGTGCATCAGAGTGTCACACAGCTCGTTTTATTTTTGGAAGGGTGGCATGAGGGGAAATTTGCACCCTCTGAATTTAATTCCTGCTTTATGTGTGTCAAGTTTGGTGTATGCTTTTTTCCTTCTTCCCCCCCCTCCCTTTTTTGAGGGATAAATTTGTATTTCTTTCAGGTTTGCGTCCTGTTTGATGAATTCATGGTGCCATCTGCTGATTGGATATGGAATTAACACTAGGTCCTAGTTTGGGATCACATTCTCCACTATCTATTTCAAAATTAAATTTAATTATGTGATGATTAAGCAACATCTTTAAACACAGAAAGCACGAAATACTTGGATTTTTTTTCTCACCAGAAAAGGTCAGTGCCTCTAAATCACCTTGACTACTTTGTCATATATGCCTGTTTCTGTAGAACACTGAATGAGGTCCATACCTGCAAAATATCAACCCCAAAGTACCATGGAGTCTGAAAGATTTCTCCTTGCTGCCATGCTCGGAGCATTTGTACACCCTGGTCTCCCTCTCACACTGAGAAATAGCTTTCAAAAGCATTCTGAAGTTTTTGGAAAACAGGAAGATTATGTGGTTTTTTGCTTTATAGAAGATATTTCTGAATTTCAGATTTCCAAAAGCCCCAAGCCTTTTGACAGGAAAATAAGTAAATAATTTGCTGGTTCTACTGATGGTACATGAACAGGGATGAGCTTTGTGCCTGCAGATGTCTCCTCCAGCTGTCTCACACTATTATTGTCTCTTCTGTGTGGATTGCTCTTCTCTCCTGAACTATTTCTCCTGAAGCAGCCTGCTCTTCAGGAGTTTGTTTCCCATTCCTGGGCAGATGCATGGCATCACCAGCCTAACAATCTGGCAGTCAACCTGGAAAACAAGGTTTGGAGTTAGAGAGCCAGGACACCTCCATCCCCAGGTGGCTCTTGCCTTTTGATGGGCTCTCTGTGAAGAGTGTGCAATAGAAAACATGTGGGAAGCAAGTAGAAACATCTTTTAAAAATATATGAGTACTTCACTGAATGCAAAAGAGCCAAGAGTCTTAACTGAGATACACTGGCTTTGCTTCTGAAATATCTAGTTCATTTTCTTTTAGAAGAAAACAAAAAATGTGTCCAAAATGGCAAACATTTTCCACATATGCTTTTAAAGCACAACCCCTTTTCTGTCCTTTTTCTGTAAGCACAGTGATTGCCCATAATAGTTGCTGGTGTTCCTAAGGTTAATAGATAAAATAGATAAGAGATAATAGTGTTCCATGTAGTGGTGCTTTAGGGAATACTGTGAATATTGAGGTAATTGGGGAAGTCTGTAGTGGGGAACGGGGGGTCACCGAAGAGGAGTCAAGGTAAGATTAGAGAAGCTGAGCTGCAGATCTCAGGAATACTTGATAAAGGTCAGAACTAGTGGCTACTGGATTGCTTTCTCTGGAAACACAGAGTCAAATAAAGAAAGAAAAGGGCAGAACTAGAGCAGTACCTATTATTCCTGACATCTAATTGTTGTATAGATATTGTTATTTTAAAAAGATTAGCCAGCAGTAATGGCAAAATAGTAGACCCTTCCCTTCTTTATATATCTGCCAAAATTAGTCTGTCTACCAGCAGTGCAGTGGCACACCTAGAGATGGACATGAGAGATGATAGATTCATTAGGAAATAACTTTGATAGTTTCCTCCTCTCCTTGTACAATTAGGTTCAGTTTTGCACAAGCTGTTAATGGCAGGTGGTAGGGAGCCAGCTACAAGTTAAGAACTGGCTCAAATTATGCTGTAAATGGACAAGGCAGTATTTACATGAAGAAAGTTTGAAATTTGAAGGGTCATTATTTTTAATCCAGGTCAGACCTGTTAAATTAAAGTCTTTCAGTAAAAACAATGCAAATGGGATTGTTGTTTTTTTTTATATATATAATTCCCCTTTTTAATCCCACCCCAGGGATAAACACATGGAATACTTTTCCTTTCTACCAAGTATAACAGGGATTGATTAAAATTAGCTACTGTGTCTCAATTTAAAAAAGGCTAATGCCCTGTTTCAGCCTGTCCCACTTTGCAGTCTAAGCTGATTTTAGCAAATATTTTTTTCAAATTGTAGGACTTTTGGTACAGCTATGCCAGTCTAAGCACGCTCTAAAAGAATTGTTGTGTGATACTTCAGGGAAGTCAGGTTTATTTGTGCTATAGTGGGTGATGCTCTGAGTTAGTTTCTCAGTGCCCACATGTATTGCAGACTTGTAAGGTAGGGATCACTGCTCCTCAGGTAGTCACTCTGTTGTATCAAACCCTATGTAATAATAATTTGTGCTTGATATTCCTGGGTACCACAGTAATGGACCAGAACTTCAGTGAGGGTGGGACTTGAAGCTGAGGTTGGAGGGCAGGATGGTTTCTGTCTCCAGGAGTTTATAGCACAACAAAGCAGCAGAGGAATAGGGATATTAGAAAACAAAAACCAAAAATATTGGGATTCTATTGAATAATGTAACAGGAGCCTCATAACACAATGTGTTTTATGGATGTCATGCTCTTTCAGTAGGATTATTAGGAGTGTGGAGGAGGAAAATGAAGCAATGCAATGTGTGTCTGTGATGAATTCCTGCTAGAGAAGAAGAAAACATGAAGATCCTGATTTGAAAAAGAAATTAGAGGATGGAAGCTGGATGCATAAGGTAATTAGAAATTAAAAATGTTATGGTGGGAATAAGTTAGGATACATAATAGAAAATATTATTGGAAACAGGCCTTCTCTGTCTTGTGTTAGAACAAATACTCAAAAAATATAGGGCACCCCAATGGTTGGTGAAAGCCACTGCAGTGCAGAGGAGCTGAATATTGCTCTTCTAGCAATTTCCTTAGTGCATTAGCCTGAGGCTTTAAGTCAAGAACTGGACCTCTGACAAACCCATGCTATTGGAGTGTGCTTCCTCTTGTTTATAGGTCTCTGTTCAGATTGCTCTTTCAATTCCCAGCTCTTTCATAGACATGCTGAAGTCTGGGCTCCAGTAGTAGCCTGTGAGGTCAGCAAATGCTTGTGTGTGTACTACTGATGTTTTTTCTATGCAAACATTTGTAAGTACTTCAGTGCCAGTTTATGGCCTGACTTCTGCACTCAGTTGCTATTAGTGCTCTGCAAGGCTCCAGTCTCAAAAGAGCAGTTGAGTGGAAGCAAGGCGCTGAGATGCAAACTCAGAAATGCTTGTTAGGTTACACACACCTTCAAATGGATCTTCACCTCTCGTGTACCTGAAGTTTACAAGGGAAAAGAATAGCTGAAAGAGTTGGAACCAGTCACAGGGGGGTGAGAAAACAAAGAGGCTCATTAGACTTTACATCTGCAACTCAAGTGTAAACTGCATAGTGCCATTTTTGTTAATGCTTTGAATTTTAATTGCTACTTTAACTAGTACACATCTAATCTTACCTTTTTCCACCTGGTATTAGAGGATGAATCTCAAGTTTAATTTAAAGCTCCACAAGATTTTGAGGAATGCTGGCATCCATGTTTTTGTGTAGGATAGAAGTTCGCTCACCATTTCAAGGGGAGGAAAGATATTTTCACTCTGAAGCACATCAGGGACTTTATTTTACCATCCACAAAGCAATTAATAACATATTAATATATATGACTACATTCAATGTTTGCTGACAAGTCCACATGCTTCCGTGTAGAACATATTTTCTTCTGAATACGACATCTTTCTTAACCACCAAAGAGTATAAATATTGGTCTTAGTGCTTGAACGAGTCACATCTCAAGCAAGTGAATCATTTTTAAACACCATGCTATACTGTGGAATTACTGAATTTCTGTATAGATCAAAGCTGTGACAAGTTTTCATGTGTCGCTGAACATGGCTGTACCTATTTGTTCTGTTCAAGCAGACTCTATGTAGTCCAGAGGGTATTGCAGTGTGCTTCAGGATGAGCTCTCTTTGTTAAAGTTATTCTCATGGAAAATAATAAATTTAAGTTAAATCACAATTTAAAGCTTGAGTCAATTGAATAACTTTTCATGGACAGTTCTCTCGGAATGTACCAATTTTCCTGAGATGCACTCCCGCTTTGAAATTCTCTTTAGTTCTCTAGTGTACCCTGCAGTCTGTGTCATTGACAGTGGGCTATTTTGGGTGGCAAAGTGACTGCACACAGCACAAACTGTGACCATGCACATCATTTTATTCTTGTGCCTTGTTAGTCTAGCAACTCCCTCTGTCACAAGGAGTTTTTCTAGCTCAGTCTGGTTTCAGATAGGAGCAATAACATCAGCACAGCAGCAGACACGCTGGGACAGTATGGAACAGCACAGCACAGTAAGTGCCAGAGGTAGATGCAGAGTTCAGAGATTTTCACAAAACTGAGTTGATTGCTACTCCATTGGTATAATCTGACTTACAGTGATTTCCACAGCAGCTGTCAATCAAGTCTTTGGTGTTTTTCTCACAACAGTTCTACATAACCAAAAGTTAGGAAGGAATGTTTCCAGGAAACCTGTAATTACTTTGGAGAGCACTCTCCTGGGGCAGGTTTAAGATTCTTTATGGTGATTATTGGCTGCTTTTAGCAGTGATTGAGTGGAAACTGATGAATCATTCAGGCTTTATTTGACACACACAAGTAAGAAAGTGGTTTTTGTTTATTTTTCCAAGGTAGGTAAATAATGGTGATCAAAACCAGTTGAATGAATAATGAGAATAACTTCTTTAATACAAAGGATAAACATGGGATGTATTTGTGCTCATATACATATATATCAGAAACTCAACACTGTGTAAGTTAGCAGGAATTGGAGTAGTTATGGAAATGTGTGAAGATTCTGCAGACTTCATCTTGGAGTAAACTACTGTCTCAATGCCGCTTTTGTGGGGGACTCCAAAGGATATGGAAGAAAAATGGTTGGAAAAAAAAAGAGAAGTGCTGAATGTTAATTTGCTTATTCCAAAGCTGAATGAAAAAGCCATTAGGGAAAATACTCTGAACGGGTTTGGCAGCCTGTGCCATAAGAAACATTTTCAACAGCACATGCAGACAGAACAGTTAATTGTTAAAAGGAAATAATACCTTTTCTTTTTTTTTTTCCTTGAAACTGATATTAGTAGATATGTTGTTAAGAAGTGTTAATCGTTATAAGACAAAATTATGTCATTTATTAAACATTCTTCACTCCTGCTAACAGCTGGAAAACCATGAGTAAGAGGCAAAATATATCATCCTGATGCCTGGGGAGCCAGGTTGGTAAAGCAGGTTTTTGTAGAGTCAAGGGTGTATGTTCCTGGGCTGGTGTGAACTGGAGGGCAGCCGCTCTTGGAGAAGAGGCATGGTTCAGAATTCACGGCAGGAGCAATTTCCAGCACCCGCCGTGCCCGGCAGCCTGTCCTTGCTGGTAGGTCTCACTTCTACACTCTGAGCTGCCACCACACTTCACCTTTACTTAATTTTAAGCACAGGTATGAGTCATCCTGCTGCCAGCAATGGGATTGCTCATTTCCCACAAGTAAGTCTGAAAGGAAAGAAGACTGACACAAAATGCTAGATTTATTTTCCAAAGTGACACATCCATGGTTAGATTACATTTATGTTATAAATCTATTTTTAGCTATCCATTTCTTTTCTGCCATAAATCAGTACCACAGAAAGGTAAAATAAATATTTACGTGAACTATATAGAGGAAGTTTTACAAATGAGGTTATATTGACATTGATGATCTGTTTTATATTAATATTTATGGTATTTGGTTTGTTACAAGTGAACTGAATTTTAAATACTGTGTTTCTTGAAGCAAAGTCTATTTAATAGCAAGCTTTGAGGTAATTTTTCTGGCATATTATGTGCAAGTCTTGTTTTTGGAGCAAAGCTCTACTCAAAAATCCTGTAGTTCCAAAAGTGATATGGAAATTTGGTAGGATAATAGAATCTGATGTACCTGGAAATAAATCAGGTATCTGGGGAAAGAGGTACTTTCAGGAATCACCCAGGGTCAGGTAATTCAGCTGTGGCATATCTTTAATAAAAGCAACGAGGAATCTCAGTAAGTTAATAAGCTTGCAAGTCATCAGATTTTCCACATACAGTCATGTCCTGTAAGTGCAATAGAGTGTATTAATAGTACTCCAATGCAACATTTTCCAAGTGTTTTGCAGTAGTACTGGTTGGGTCATGTACTTCTAACAAGCGTTAACATTCCTTGGGGAAGACTCAGGGTATGAAGTGCTTTATGCTACCATAAAATGCGGAATAATCAAATCTGTGAAGGACAGGCCACTGTGAACCTGGCAGGAATATATGACACTTGTGTATTGTATAATAGGCATTTCCTCTATTTCTGTGATGAACTGGAGGAAATTATTTTGAAGTATATGCATTGCATACATGAAACAGAACATAATTTTACGTAATGCTCAAGTTTCCTACCTAACACATGGCTGGGGGGTGTTCCTGGAGTGGAAAAGAACTGGAATTGATGCTGTCATCCCCAAATCTTTGCCTGGTATCCTTTCTTTCCCTTATGTTTATTTTCAGTAGCACCTGCCTCCTCACTCAGTTGTTGGACAGTCAGGGTAATGTTCTTTGCCCCAGGTTATGGAGAGGGTGACAATGAGATGCCACACATGTACCCTTCCCATGGGTTACTCTTTTAGTGAGGACATCCTAGGGTAGGAACCTGACCTGTGGCTGAGACTGAAGAATTGCATCTAGATAACATTTGATTAGTCTGCACGCTGTTATTTTGAGTAAAAAACAAGTCCACCATTGGAAGATGCATACAATTAAGAGAAATTCCAGTTAAGTGTAATGTATGCCCAGTAATGGACTATGGGGGCAAGGTTCATTCTTTCTTTTGTAAGACTTACTATTGTTCACATGTCTTTAATTGACGGCAGCATAACCTGCCTGTCAATATAACTAATAGCCAACACTACTGCAAATGTTGGAAGATATTGCTTAGTAGCCTAAAAATGTGTTTATATTTCATCCCCAGACTCGGTCTGATGTCTCACCCTGCCTAGACTTGTACCCAAAGTTGGACACAGCCCCTTCCTGCAGAGATGCTCAATATATCCTCACACAGAGATGTCTTCCCTGCTTTGTCTGTGGTTAAGGATGCTTCTGGGTGAGGCTGTGTGTGAAAGTATGGATCTGCAGATACACATTTCCTGCAATCGTATGTCATGGCAGTCTATTTTCACCTGCCCTGTGGTGGCTCCTGATCTCTACAACAGCAGGTCATCCTGTCACAGCTTACAGGGAGACATTGCTCACAATCCTGGATCTACAAAACCTTTTAATGCAGAGACTGAAATAAAAACTTCACATGCACCCTTATATCCTATATATGATCATTTAAAAGAACAACTTATGTTTTACAGATTGTATGAACTTCCAAGTATATTTTAATATGGAAAAATTTCAGTTAATATAATAATCCATGTAATAGATTAACATCTGGTTCTGATTTCCCAAACCTCAGCTTCCAAACTCTTCAGAAATTAATGGGAAAGTTGGTAGACAGCCTCTACACAGAACGTAGTATTAATTCTTCATGTCTGTTTCATTTTATTTTATTTAGACTTGAAAGATATTCTCTCCTACTGGCATGAGTTCAGAGATCTTCCCTCATCACCCATGAATGGGAATCACATCACTACGTCCTCATATATTATAACTCAAAAGAGAACATTGAGGGAGAACAGCCAGAGAAATTCAACAGAGTCCATGTCATGAGTTGCATAAAACAGTTCTTGTACTTTCCAGTGGTATGACCTTTTCCACTAGCTGTTGTTTGAGATATTTTAATCAGTGGATTTTAAATTTATTGTATAATACAGCTCTTCATTTACAAACAGCACAAGTCTTGTTAACCCCCTCTTGTAAGTCAGTGATGAATTAGACCAATCCAGGAAACTTCTCAAGTTTGTTGTTTCAGTCCTAATATTTCATGCTGTGGGAGTTTGACAGTTGATTTTGATAGAGCTCATTTTATTGTTTACTTATTTATTCATAATTAGAAGCTAGTGATTGAAATACTGAAAGTGTTAATCACTGTTTCTGTGTATACTTAGTAAACAGTTACTCCTTAGAGAGTTTGGCTCCCAATGACATGAGAAAACTCCCTGTGTCTAAAGTGGTGTCATGGTCAGGTAACCACCATTTCCACAGGAAAAGCGTGGCTGGAGAGATGGAAAACTCCACAGGAGCACAGGAGATGGCAGGGCATTTGTAATGATCCCTGGTAAGTGACTGCTAAACATTTTTATCTTTCTTTTATGCATTTAAAAACATTCTGAAATTAAACATCCTTCTTCTTTTTCATTTGTATGGAATGATTTTTTCATTATCATGAGTATGTGACTGTCACATGTGAGGCATTTTGTGCCTCTGTAAATTCACCTTGTGTTTTCTTGGCACCTCAATATTCCACATATGCAGCTAGTACTTTACTCTTCATTTAAAAAAACCCAGTATCTTGCCAAATTATATGAAGTCTAATTTGACCTTTACCTCTGTACAGAGAAAAGTGGTGGTATGACCACCCATTCCCTGCCCAGAAAAAGGAATGAATGCAGAAGAGAGGAAATGCTCAGAGCGCTCAAAGCTCTCAGATTTATATCTTTCAAGATCAAAGACCTAATAATATCAAATTAATTCCTTTTTCATGAGAGGTAGCCATGAACTGACCACAGTTCAAGAACATAATCATATTCAGAAGATTTGAGTACTTAAGACTCAGTGTGTATCTCAGTGAGCAAGGCTAAAGTCAGGTCATTGCTATGACTGCAGTGCAGTGTTGCTGCATGGGACATAGCACAGCTGCACCATCCCCATCCCCTCCAGACAGTGCTTATCCTGACTGCTGGTGGATTCTGCTGTCCCCCACCATGTGCTTGTGTTTTTGTCAAGGGAGGTGTATCCATGGGATAGTGTATTTTAAAGAAGGTATTTAAATAAGCGTTGTGTCTGTGGGCACTAGGACCAGAAGCATAGAGATAGCCTTGAAAGGAGGGCAGAGGCTTTGCAAGAGAAACAGCTGGTGTCAGAAGACAGATTTTGGCAAGAATGAGGGAAAGGGGAAATGCCATAAAAAGTAGTATAGTAATGAGGATGACAGAGTTTACTTCACATAACCTCGGTGGCTGCCTTCTGTAAAGCTGCTGCTCTAGGTTGCTACCCACCAGGATGTGGCAATTCTGCTCTTGCCATACAGGAGTGTCTGTTTTATCCCCTGCAGCTGCCAATGGAACCTGCATTGCTTTAGTTCTGCAGATGAACCTGCAACATTTCTGTATGTTCAGAAGTGATAGTTGGAGAAAAGGGTGCTGAGGTAGCCCACTGGGAAAATGGAACAGTCCTGAGCACTGCAGTGAGACCCTGTGAGATGTTGGTGTCCACCTTGGTAGCTGCTTAAGTTCACAGAGAATACATTTCACAGCTGAGCACTGCACTGGGACTGCAGCCATGACCAAAACAGAAGCGTGTGTGCCTGGGCAATGAGGCAGTCCTGACTGCCCCAAGCTGTGCAAGGGGGTGCCTGCACTGGGTCCTGCACATAGCCTGGGACTGTAGTTCCTTCATCCCCACACTAAATCAAAGGCTATCACAGCTTTATTCAAAGTGCTCCTAAATAAATGAGTCTTCCAGCTGATGTCAATAGGATTTCTAGTCTTTTTCCCACTCCTTGGCATCTTTGGGTCCCCAGAGAATATAATCAAGCACAGGAGACTGTAACAGGCAGGGTTTGAGGATTATGTAGCATCCAGGCACAGCCTTGAGGAGTCATGTTTGTTGACATTAGGTTGACTGCAGCTTTATGGTCATTTTACACATGACAGCATGTCAGCTGTGTAAACCTCGCTGGAACAGGAGATTGCCTATGACTAGCTGCTGTGAAATTGAAATGATTTGTCTCTGTCTGTGTGGACTGAAAATCAGGCTATTGTTTCCTAGCTGCAATTTCTCAAGCTTCTTTTCTAATTCAGTATAATTCTGTAGTGGAGACAAGGCGTTACAGGGGCTCATGGTACAGGTGTGTGTCAGATCCCCACTTCATCAGTGCCTCGCATCAGACCGAATGGGCTTCACCTTGAAAGCATAGATCATAATGTATTTTTCTAACTTCAGTAGAATTTATTGCAAGGGAAATATGTACCATCGCAGAAGGAAGTATTGCTCAAAGTGACTGTGGGGTAACAGAAATGAGCTCTAACTGATGTGATTTCTCTGAACAACCTGTGGATTCAGGAACAATTTAGCATAACTGGTGTAGAGTTTGAGCCTGTGGATTCCTGTGCTTTCAGGGCAACTGCATAATGATGGATGTGCTAGACTGCCCCTTGCACTGAAGCAATTTTGTAAATAATGATTGTCCCTCTTCTCATTTTTCAGACTTAATAAAGCTATGTAAAGTTTGTGGTGTAGTTAAACAACAGGACAATATTTTGAGTATGTCTTTTAAGCAAATTTTGTGCAAGTCAACTATGTTTTGCTTTAAATTAGCATAGAAAAGTTGCAAATGTTTTGACCTATTCTTTTTTGAAAAAAATCTACAGGGTTCCTGTATGGTCCATAACCTGACCCCTCCACCTGTCACAAGGAAAACAGAAATGCTCTATTTTAAGATTTTGTGATATTCTATTTTATCTGACTTTAAGTGCAGTAAAGATTGGGATAAACTGACTTTATGAAACACAACACATCCTAGTACAGAACATTTTATAAGAGAAAAGGAATAAAGACTCCCACTGAAAAGCTGCTGGTGTCAAATAATCATTTATTCAACTGTTGTTGACTTGCCCCTGTCCAAATGACAGGGGCTTAGCTCCCAACAGGAAACAATATTCCAACAAATGCTTGCAAAACCCTGTATAATTCCTGTCACATCAAAAGCCTGTGTGCTTTTGGCTGTAGTGTTCTTTTTTCTCACACGTACAGAAACAATACACAAGGAAGTGTTTATGCTAATCAAGAAAGAAGGCTACTTTTTACAAACACAGCACATCAATGGATCTTAAACGGCATGTCTGAAGTTTGGGTGAATTTCAGGGTTGATGTCACATATTGTGCTCAAGAGCTTTTTCACCATGCTTTCCATGTTCTTGTGGTAGCTGCTCTTGAGGTTTCGGATGGTTTCTGTTGTTTGCTCTTCTATTTTAGCAGAGAGGTTTCCTTGGGAGCCCATTACCTGAAAAGCAGAAGGCCTCTGAGCAAAATAAGCTATATATGACTATGTTTGTTGACTATACTTCATCATCCAGCATAAGCATAACACAAACGTGTCACGGTGCTTCCTAACAGTAAGGGTGTGATCTAGGTTGAACTGTATGCATGAAAACAAGATTAAAGGCAACTCTTTCATATGCTCACTAGCAATGGGAATCTCTCCATGTAATGAAAGTTTCCCAGCTCACTGTGGGAACTACATTGTATGTGTTTTATCTTTTATATAGCTCTTTTTTAATTTGTTTTCTATTTTAATGACTAGTCAGCTAAGTTCTATCACCCGTGTGCTTCATTTGGCCTCACTGAGAATGCATGTGAGCGCAGCTAGGGAGCAAAACATGGGAAAGCCTTCCTGACAATGCATAATTACAGTTTCAGAGTACTTGAAGTGTCTTCAGCAGTTAGTGATGCCTAACCCTCAACAGGCCTCAGACAAGGTCTTTTAATGTTACATTTTCTTATCTGGCGAAACACCAGACAGCTTTTGGCACAGTTAATATCAGGACATTCGCTTAGAATTTAATTGACTCTAGACTCGCTGAACATTTTAGCAAGGTTATGTTATAAACAGATGCACACATTCCAAATCTGTGACTTTGCTGCCTCCTCCCCCACTGCCCCAACATCCCTTGAATTCTTCCCTTATGGAAAAGTCCTTCAGATACCAGCAGAGAAATTGTTTTCCACCTAAAGAATTCCATGGGGAGAACAGGAGACTGTTCTGCATGTTGGCAGAATAGGAAAGGAATATGTAACATATTCTTCTTGTTCCTGCCATGGTTCTCTGGGGTGGACTAGCAGGTGAAGCTAACCTGTGATACATTAGTAGGATACCTAGAGGATGACCAGAAACAAGGGAGGAGTCATTAGCTTTATTTTCCATGTGGTTTCACCCCAGTCTAGTCCTTAAAAGAAGGAAAGCATCGGAGTTAATATCTTTTGCACAAAGCACCTTTGCGGTTCCATTCATCAATACCTGGCAATGTAGTAAGACATTGGCCCATAATCCACATGTAAAACACTTCAGTTTGGAAGAAATGTAGGTTGCAGATGTAATAATAAGTATTGGGAAAAGATTATAGTTTTCTATAGTAATTGTTTTAAGCTAGCATTTTATTTTAGCTTTTAGACAAGTAGCAAAGGGTTGCATGTGGAAAAGGCTGTACAGCTTAGGCCAGATTTATGAAGCTGACTTTTTTCCACTGGGGAAAATAACTTTCTAGAGATCCATGTTATCCAGCTACTAAATACTTCTGAAAAACCTCAAAAAAGGTATTATAATTTTGAGAAGAGCCTCTGCAGACCTGCTCTCTCAGATCATGCTAAAATTCTAACTAGAGGTAGTAAATTCTTACTCTTCTATGTGTCCGTCTGTCCCCCTCCCCCCCTTTTTCTACTTCTGAATTTGAGGACGTCTTTCTTGTCAGAATGCAGACAATGCTCTGCTTAGTTTATGATTCCTGCTGACCCTGAAAGTCTGTCCCTTATTTTGCCCATAGGGGTTTATGCTAGTGTCATTACAAAGTTACTAAAATATTACAATGATTGGGAAACCCCAAAGTTAAGAACTAGGCTGCATACCTCCAGAGTCAGGTGATCTCAGACCCTGAAGACAAACACCATGAACACCAGCAAAATTGGGTTTAGATGCAGGCTAAAAATTTTGCATGTTTTGAAAAAGATCATCCATATTTTCATTCTAACCTCAAGTTAATTGTTATTTTCTATTGCTGTTGTTAACTCTGGATGGATGTGGAACATCTCATGGTATGAGAAATTTACCCCATTTGGATATGAGCAACACAAAGTAAGAGGAGGGATAGCATTAGATGAGACTGTGACAAAGAATTAAAAATACTTTTGTCCAAATACCTGAGCAAGTAAACTGAACTGGCCGTCAGATCTCCCTCTGCACTGGCTTTGCTGGAGCCCCTGAGTGCCTTCCAGACACAGGTTAATAATGATGACATTTGTCTGGGTAGATAAATGTTCGACATAATGGGGTCAGGGAATGTGAAGGAGGACTGGGATGATCTTGTGAAACATGCTGTCATTCGAGGAGCAACACGTGCTCTGTCCTGCTTGTGTGAAATGTTCAGTCGACAAATAGTGGCCTTTCCCTGCAGCTTCAATTTTGTTTGTGATGAAAAAATTGAGTTCACAACAAAGCAACATCTTTACTCTTCTGCTTTTTAAGACCTAAAACAAGAAGTCTTGCTTGACTGAAAAGGCAAACAAATTTTAGAGGTGTTCTTACTTTATTTCAGTGTCAGTAAACATCTGAAAGTGTTCATACGAGATAACTGTTCCTGGCCTGCTTGTCTGACAGTGTGTCTGGAGGCTGGCAGAGTATATTAGAGGCTTTGTGTGTATGTATGTTCCTAAGGCTTATGATCCCTGCGGGAAAATGTTTTACGTGAGGTGTGACTGAAATGAAAGGTGTGTACAGACGTTTTTGTTTGATCTTTTTGGCCTTTTTTTTGTGGCTCTTTTTGCACAAGTAGTTTCCTTGCCTTGACACTCTACAAGCTATGTGGGGGAAATAAAAAAAAAATATGTAAGAGGAAGGTGACCAGGTAAAGAGAGAATGGTTTGTGAACTTTGATGAAAACACTAGACAAAAATGCAAGATGCTATAAATGTATTAACTGGCTTTAATTCAGTATCTGAACATCAGCCAGACCACTTTTACTAGAGAAACATAATGAAAAACTCAAGTTTTGGTGATTTGAGTTGATAAAAGATGCGGTCTTGTATCAGGCAGCTAAAGTGGAACAGAAATAAAAAGAATATTTTAAACCTTTGCTTTTACTGATATTCACCTTACTGAAACCTCCAGTTTCAAGGTAGGAGTGAGGTCTGTCTGCAGTTAAAGAAAGAGGACCCAAAGGTATTTTTCTTTAAGGGAGATATGTTTTCAAAGCACGGGCACGCACCCAGTATGGATCTGAGCAATTTTAGTGGTAATAATCCACAATTTATTCTACAAATGCATTCAAAGCCCATGAAAAATTAAAAATTAAGAATATATGCACTGTAAGGGGTTATCTCTGTTTAATCAGTACGATCACATTGGTTTGCAGAAGTCTCTGTGTATTATTGTTGGAAGCAATTTGGTTTACCTTTGAGCACATTGACACTACAAAAGAATATATGCAGGTTTCTTACTTACATTTGTTTGCTTGTTCCTGAAGTCCTTCTCCCTCTGTAAGCGGTAGTGGTCTATCTCAGCCGTGGCTTCCTCCTTGGCCTGCTTCAGCCTTTTGCCCTTTCCTAGTGGGGCAAGAAACTGATTTATTTTATGCTATCACTGTATCCCAAAAGATGAATCTCTCTAAAACAGAGATATTTTAGATGGCATAGTAAAACACTGACTTTGCTGAAAACTTTGTCCATCAGCTTTCTTTACACAGGAATGGTCAGAAGAGCCAAAGTGATTTACATACAGCACTTTTTGATTGACAGCCAGTCATGCAAGTACCCACCTTCTGAGACCAACTTCCTGTGCAGAGGCACACATCAGATGAAAAGCTTGTTGCTTTGCTAACAACAGAAGTCTTTTTGCAACTACACATTTTCTTGTAACACAAATGCATTTTTTTTTAATCACAGCTTGGTGTTTAAATAAATATCTAACTTTTCTTCATCAGCAATAGTAGCAGCCAGATAACAGATTTTAGTTGTCACTGATGGGAAAAGACATTATTCTGTAAGATTTGCTGTATTGATTGGTTGCCAGGATCCCTTCATCCCACACCAACTGGATTCTGCTTAGAGCTGGCAGATTTCCAAAATACTGCAAGATACGTCTTAACCACTGCCAAACTGAGTTGCAACCTTCAGGCTTTGTCCTTTTCTTTCCTCACCTTTTTCCACTAACATTTGTTCAATGCAGAGGTGAGTGACTAAGAGAAGAAAGAGGTCAATAGTATCCTCTGTCAGTGCATAGAAAATATGAAAGTGATTAAAAAATATTTTTTATTTTCCTTTTCATTTTAAACAAGAAGGTGATCTGTGGGGTGACATTTTAGGATGTGCAGGAAATTAGAGCCTTCCCCCTGACCAGGCTTGTTTACAAACTTAATTTTGTTTGCTGTGAATAGTTACTTGGTTTTACATAAAATACTATGGGTTTGTCAAACCAAGCACACATAAGTCATTGCAGGACTGGGCATAAGGTAGTTCCTGGGTCTAGTGAGGGTGTTATGTAAAGGATAAGAGTAAAAGGTTTGATGGGAATGTGATGGTTAAGGTTTTACGTGACGGAGCTGGTGAACGTATCATAAAACCCCCCATGGGCTTCTCTGTCTTCCTGGATCTCCTCAGCATTCTGCTATACTACTTTGTGAGGAAAAAGTAATTTTCTAACTGTTAGGACTGTAAACCTCTTGCATCAAATGTTGATATGTTATACTTGAGACAGCTGGGATGATTCTGATTTTTGGTGTCTCTATCTGCTGTACGGATAGAATTTTAGGAGTGGGAGGGAGTAAGCTTGCTCCCTTTTGTTAATGGGAGAGGTATTTTTGATAGCTGAAAAACTGCTTAGTTGCTTCAATTAGGATATCACAAGGATGAGAGACTAGTGGCCTAGGCAACTGAAAAGGCAAAAAGGCATCTTGATCTCCTGTGTGTCACACCAATTAATGTACTTATTGTAACCACCCACTTAACATCAGTGAACAATTTTTTTTGTTTGTTCTGGGGTTTTTGTTGGTTTGTTGTGTTTTTTTTTATTGTTTTTGTGTGTGTGTGGGTTTTTTTTGGTTTTTTTTTTTTTTTTTTTTTAAGGCCTTCAATTCAAGCACAGGAGGTGAAAGGTACCTTTTCTGAAATGCTAAGGAACATTCTCCACCTGTGCTAGGAGGAAGACCATGACTATTCCTGATTTGTTTTCTCCAGGCTGTTACACCAGATTGGTTACACCTGAGCTGGGCTTCTGAAGCTTTATCAGGTGTGGCATATAACAACCTGCTTCCACTGAACATGGCACCATGGGGAAGCCTGGGAGGAAGACTGTTGGTTGTGGTACATCTGAGATGCAGCAAAAGCCTGGGTAAAATGCCTGATCCAGCAGGAGATTACTTACACAGCTGATGGCTCCGTCCAAAGTCGTCTACAGATGGGTGAGTAGAAGCAGAGAGATGTGTGAAATGTGAATTACCTTTTAAAATCTTGGTTCCTGGAGTGTTTGTTTTTATGGGCATGCTTATTGTGGAACCTTGGGTGTGTGGCTGTATACAGGCATTTTACAGAAAGGAGCACACTACTGAGGAATTAGATATCTGTATTGACTCTCAAGTCATCAATGTAGGGCTGTCTTGTGTAGTAAATTATATTTTTCAGAGTCCTTCTGCCATTGAGCCACTGTGCCTGTGTATAAAGGGGAAAGGGGCAGTTTAAAACCTAGTGGGTATTTTCCCAGATTTTGTGTTTGTTGGATAAAGGTCAATTCCCCCAGTTTCTGCCACTCACTGGATGTAGTGCTGGGACCAGTATGAGTGAGCTGACAGATGTGTAAGAGCCTGACATCAGTCTGGACAACAAAATGTGGAACCAGGTTTAGGTCTGTATTTTGAAGTTTCCCTTATTTTCCTCTCCAAATTTGGAGCTGATCAGCCTTTTGTAGAGTTTTCCTCTAGGAGTGGAGCTGGGGGTGATTCTCTGGAGCTGGCAGTTGGGGGGAGTGACTACATGAAGCTTTGCCAATTTCACCAGCTGAGGAACTGGATCTCTATAGCAAATTAAATTATTTCGAAATCAGTGGGATTTTAATTTCAAATTCCATCTGGGGGGCCATCTGTAGTAAATATGTTGCATATTTGGCCACCAGACAGATAAATATAGCCATTTAAAATGCACAAAATGGAAAGAGATTAACTGCAAAACAGCAGTTCACTTGCCTCTGACAATGCAGCTAGTGAACCAAAAAGTATATATATGCATACGTGTCAGCTCTTGACAGTGCACTGGAGTAAGCACAATGCACAGGGTGTCACTGTAGAGCGGCAGCCATTTCAATTTTCCATGATGCCTTTAGGATTGGCACAGCAGGAACCTGCTGCTTCCTATTTAATTAAGTGGAAAAGCTGTGAGTAAATTACTGCTACTTCAACAACGTTGTGGACAGAATCGGCAACTGCCAACATATGCGACAGTGCATATGCTGCACCTGATTAAGTTAAGCAGAAAGTAGAGCTTAACCTGCTGTTCCACTAGAGACAAACCAAAATTAATTAATCAGTCTGTTGTTAACCACTTATCTGCTACCTTAGTTGTGCGATACAGGACTGCCTTTTCAAAGCCTTACTGATGACCTTCTGGGTTAGGCTCTCTGCAGTGCATAGCCAAGCTGAAATCAACCCTTATACACTGAAGGGTGGCAAAGCATTGAAGTCCAGCCAAGATCATGTAAAAAGAGGACAAGAAATACAGAAAGATGGGTAAACCACCCTGTCCCTGTGACATTTCCTCTAGGATCATAAAGATGAAGTACAGAAACCTCCAAGCTTGAAGAGATTTTGCTGAAAAGAACATGTTGTGGGGGCCAGGTTTGCCACTGTCCCCTGTTCTTCCTTCTGTCCTGGAAGACAGGGAGCAGTAAAGCTGCTGTGCTGTGCCTGGTTTCCTTGTCTACTGTTGTCCATGATTACAGTAGCTGCCAGCCTATAAATTTTTAGGCATCATGTTAAATTGGCCAAATCTCAAACAACTTGCTGTAACAAGTCAACCTTGTATTACATTTTCTTGCCTAACATGGGAAGGTATTATCAGCAGGGAAAAGGGCTGTGTTCTTCTTTCTAGGTATTTGTGTGATGTTAATGAAATACCTAGCTCTGGTTAGACCCAAAAGAGCTGGTGTCTTTTAGGTTGTTGGGATTTTTTCTTGCAAGAAAAAGCTAAGTAGGAGGCCAAAATGATGCATTCTAATTTGTTCAAATGCTAAGTTATCTTGCTTTCCAAAAACTGCAAAGCTAAAATTGGCTTTTTGTTTTCAAACATATCATCTGGGCTTCTAGCTGAATTTCTGCATAGAAATCAAATCATTTGAAGAAGTTGCCAAAAATTAATCACATTTTCTTAAAATAGAGCTGTTTCAGTTGTCTTCAAGAGTGCTAAATTGTCTGCAAATTGGGATTTGGGGATGCTCATTTCATGAAGACTATTTTGTGCTTTTAATAAAATACAATAGAAGTAGCTGATCAGTATGTATAGCTTTTTTTCAGTAGATAAAATATGTCTTGGATATTATCCAAGAGAACACCATGGACATAATTCTGTTTACCGTATCTTATTTTGATTAACATTTGGTTTTAATATGATTTCCTAAAATCTTTTATGTGAGTTTCCATTTTATTAGGCATGAGAAATTCAAGCCAAGCTATAAAAATCCATAGGAAAACAACTGTTGCTAAGCCCAGTGTTCACAACACATTGGTTTCCCTTGTTTTACTCAAGAGGATTTTCAGGAATTGATGATTTGGCTCTGACAATGCTCAGTTATTTCTGGGATCCAAATTATGCTTTAAGTAAAAATGATAGATAAAGCAGTGCCGTATTCTAAAGGCCAAAGGATTGCAGGCTGGTTTGGTTTGTGTTTAATCAATAGTTTCAGCCTTGCACATGTGCATTTACTAACTAATTAATTCAAGTGTTATTAATTTGTCAGATATGAGGAATATCGGCTAACCATACAGTGAAGATATTGCAAGCCGGGATAAAGGGTATTGAGCCAGAAGTATGAAAAAGCGTGTACAGAGGAGCATTGGCACCATACTTTTGCTTTGTTTCATGTCTATCAATATAATTTTATTTACAAGTGGGGTTTGCATTATAAACAACTGCACATATGTCAGCAAAAATGAGGCCCATTATCTGTTTATATACAACATTACGTGTGTTCACACTACATTTTGATCTGGTTATGTGAGTATCAACTGTAAACACTGAAGGGTAGTTTTGCTATCCACATTTCCTTGAAAATGCCTTTTCGTGGTGGTGTCCCATGAGCAGCCATTCATTGTTCTGACGCTGCAGTGTAAGCAGAACAGCCGGACCCATCGGTACAGTGGTGTTGTGCAATGCCTGTTTGTGGTGGCAAAGGAGGTCACAGGTAGAGTTTAGCAGGAGCAGGACTGCATTGGCACTGCCTGGATAGGTCCATTGCTTTCACTTGCAGCCCAGATCAGCAGAGTTCAGGCCCTGAGCAGAAGCTGCTGATCTGAACTGGTACTGGGTGGATCTGGGTTGGCAATTTCTGAGGTGAAGCAGCATGACCTTGCCTCATTTCACCAAACTGTGTGTGCACAGGTTAACCCATTGTGCTGGATATATCCCCTGCATTTCATACACCCCCTCTTATCTTAGCTTTTATTCTCCAAGACAAACTCTGCTATCCTGTATTCTGATCTAACTGCAGAATCACTCTGAGGAAGAGATTGTTAAAGTAATTCCAACTTGCCATAACCAGATTTGCCTTTAGAAGAATCCCTTCTCTCCTTGTGACAGAGTATTTAAATTATGTTGGTATAGTAAGGTGTCCAAGGTGGTGTAGTGACATTGCTATGAAAAATACTGAAATTAGGAACAACATGGGGATTTTTAATTTTATTTTGTACTACAGTGCAAACCTCTTGTAATGTTGAATGCCATGACTGTCTAGGTATAATTGCTCTGCTAGATTAGCTATAATGCTTGGTTTAGCACAGAATTCAGGGTGGATTTATTTAAACTGTTTGGCCTTGATCTGCTATACCTACAAATAAAATCTTTTGGACACCCCTGAAGGTTTTCATGGAATCACACATAGCTGCTGAGGCTGGAAGGAGTCTACAGGATATGCTCCTAGCCCCTGCTTGGAGCAAGGGTGGCTTGACTGGGGCCATTTCCAGCAGCTTTTGAATGTCTCTGGGAATGGCGACTCCACATCCTCTCTGGGTAACCTTTTCCTCCCTTGCAGTTATTGGGTTGTTTTCTTACATTAAAATGTCTGGATTGAATTTTTTGTTTTCCTTAATAATTTTTGTAAATTCAAGAAAAGTATAGCCTTAAAAGGAATAGAGAAGAAAGTCATGCTGATGAATTATTTTCACTCAAAATATTTTTGCTGATAGCAATTTCTTAATAGCTGTTTTTCTGTAGCTGGTTATTAACTCCTACCAGTGTAATTAGTATTGAGGTAAATGTAGGTAGTGGTTTAATTAAAGTTTCTGACTCAGAGAGATCTAGAAGATACTTTATCTGTAAGAAACCCTGTGCTTACCACAAGCGCTCCAAATGAGGCTTAAGTGATGACAAGGGGATGTATCCTTTTCAGAGTAGAGTAAATGTATCTGTAACTGTGTCAAGACATTAATCTTTGGTCATTAATTTTATGTTATAATGGTACATTTCATTTTTGGAGTTCCTGAATTTTTGAAGCCTCTTTTTTTTTAACTGGCTGTTTTAGAAAAGTCCAAACTGACTTTTCTGGTTTAAAAAACAAAGCCAAATGAAAAGAAAGCAACAAACCACCACCCCCCCCAGAAAAGGGTAATCAGCTTCAAGCTATCATAGTTAGAGGCAGTCTGTGTTCAGGCCAAGCTCCCCCTCCCTCCACTGGGGCTGTGTCTTTCCAGGTCATGTGCTTTCTTCCTTTGAGGAACTGTGTTTCCTCTGCCCTACATGAGAAGGGAAAAAATCCATCCCTCCCAGAGCACCTGTTTTGGCTGTATAAGGGTCAAATAACTTCTTAATTATCCTGTGCTTTCAGGGTTGTGTTTGAGGGAGTTTTGTTTTATGAAAGTGGGAGGTGTTTTTTTCTCTCTCTCTATTGCTTTTGCAAGGCACAGGCAGTGATTGGGTGCTCCAGGGAGGGGCCTTGTCTTTTTACTTGGTTTTTGTGTGCTGCTCTACAAATTGAGATGTCGCACTAACAATTAATGAACACACAGCAATACTGATTCATGCGTAGAAGGGATGTGGGAACTACAGAAATTATCTCTGTTTAGCTTTCATTTCTTGATAGAAAACAAAATATATTCCTTTATCACACTCTCGCTCCACATGACATCATTGTCATGCATTTTAGTTGAGTTGTGCAGCACAGCATTGTTTCCTACTGCTAGTTTCTACAGCAGGATAACTCCATGAAACAGTATCAGTGCTAATTGATCAGGTCATTGATTCCTGTGGTTGGTACCTACACTCGGGAAAATAATTAGTTGTACAGTGTCATAAAGCGTCTATGAATGATCTATTACAGTACTGAGAGCGCTTGTGATTTTACTGTTTACTGTCACGGTGCTGAAGTCTCCCGTTGGTTTTCATATAATTTTTGGAGGCCAGCTGAAATTAGGAGACAAGTTACTAGATTTTGCAAGTAAAGAGGCACACTGAAAGAGTTTAACAAGACCTATAAAGAAAAATAGAGAGGTTGGAGTCTGGTCCTCCAGAGCTGGCAGTGAGAGGCATGTAGAATTCTAGTTTAAATAGCTAAGGAAGGTAGTAATGACATTATTGGCATTGAGATAAAACAAGGATAAGTCTGGCTTACAGGATGAATATAACAAATAAAACCTTTTTAACATAATAAGGCACATGTGCATGCACACACAAACACAGAATTCTAAGCAAAGTCGGAATGTTCAGGCTTGGTTAATTGCCTGGCTGCACTCAAGGCACAGCATTAACACATGTATACAGATGAAATATTGGTTTTTTGTGAGCCACTGTAATTCTGAGGAGCTTGCACTTGAGAAGTACAGTAAAATCAGGCCAGCTACTTACTTTTTTTGGCTTCCTCCAGTTTGTCCTTGGCTCGTTTTTCTGCTTGCAAAAGCTGCTGGATTCCCTGAGACTGGCTGGTCATGCTGATTGCTGAGGCTGGTGAACTTCTGTGGAGACCAGATCTCGAAGGGAGTTTTATACAATTGCCAGGCCCTTCCCTGTGTTTTGTGTTCTGTCTGTTATTACAACAAGCTTCCAGATTGCACCAAACCAGCTGGCTGTGCCTGGATTGCTACTGGGCGAAAAGGCCTGTTAGTGCAATTGGAAAAACACAGCAGCAAGGTTGAAAGGAATGTTCTCCTTTCTTCAGGGTCACAGAGCAGTTGAAGTGCCTGATTAACACATTCGGGGGGGGGGCAAAAAAGAGAACAATTCAAGTGGCTTGTATTTTACCGTGGTTTTTTTTTTTTTCTTCCTCAATCTCTTATTGCTGAAACAGAGTATAGTTAAACTTGTCAGAGAAACTAAAGGGGAAAAAAAATTGTTTATTGGACTTTTCTTTTGATAAAACTCTCCCCAGTGTGAAGAAGTCAGATTCAGTCAACAATTAATTTTGGTTGAACACCATGAACTGCTTGTAGGCTTCTGTTTAGTGTTACTTCATAACAGTATTCATTAGGGTTTTCACTTTTTAAAAAAGTCTTCAATAGAAGTTAATTCTTTGGGGACTAAAGTTTGAAAAAGCATGTGGTGGTTGAGGTAATGCTCTGCCTTGTTATCTGCCACGATGGAGATGAGTGTTGGGGTGGGAAGCTGTGGGATTAGCTCTAAGATCCAGACCCTTGGAAGGTATGAATGGTGGACTGGGTTTTACTTTCAAGTCATAATGCACACAACAGTCAAAAGAATGTCTCAGCATGGCTGTGGATGCACATCCCATTCCTCACACAATGGTAGAGTGTTTTGTGAGCTACTACATGAATGAACTGCATGTTCATATTCTGAATCCTTATTCAAATATAAAACAACGAACCCCACTCTCAAAGGTACTTTGGCCATTGCATAGGAGAGGGACATGTCAAGTTGCATAAATAGATTTATTGTTGTAAAAAAGTATGTCATAGCATGAGTAACGTACACTTATTATAAATTTATTCAAGATAAAGCTCTGCCAGGATGAGAGATCACCTTCTCATGTAAATGTTTTTTGGTTTTTTTTCATGCTGCAATTGTATATACATAGTTGAATATTTATACATGTAGAAATCAATTCTGCATATATTATAGAGTGTGTTTATATAAAGATTATTTGGTCCTTGCTGTATGGCCCTTTCTTTTCTGGGACTTCCCAGGCCAGTTGTGTCATGCTACTTGCTGCAGGGCTGTTACCTGGTCCCTGTGAGTAAATATGTACTATCATCATAAAGGATTCCCCCTCACCCCCCCTCCCTGCCCTGATAGGTGCAGGCTTGGGAGACAATGAAGAGAGAAGCCTCTTGCCCTGTTGCTGTCTTCAGCTGTGCTCCGAGTGGCAGCTGCACTGAGACTTTGAAAAAGAAACTGTTTTGTTTCCTGATTTGTGATAATGCGAAGTCAAATTCCGTCTCACCTCCACCTTGGGGAAAATGCCTGTTGAGTTTATTTCTTCATCCAGAAACTGTGTGAGATGCTTCCTCATCTCCAGCACTGAAATCATGGGTTCACTGTAGCTACAGAAGAACAGACACAGCATTATTTTTAGAAGATTTTAATGTATAGCCTTGAAGTTTATTTTTTACAGACACAGATGAAGAAGTGATGATCATTTCTACAGAAAATGTGGAAACTGTAGGGTTAGAAAGCCTGTTGTGTCAGTGGGACTCAGCTATAAGTGATATTACTGGCATAGAAAAGCAGAAGTGGAAAATGAAAGTAAAAAATGAAGAGATTTGGTTTACTTAGGACAGGAAACTTGGGCTCAGAACTTTAAAGCAGTAGTCACTTAAAAATTGAACAGAAAGTGGAAATGTCAGGCTTGTCTCAGACATCAAAAGTATATTCCAGGCAAAGGGTCTTATCAGGCAAATCTCATTGCTACAAGAAATGTTACAAAACTACCAGCAAATTAAACTGTTTCACAGTTTTGGACGTGGCTAAAGGCATCACAGTTCAGATCCTTTACATTTTCAGAGCAGTTCTCAATGCTGTAATTATGTTATGTGGGCCTCAGTAATGATCTGAATTTTGATATTTACAATCTGTTAATTAATATTTCATGGAAAATAGTTCTATGTAATGAACTTTTATGGGCAGAAAAATCCATCCTTTAACAGATTATGACGTTCTTCCATTGTGAAAAATTTAATATCATTCTTTAGTAGATAATTTGAGCTGTATATATCACAGTTCATGCAGTTCAGTATTTTTCTGAATTAGAAAAACATCCAATTTTAGAATTTTCCTTGTGGCTGGTTCACATACAGTGTGGTAGCATTTTGTGCTGGCACTCCTCATGGCATCAGACAGGTACTAGTGTATCTCTGCAGGGAAGATGATGATAATTTATTTTGGTTGGTGCTTACATACATTTTGTTGGACTCCACACAAAGCATTGACACTTAGAATTCATTTCAAAGCTTGTCTCATGATGTCAGTGATGATCTCAGACTATGCTGACATGACATCTCTGTGTATCCTGCTTCATGGATAATTCATTAAAATGAAGTAAGTTAGGCCACTGACTGACCAAACAGGCTCCTACTTCATCACACAAGCTAATAAGAAACTTCTTTGTGCCGTAGTTGCTGCCTTTCTTTCCAAGTCAGCTCCAGACTCATTTAATTGGAGAAGAGAAGCCGATGTGGTGACTGGTGATGGGGAGTGGAGAGGTGTTACCAGAGCAAGAGAAGGCAGAGAGAAGTGTTTTTGGATTTTGTTGTTTGGATTTTTTTTGTGGTTTTTTTGTTGTTTTGTTTTGTTTGGTTTTGTTGTGTTTGGTGGTGTTTTTTTCTTTTGTGTTTTTTGGGGGGTCTTTTTGTGTGGTTTTTTTGGTGGTTGTTGGGTTTTTTTTAAAAAAAACAAAAAACAAACAAACAAGAAAAACCAAAACACCTCCTTTTCAGCATTTGGTCTACATGTCTCAGTCTCCAGAATTTCCTGAGCCTTTTCTGGTTATCCCCACTGACAGAATGGGAAAAATCTGCTCTGTTCTAGCATTCTGACTCCCTCAAAGCAAAACTGTAGAGCAAGGAAATAAAGGGTCTTTAGAAGGGATGAGAGACCCTGCTGAGCTTTCCCTGCTCACCCAGAGCCTGGACAGCAGAAACAGTCTAAATTGGGTATTTCTAGTTTAGGTGGAGGCTGTGCAGCTGCTGTCTTATCTCTACAGCAGGAAGGTCAGGGACAGTGGCTAAGTATGCCTTAGGTAATTCAGATTATTTTATTTTGAATAAAAATCTGCTTGCTTTAACTCGGATTGAGCCTTACCTAGCATGAGTATACTAATTTGTCAGTCCACCTACTACTGTGCAGTAAAGGCAGTGCTGTGGCACCTTTTATTGTGGTGTAAGTGTGCACAGGTTCTCTGGTATGTAGGAGGGCAGCAGGCAGAGTTTCTGCTGAAATGTGTTTAAGGTGAAGGTCTCCCATGCATTGCCTCTGTGGCTGCATTTCCCAAAGCACATGCTTTTTTTAAAAATCATTTTTTAAATTATAAAACAAATTTTTTTTCAAATGAACTGCTATGACTGCTGAGTAGCACGCTTTGTTCAGGATACAGCTTCAAAGCAGCGACACTGATTCAGTGATAACTGCAGCATGTTAGGCAGGGCAGCTGCTGCGGGTCCTTTGTGTCTCTGTGCACCTTTTGTTGCTCTAGAAAGGCCTAAGTAAGGAAAAGCAGGTGTACACCTGCATAGCTTCCTGCAGCATGATGGGGACTGCTTTTCTGATGAAAATGGAGCACCTTCAAATGGAGTAAGATCTATCATGCTGAGAAAGGGTAATGGGCTCCTGTTAGCATTCATATCAAAAAGTCTTTGTTCACAAATTAAAAAGTATGCAGTGAAAACCACCTTGCACATCTAAAAATCCTGGCCTTTTCTTTCTGAATTCAACAACCATGTTTGCTTATATTAAGAGAAAAAGTTATGAACTTTGTACTGAAGTTGTGATTATGTCTGCAGGATAAGATTCTCACTACTGCATTTTCTGACACCGAAGTTCTCTCTCTGTTGACATCAGCACAGTTGATCTCAGCAACCTCAATTTCACCCATAGGCTAGAAAAATATGGGAACAAATACGTATGCATAGATGAATAAATATTATAATATTGCTAGAGGCAGGTTGTTGCCATATTGTCTGGGTGAGCTTACTGACTGCTGGCCAAGTCTGCAACACAGCCCCAGCTGCAGCTGCCATAGCAGTCTGACAGCCCTATATTGAACACCTACTTTAAACCAACTCACATTTTTTCCTAAATTTGGCTGTGTCTTAATATGAGTAATTATGTTTGCAGCTATAGTGAATCTAGCATTCAGAGAAAGACAGTGTGAGCTGTGCATTTACTTATTTTTTTCTAAAAATATCTTCAACTTCCAGGAGAAAAATTAAGAATTTTTTTTTTTTTTTATGTGCATATGATGATTCAGGTAGGGTAAATAATAACAGTTTTTTTTAAAAATGTGCGAAAGAAAAAGAAAAAGCTCTAGTCTCTGTGGCTCTAACTTCCAGGTTAATTTATAACTTGACCGTCAGGACGGCTGAGATTATTTCCTGTTCTTGGTGTATGGTGTATTCACCCCAGCCAGCAAGCTCCCATGCAGCAGATTGCTTACTCGCCCATGGTGGCAAGGGGGAGAGAGTCAAAAGAGCAAAACTTGTGAGAAAACTTGTGAGTCAAGTTCAAAACTGTTCTAAAATGAGGGAAAAGAGTAGTGAGAGACAAATTGATGCCAAGGAAGTCACTTATCACTTCCCTCAAGCAGACCAATGCCTAGTCAGCCCCCAAAGAGAGGCTACTATGGAAAGGCCAAATCCCCAGTGACACTGCTGAGCTTGGCATTACTTTACATGCAGCATCCCTTTGGTCAGTCTGGGTTGCTGTACTGGCTGTGACCACTCCCAGCCTCCTGCCCTTCCCAGCCTACTCCTGTGAGAGACAGAGTTGAGGAACAGAGAAAGCCTTGACACCTTGCAAGCTCTGTTGGCAAACATCTAAAACATTGGTGTGCTATGACCACAATTTCAGCTGCAAGCAGAGAACGTGAAGGCTGCAATGAAGCAATTAACCCCATCAGAACCAGACCTAGCACAGTGTTTCATTTCAAATAGTTTTCTCTTCTTTTCCCAGTGTAACAATTTGCTCTCTTCTTTCCCACCCTTCTGCACTACAATCATGCCTCTTCACTTATTGCATCCTCTCTGTGATTTTCAGCATTGCTGCCTTTCCCAAAAGAAAGGGTTCACCAGGGTATTTGTGCAGTCAGGCAGGGAAGGGAGGGGAAGTGGGGAGTCACGTAAGTGTATTTTGAACTGTGTAGCCTAACCAACAACTCACATCCGTGTCACAGCTCAGCATTCACTTGAAGAAAACTGAATGTAGTATATCAGAAAATTTCAGTGCTGTCTCAAATTAGATTTATTAAGGTCAACAAAGATACCACAAAAAAAATAGTTCAACTTTACAGCTGAGGAGCTGAACCTGTGGTTCTCTGTACTGTACTTAGGTGCTACTGCTTTGTGTATATCTCAGGGTCTTTTAACCATTTTTCTGATCTTTGACAAATCTTAGTTTTTCTACTCAGTCATTTCATTGTATTTCATTTCGCGTCCAAGCAACAGCAGCTTAAACTGAAAGCGAAAAAAAAGGAATAAAAATTTCCTTTCTTGTAGTGAAAATATTAATACTTCAATAGGAAGAAGGAAAGCTTTATTTGGAAAGGTAAGACACAAAACCTGGGGTGGAAAAAATGATGTATGCTGGCAGTCTGTATTTTGAGACCAGAGTAGATGTTGCCTTAGCTAAGCTAGTCCTTGTAAAATTTCCAATTATTCTGATGCAATTATGAATGTAAAGGGGGTGTTTTTTTCTTTATTTTGTAATACCTGCTTTTGAATTAGTGTTCCTGAAACAAGAAATGTGTACTTGTGTTAGTACTGTGTGTGTGCACAACTATGTGTTTTTTGTTGAGATTTAAAAGTCTCTATTTCACCACTTTCCAGTGCCCTCTAGGATTTTGGGTATAATTAAAAGAATTAAAATAGAACTTACCTTCTCTTTATAAAAGAAATCAGAACCTTAACTAATTTTAGCCTGTTCACCACTTTACATCACATCTCTGGTATTTCTGTTCTCTGTTTCTCTTGCTCGTCATGTGGCTGTGAGAGTAGTGAGTCGTGTGTGTCAGGCAGTTCCTCATCTTAGAGGGGGAAGAATTTTTCTTGTCAAGCCTTCATGCAGTGTAAACACTTTTTTCCTTTTTTTTTTCTTTTTTTTTTTTAATTCTTTTTTTTCTCCTCCTGTTCTTTTGGTAACTCATAGGGGCTTGAGTTTTGATTTGCAGAAAGTAATTCTGCTGATAAGGACCTCTATGTTTTTTAATGTAGAGCATTTGTCCCTCTTAGGGGTTTGGAAAAAAGGTCAAAATTCACAATTAGTTTTGCTTTTCTTTCAAACACCTCAGTTGCAAGTGATTTCAGACCTTAGTGAAGCTAAACACCATTATAGCATGATAATCATGTCCTGAGTTCTGGTGCCAGACCCCTCCAGGAGTGGGCTGCCCACTGTGCTGCTCGTGGGGTGATAGCTGTGCCCACACACTTCTCCTTCTCCCACCCTGAGGAATCTTCCTGCTTTATCCAGCAAGGAGTTGTATCTCATATCGTCCTGATAGATTTCCTTATATTTTTGGGCAGCCACTGCAAAAATTGGCATCAGGTTATTTTCTCTAAGCCAGCCCTGCTGAATATTTTGGCCAATGGCATGAGGTGTCATTGACTGGTCAGTATTCACTGCTGTCATTTTTAGACCATTACCTTACGTGTAGCAATTTTTAAGGTGCAAATACTGTGGCAGAACTTGTGAAGGGAAACATGGGTGAGGCAGAGCTCGGCAGTGCCTGGACTGGCAGAGCAGCAGCACTGTGCAGGGAGCAAGTCTGCAATGTGGACAGGGGCTGGCTCCTGGCTCCACAGGCAAACACGTAGGTGATCTGCTCCCATCTCCCAGAGAGGTGTGGGGTGCCACAGAGCCCCCTTGCCTGGTGCTGCCCAAGCCCTGCTGCAGGGCTGCTGCCTGACCTGGGGGGCAGAAGGAGCGGGGTGGTGGAAGGGAGCCAGAGGTGTATTATGAGCCTGTTTGAGGTAGTGGGATTGGGATGGAAGGTAAAGATGGTGGGAGCTCGGCCATCATAACACCTTTCCAGAGGAAAGGTGAGCCTTGGCTCCAAACTGTGCTTCTGACCCAGTGCTGTTTGAAATTGTCCTTTGAGTAGGATGCAAAATAACAAGAGTGGTGAGCCAAAGATAGTTCAGAGATGATGTGTGTCATCATCCTGGAAAGTGTAATAGAGTGAATAGGTGCATTTTTGACAGGAATTATGCTTTTAATGGTGGATCTTTAGCGTAGGATCTGTAATTCTGTGGTTGTTGCACTGAAGTTATAGGGGTCAAACTTTGTCTGGAAGAACAAAGAGGAACAAAGTATTGTACAGCAGGAACATTTTGGAAGTTCCCTGTCTACCCACAGGGAGTATTTTCTGGCACTGCAGAGAGCCACAAGATTTCTGGTATCACAGAGCACTTAAAAAGGGGAGCCTGACTGCCATCTGTGCTGTTTTAAAGTCATCACAAGAACAAGGTGGGTAACTTTTAAAAAAAAATAAAAATATTTTTAATATAAATGAAAACTCATTTATATGCAGTTAGTGTTAATATGAAAAGTTTTCTTTTGTTAATATGTGGTCTGACAGGAGCTGCTGGAATCAATAATAAAGACAAATTGTTATCAATTTGGCTATTCTGAGCAGCTACCCATTTTATCTTTGAAATAAATGCCTGGAAAGATTTTATTTTTTTAGAGAAAGAATTGGAATTAGTCTACTATGAAAGCACAAAAGTGTTCTCTATTTCTGTCTGAAGATATTGTGAATATTTGCATTGCTCTTTTTTGACACTATGGGTAACAGCAGAAGCAGCATGGATTAAACCTTCTCTCACAGAGCATAGCAGAGGCTATAATAGAAGCCTCTCAAAAGAAAAAATCATTACTTTGAAAAACCTCAAAAGATACATTAAAAAAAGAAGCTTCATGCTTATGGTAAAGTAACCCTGGATAAAAGGCTACACAATATTGGCTCTCAAAACCCTCTTGAAATTAAATTAAATCCATTGAAATTCTTCAGTAAAGGCCTAACAAGTAATAGCTTTTATTCTGTCAGTGTGCTCTACTGGACCTTTCCCTTCCAAGCCACCTGAGATCCTCCTCTTAATAGCAGAAATGATTGTAGATATGTGTCCTAGAATTCAGAATATTACAGCAGTTCATCTGTTCATTTCACTTTTCCCCCTTTTCTAGGCAGGGGTGACACCTTATGCAAAGTACTGAGATCCTCTGAAATTACTACTTTACTACCTCATTCTGGCCACTTGACTCCTCCTTGCCTTCAGAACAAAAACAACTCTGCTTTTATGAGATAACCTGGGATAGCACAAAGAGCAGTGCCTGCATTTTGCAGGTGCCAGCAGCTCCCTCTCAGTGCTGGCTTCCAGTGCCTGTTGTTGAGTCCAGCCTTCAGTCAGGCTTCTGCACCCACCCGTGGCTGTAGCACTGCCAGCCCTTTTGCTGGCTTCTACAGTCATGCCTTTAATGAATCTCACATGGGAAAAGAGGGGTAGAAGTGGTGATAAAAAGACAAGGGGCTCTCCTTGTGAGCTTCAGTGAGGTGCAGGGGGATGTATTCACTGTGTCAAATATGTCAAATAACTGTTGTGTTACAGTAGGTTTTGGGATGTTGTGCAAACTGATTCTAATAGCAACAGGTTGATATATTTTTCATTATATGCATATTATGTCCTAGATCCTCGAGAAGAAATACAAGCAGAATATGTGTGATTACACTGAGGACTGCTTGGAATTATTACAGGTAGAGCCCTATAATTTCCCTGAAGTTTCCCAGTATAAATTGACTCCTTTTATTGCAATATCTTTGATATCAAAGTTTTCTTCTGACCTTCTCACATTTGTTTTTGGAGTTCTGCAATATGTGAAATGCTTGTTATTACAAGTATTGATGATACTGAAGAAATAACAAGGCTCTACAGCATAGAAAGTTGTGCCAATAGTATGTGAATCAAAGGGTGGGAGGGGAGCTGACGGTAAGAAGTTCAGAAACCTGACCCTTTACAGTAACTTTGACTTCCTCTACACAAATTCTTGCTGTTTTGAAGTGTGCAGGTTAAATATATAAAGGTATGACTTGGGTATGGGAACTTTCCCCTTCCCCAGACTTTATCTGATAAGCCTGTTAGCAACAACTCAAAGGTTTGTGTGAAAATATGTTTACGCCTGAGGTTAGGTGTGTGTTGTGCTGTCATTGGGCTTACAAATAGTTACAGCAACTTTGCATACTCCCTGGTCAAAGAATCTGTTTATTTTAGAAAACTGACCTGAAAAATTATTTTGTAAGGGAAATCTCTAGAGTTATCTGCAGGAATGTGATTTGAACTCATTGACTCCTACCAGCATTTGAGGATGAAAATGTTTTAGTTCTGTGTCTCCCCACAGTTTGCTTGAGTTCTGTAGCAGCAGATTAATGGGGCAGCAAAGAAGCATCCTCAGCCCCCAGGGTTAAGAACTATGAATGCTATGGCATGACAGGGCCTCTTTTGCACAGTCTTTTTGCACAGCCTGTCTGTGTCCTGGTCTAAGGAGGATGCAGAAATGACCCAGTCCCTTCCTGTGCTACGTGATGTCTTTCTGGTTGTCTAACACCTGCAGGCAGCAGCGGGCAAAAACCAGTGAAATTCCATTTCTAAGTTTTGTTCAAGGCATATATAGAGGAAAAACTGCTGCATACATCTCATCTCTAGCTGCTTCCTAGAGTACTCTAGCTTGCACTACTATCCGTATGGGGAAATGGAGAGGCCTTAGAGGCTGTATTTCTTCCCATGGAATCACCAAGAGCTCAGGTAAATGTTTTCAGGGCTATGGTTTCCAGTCGTGTTACTAAATCACAGCCTCGGCACAGAGACCGTGCAGAGGCAGACTTACAAATTTGAGCCAAGGAAGGTCTCAGTATTGGGAGACAGCTTGAAGGTTTCATTGTATTTACTGCAGTGATTACACAGACTCTTAAAGTTCAGAGTTTTAGTAGCAGATGAGTGGCAGCAGGATCTGTATTTGAAGGAAACCCTCACATTAAAAAGAATGTTTCATAGCAGAAATCTTCCAGATTCCTGTAAGAATGGAGAATGAAGCAGTTAGGGTCACTCCAGAGTGTCATAAATGGAGACATTTGCTTCACTTGAAATTATCAAGTGAAAAATTTCAGCATTCACCATCCAAGTGTCCACAAGAAGCAATGTCACTTCAGAGTCCTAGAATTTCAGAGCTATTTTGTTCATTATGCAGAGAATTAGGAGATGCTTGTGTCTATAATTTTCTTGGTCAGCTATGTAGATTTTGCAGCTACAGAACCTTGATTTTTTTTCTTTTTCCTTAGCTTTAGTATGCTGGGCATGATGTGTAGAAATAAGGATTTTTAAAAATAGTTTTGAAAATTAATCAGATTTCTAATTAAATAAGGATTCCTAGTTACTAAAGGCAGTGGATTCAGATATTTTGTAGCTTTGTCTTACTTGTTAGGTGTTCTTACTGCATTGGAAAGCATTGCCAGATTAACATATGTCATTGTGTGTAGGCTGAATAATACTGCTGTGTTTACAGTAGTGGGAAGAGATTCCTTTGATAAAATCTAGAGAGCTCCCATACAAAAATACCAAACACTCTACTGTGTTTTGCAGTGTGAAATTTTTTTTTAGTCAAGGCTGGCAGTTATGGATCAGGGAAGAATCTTCAGTGGAAGTGTAGTGTACATGTGCTCTTGTGTGCATGTGCACACACGTTTTCATGAAAAGCTCTACCAGTTCTACTTTGTTGCAAAAATAATTTTAAATTTCTCCCCTTTCTCTCTGAAGCATCTTAGGACTGATTCCAGAGATAAGGAGAAACATAAAGCTGGGATTCAGAAGGTAAAAGTACTTATGCATAAACCAGCAGGGGGGAAATTGTTTTTAAAATAAAAAAAGCTCAACAAAATAAATGTATTGATCACTTTGAATTACCTAGACACTGCTGCTTATGTGTATCTTTTAGAATTTCTAGCTCTCTTTGTGAAATACAGTTTTTAAGTTCACAAAGCTGATTTCAAACCTAACAATAAGACACTGTAGTGTCTTATCTCAGAGAACTATTAGCTGATGATGCCAAAGAGTGTGTCAATTGTTTTCAACATATTATGACTAAAAATAAGAAGAGGCAGTCTTTTAATTTGGGTAACTTCATGTGGAATGAAGTGTGTATACATGTGCATGTATGTGTCCGTATAGACGCATATGAATAGTTATATAAATGCCGACAAAAGCTGCTCAAATACACAGTAAAAAATCTTTAGTATTTATTGGGTGAATTTTAAATGCAGTTTTTCTTTCATATGGGCTGCATTTTCAAGCTCATTTTCTTTCTGTCCTTCAACTCATTGGAGTATTCAGCTTTGTACAGGAGACCAGCAGGAGGTCTGTAAAAAGACTTTTTTTTTTTTTTTTTCAGTAAGAACTGCAGGATTTGGCCTATAGTTTTAATGTAGATGAAAGAAATAATGGATTTCTTTGAAAAAAAACCAAGAAAAATCAGGACCATTTTGTTCAATACTACACCACAGTTTCCAGTAATTGCCCTGTACAGTTTGCAAGTCTTTCCACTTCATGTAAATATGTTAACTTCTGAAAATCTCTTAGAGCTGCAAGGTGGGGTCTTTTGAAGGAGGTGTTCTTTTGAAGGTTTGAGGGTCTCTTAAACACACTTTTTTTTTTCTTCAAAGTAAATCTTGTAGACTCTCTGTCACAAATCCTTCTTGTTAGGAATTCTGCTTGAAGAACTGTTTGAATTTCAGTATCATGAGTTTCAAACAAATACAACTAAATGCCTCAGTACATTTCTCTTGTGGTCAGTCAGTGGCCTTAAATAACAAAGGGAACCTCTGATAATTTGAATTCTATTCCTAGCAACCTTTGAAGAAAAAATAAAATAAAATAAATCTGAGGTTTTGATAGTTACTCTTGGAAACCAAGAAAGGGAAAGTAACTGTAAACATCCAATTTTTGAAGCTGCTTTCTCTGCTTCTTCATTTTGTGCTTCCATTTCCTGTGTTTTTATAAAGGAGTAAGAGGTGCAAAACTCTGTAACAGAAAGTAATGCAATAACATAGAGGTAGGTTTTTGCCTTGACTTTTAAACAGAGGAAATTAATTATTTGTAAGCATGTCTGTCATTATCAGTTTAAGCTGACAAGTGAATAACAGTTGTATGTGACTTTTCTGTAGTGAAATCCTGCTCTAGCAGATTTTAGGGATTGCAGGACAAGTGGCCTGTTTTACACATTATGCAGGAGTGAGGACATAAGGCTTTTTAAGGCATTTATCTCTGAATTCCTTTTTGTAGCTAAGAATGGCTATTTTCCTGATATAATTTTGAAAATTCCAATATGCTATAATGCAAAGGTTTTGTAGGCTACAAATACATAACGGGAAAAGGTACTTTTAAAATTTGGATATGGAGAAAACGATTATAAGCTCAAGAAATCTTCATAGTAAAAGCTAGAATTTTTATTCTGTGTCTCTATGCAATTGTGGACTCTAGGAAGTACATACCTCATCTTGGATTTAAAGCCTTTAGTATAAGACAATTAATGAAGCACATAGATTACTTGAAAGCCTCTCTGGCATATGTTGAATTGTTACAAGATTCCTACAGCTCAAGGACACCTTGTTAAGAAAACCAGAAGTGAACTTGCTTCTTTGAGTCCAGCCTCATTTTTACAGTCAGGGTCTCCAGGAAATAGAATCATAAATCTGGAATGTTATAAAATGCTTTCCCATAATTCAAGGTCAAGCTATAAATCTATGTCTCTTGCTAGATATGTATTTTCTCTGGTTCTTAGAGCTTAAAACTTCCAAGAAGTGATCCTTTAAATGCTATCAACATTAATTTTAGCAGTAAATTTGAACGTTAACCTTGCTGAGCTGGGCAGTATGAGTTGCTTAAAACAAGTATATTCTCAAAGATTTTTGTGCAACATGAAGCATAAAACAGGTAAAGGATCCTCTTAGCCTGATAACCCTTCCATCTAAAAATGACAACTGTTTTGCAACTTTATACATGCTTACATACTCATGTACATCTTCCTATATATACACCTACAGATACATTGAGAATCTCATGTGTTATTGACACTTTTGAACACTCCTTGGGGCTTCCCAAACGCCTTAGAGCTGAAGGTAAAGCACAGAAACCTGACACCTCAATGGAGCTGGATGTAGTAAAGCACATTGCATTGTACCAGTGTTTGTCCTTTCTCTGCTGAGATTATTACTAACATCTTTCTTGAATATGCAGATCTTTGAGTGATTGCCACTTGTTTCTTCAGGACCTGCTTATCTCCTCTGCTCTCCTCCCCCAGCTTCCCTCCCACACACCATTGCATTGTTTGTCCAGACCATGTGTGCCGCACAGAGCTGAGTAATCAAAGCATGCCTTTCCCTGAACAGTGGAATGGTCAGGGGACACCTGGTGAAAAAAGACAGACTGTCAGTGCTTGCTCCTGTCTTAGGAGAACAACATAGACCTCTCCACTAGCAATGCATGTCTTCCAAAGATGAAAATATTCAAATTATTCCAAATAATCCTGCAGAGATGGCCATAAAGCAACAGCTATGTCTTTTAAAACATAGAATACCGAACTTCACACTTCATTAGCAGGTAAGGGGAGGGGGAGATGCTAATAACTCTATACCACAGGCAGATTAACTTATGTCATTGGACTACAAACCAAGACACACTGAGATATAAATGCATCCTACCAAATATACTGCCCAAAAGTACTATTGGGAGGGCTATATAATGGATCACTTTGTTCTATACAGTGTGTTCAAGTCCTATGTTGTCAAATGGGAGCCTTTGACAAGCTGAAAGCAGCCAGGGGCCAGGGAGAGTGAGAGATGTGCTCTCAGCACTTGGACTGGACAGAACTTCAAATGTCTGCTCACTTCTGCAACCTCTCAACTGCCCCAGAGCAGGGTTTGTTGGTCCTGCAGGATCTGGGAGTCAGTGTCACATCTGCTTTAGTTCAGTACAAGCTTCAAATCATCCGATGTATCGTGACAAGAGCTAAGAAACCAGCCTTATCAATTTAGAAAAACCTGAGGCATCTGACTGAAAAAGTTTTGCTGAAACTTTAATGTAGTAATTCAATGAGAATATGGATGGTTTTATCTGTCTCTGTACTTCTTTACTTTCAGTAAGAAAGTGCTGGCACCTGTGGCACTTCAGATACAAAGCCAGATAGCTGAAAAGGAGCTTGGCACCTCTGATGTACAGAATGATATCTGAGATATTAATTAGGTTGTCCCCAAAGGACCAGTCTTTTCATCCAGACAATGCAAAGGTAAGAAGCATGCACTGACCTAAAGTGTTTCAATATGTTACATTGGGGTTGGGAATCAAGGGCCAGGATATCAACTCTGCTGTTTTCAGCTAGCAGAGTATTTCTTACTTTAGGGACCAATGGTGGGCTGCATCAAAATGCCTTCGCTGGTCTCCAGGAAGCCCATCTTCAAAGAGATCCACCAGAGACAACATTCACAATAAGTGAAATTGTGGCTTCACTGGTGTAGCTTGGATTTCACTTAGCTGGAAAAGAAGGTTACATTCAGGCCCTAAGTTAGGACTTTTGTAGCTCTGCACCATTGTTGGGCCTTGGTAATTATCATACAGGAACCAGAAAGTGAAACCAGCTTGGAAAGCTGAGAGCAACATTGCTTTGTGGGCCAAGCTGAGGCAAGAGCAGAAAGCTGCAGGCAGGAGTTTTTATTGGTTTTCACTTATAGCTTTATTTCTCCTAATAGTCTTAAATGGAGAGTCCTGAAAAACACTGCAGCTGATCTTTCATGATGTATTAGACAGTAAAGACATTAGATGTGTCTAATGTTGCTGTAACTTTCTTCCCATATAGAAAGTATTGATAAATACAGCATAAAAAGTAGTATTAGTAGTAAAGTAATTTAAGTAGGTATTTACTTGGATTCAAGGTAAATAATTTGACAGGATGTTGGATTTTTGTTTTTCCTTTTGAACTTTTACTTGTTCAATAAACAATTTTAGGAGGTTTTGAAGAGTGGTGTAGAGAATTTATAAAACTGGTTTCACAGAATTTAAGTGTTGTAGGTCATGCAAAACAAATTTTCCCCCTTATCTGAATGTCATTGAAAGCATAAAACTCTTTAAGATGGGTAAACAAGTAAAGATGCATGATCTTTAGAGAGTTCACAAGGTTTTATAGTTGTACAAAGAATATGTAGGTTTTCATGAAAGAATACGTACATTTTCATCCTGCTTAACTTTTCAATACTGAGCTAGGACATGTATAAAACCCAGATTTTCTCAAAACCACTTTTCCTACTTCCTGTTACCCCTTGGAGTACAGCAGAGCAGAGGTCACTGTGGAAACAGCAGAGAAAAGTTCTTCCCACTTTGTTTTTGAACTTCTCTTTTCTCACCCTTCTTGTGTTCTTAATGCAAAGAAAAGTGAATGAAGGCTGAACACCCCACCTCGCCCTAAACCCCCCAAAGTCAAGGGTTTGATTTGAGCTAGTTTTCCTCAGGACTGGTATTTGGTGCTCTCACTGCCCGAATATTGTAGTACTATGTCACGGGTACTATTTCCAGCTAGAATGGAGTGTATATAAGTCTGACCTTTCAGGCTTATGATTCAAAAAGATGAGCTATCTGTGAAAGAGTAGTGATGTAGTTCAGATATTTTTTTTCAGACTAATGTGGGAAATTTGCAGAAAAAATGGTTCTGAGAGCAAGGAATTGCACAAAGAGTTTTTTGGGTCAGAGACAGTGAAGGATGGTTGGTCTTGTTTGCTAGTCTGTCTTTAAATTACATTCCTGCTTACAACAGAAGAAAAGGACAATGAACATGTTATTGGCTCTTCTTAGAAAAACTTAGCTGTAAATCTGTATTTTTACATGGTGTTTGGTCTGTTCCACCTAAAAGGGCAGAGTGCTGGCAGAAGGGATAATGTCTCTCAGAAACTTCACCGCTCCAGAATGTGTCTGCATTGTTCATCAGTGTGGGGCAACTTTCTGAACATCAGGGAACTGTAAATAAAGCTGGTATGTTCAACTGAAACGAGGTTGATATTTCACAGCATACCTTTTTCTGAAGGAAAAATCTTAGTCTTTGTTTACCGGTTTACAGGCTTGACAGACTGACTTCGCTCTAGGAACTGGCAATGTTTAACTCACAAGTTTTTCTTGTTTTGCATCAAAATCAATTTTAAGTATTTTAAAGCAAAATTTCATAAACTTTAAAGAGGATCTTCTTATGAGAAGAGGAAAACAACAGAGAGAGCCTCTTGCTAAATAATTTGTTGCATGAAGTTTCATCCTCTCTGTGGTATTTCCTAACTTACAAGGTATAGGAAGTAACACTTACTATAGGCAGAAAGAGGATGTGCAAATATTTTATGCTGTTCTTGGGAGGGAGAGCACATTACTGAGTTAGTACGTCAGCCTGAGCTTGGTATGGAAAAAATGAGCTATTCTTGCTATGGCAGATTTTATATTATCAACATTTTATCACTTTTTAGGAAAAAAAATGAAGAAACAATAGTGACACTAAGCTGCCTTTTTTTTTTTTTTTTAAGTAGTTGTTGTGAAATGGTATTTCTTTGAGTCCTGCTTTATGACACACATGAAAGGGTTTTTTCATGAACTAAAGGAATCAGATACCATTCTAATGCTGTTGTGATTCAATTGTTTAATTACTTTGAGAATTCCAGGCGTTTGGGGAATACCACAGCATAGACTGTTTCAGCATAATAGATTACCAGCTTTCCCTCCTCCACACCATCCTCTTTTGGCAATTTTTGACCCTTCCATTGCATTGTATACAACAAACAAATTGTATGTGTTTATAAGGTCTCAGCAATATATTTCTTGAGCTTTTCTGACAAAGTTAAAATAGCCAGTTTGTGCTAAAACAGTTTGACTGTTTATTACAAAATATCCTACCGTGAAAGAAAAATAAGCTATAAAAGCAAAATAACAAAGCAAATATTTTTATTTCAGTGTGTTTGATTTCCCAATGCTGTCTTTTCTCTTACCTGTCTGTAAGTCATTGAAGTACTTACTTGACTGCCAAAATTTGTCTCACACAACATTCTATTGTTTACATGATTGTTACTTTAAAAGTATGTATTTCTAATATTTCTGCACATCTGTTAGCTGACTCTAGTTATGCCCATTAAGAAGTGATAAAGAAGCATTTAAAATTGCATAAATGACTTTTTCATAACATTGCTTTTCATATTTTTAATAAAATTAAAATACTTAATCCAGTCTCAGTTTTGATTAAATTTACCTTCTGCACTTTTCCTTCAGACTAGACAACAGTCTACCCAAATAGGATGCTTTTTCCTGAACTTTCTGAATACTGTAGAAGTTTGGAGAAGACCAAATGAATACGAATCTCAAAAGATCAGATTTTGTAGGTCCTAACTGCAAAATCCATTTTTTCCTGAATAATCACGTATTGTCTTCAGTTTTTCTCTTCCTTTGTAATTTTTCATCTGCAGTATGTGTGTTCTGTGTTGCAGAACAAATAACATTCGTTGATTAAAAGAAAGGATGAAATCAGTATGAAAAAATAAGAAGGCAAATAGTTTGGCAAAGTTACATTTATATAACTATGTAGCTATAATATATAAATATAACTATATTAATTGATGTAACTATTATTGCAGACAGTGGATCAGTTTGAAATGTTTTGACCAAGAAGTACATAGAACATGCAGCAAGTAACCTTCTTTCCATGTTAGTGCAACACATCCGTTCAGTTTTGGGCTCCTTGCTACAAGAAGGACATTGAGGTGCTGGAGTGTGTCCAGAGAAGGGCAGTGGAGCTGGTGAAGGAGCTGGAGCACAAGCCTGATGAGGAGCTGGAGATGTTTAGCCTGGAGGAAAGGAGGCTCAGGGGAAGCCTTATTGCTCTCTACAACTCCCCGAAAGGAGGTTGTATAGCCAGGTGGGTGCTGGTCTCTTCTCTTGGGGAACAAGTGACAGGACAAGATGAAATGACCTCAGGCTGCATCAGGGGAGATTTATCTTGGATATTAGGGAAAAATCTTCCCATGGAAAAGCGTTGTAAAGCACTGGAACAGGCTGCCCAGGGAAGTGGTGGAATTGCCATCCCTAAAAGTGTTAATAACTGCATGGATGTGGGACTTGACAACATGGTTTAATGGTGATACTAGGTTGACATTGGACTTGATCTTAAGGGTCTTTTCCAACCCTGAAAATTCTTTATCATATATTTTTTACTTCTGCCCCCCTCAGCTCTGCCTTTATTTTTTACCTGTATTTTGATTTTTTTTTTCTTTTTTAACACTGACCCATTTTACATCAGTCAGGGAAAATGGATGGTAACATCAGATTTTTTTTTACCACTTCTACTAAAAGAGCAAATAACCAAGGTACATGGACTTTCAAAAGACTGGATAAAAAGTTATTTTGGGACAATACTTAAAAAATATATTTCAAAAGTGTATGGCCTAGGATGTAGCTTTATGGGATTTTCTGCATTGCAGAAGTCTTTTTATGCTACAGAAACTTTTCAGAAAGGTTTTTCTGCCCTTATAATGAATTATTTTTCAATGTTTCCTTCTAGTTTTGATAACTTTTTCTTTAAAGAAGCTTTGAATTTACAGGCTGTGCTAAATATTTTGTTGCTTTTATAGTGTAAGAATAAATAAACACAACCAGTGTATCTTTAGACAGATTTTTTATTTCTGAGTATCAGCATTATGATGGCTTACAGTGTGTGTGTGAAATATATAAACTGAATGGCTTTGAGGCATGGAAATTAAGGGAGAGACATGTGACATAGACCCTGATGCACAAGGTAATCCTATGGGATCAGTTTGGTTTCCTAACTGTTTCAAATTCAAAGATGGCTATTATGAGTTTAGATTATAGAAATCTTCTAGACTCTTTCAGTTGTACTGCAGTAGTTTCTTGACAAGCCACTGAGGAAGAAGTAATGTCTGCCACATGTTTATCTTTGGAGATATCTATCTAACCCGTTTGGACAGCCCCAGAGAGAAAAATCATGTCAAAATGTGAAGAAGGGTAAGAGATGGGCTATCAGAAGACGACTGACAGCATCACTGTAAGCAGACCAGCCTTCTAGGTAAATATTTGTGGTTTATGCTTATAAATACCTTGCTCAAAGGCATTTTGTACTTCTGTACCATAATGACTACAATCACCTGTGGGACTACATTTCCACCCAAAAAAATAAACGTAGTTGGGATGTTAGCAAACATCTGGTATAAAGGCATCCTGTGTTTTACTGGGGAAAGGAACACAAATACTCTTGAATATAAGCACTGTCATCTGACAGACAGTAAAACACTGGGAGGACTTGCAGGCCACAGCTAATAGTGTATGACAATGAATCTGGCATCCTAGGTAGGGATCAGACTGGGTGGAAGCAGGATGCAGTGCTAGAAGCAAAGAATGCAAAAGTTAGTGTCACAGAAGGATAGCTACTTGGGGAAACCAGAAAAATGGACAGAGAACTCACAGAAAAAAAAGCTGGTCTGCTCACTTACAACACCAACTAGGCAGCAGTTAGCTCAGAAGTATCATATTGTAGAAAGACAGCCCAAAACACAGGTTCAGAAGCCTACCCTGACACTGGTCCTGGCTTGCTTCAGCTAAATTTGAACTTTAAAAAAACATTAGAAAAACCCACACTGTTTGGTTATTTCTAGCACTAGCTTAAGAATCCTCAGGCGTGTCTTTAAGTTTGCTACAGAGCACACAGGAAACAATGTTCAAGAGATAAGGTAATGTCCAGTGAACTGCAGTGAAGTATGTGAGTGCTCTTTTGAAACCAGAATGGAAATACTTTGGGAAAGATTGTTCTGTAAGCATTTTCTTCTTTTTCTGTGTGGGCTCTTTAGTGTTGGCAGGTGTTACTATTGCTTTGACTTGTGTTCTCTCAGGCCTTCTGCAAACATGGCACAACCATGACTTTCTTTATGATACAGGTAAGACAGCATTTACTGCAGAGTGTCATAGTGTATAGTTTCATAAATAATCTGGGGAAATTAACTAGCAGACAGAGATTAATAAGAAGCAATCTGAAATCAAGTAATCAGTTTTGCTGAAGGCAGGGTGGATTTGGTGAAGGTAACAGGGGAGACCCTGCACAGAGGGAGCTTGTTCAGTGCCTTCAGCTGTGATGGTACCCCTGATTTTCAGTGTCATTAAGCAGAGAACAGCTCCCTGCCTAGCATTCAGCTCACTGCTCTTTAAAGTGGTGGTTGTTCATTTGCTGAGACACAGTCATATGAGTGCCTACAAGAATCTAACTTGGTACTAAGAGAAATGAAACTTGGAGGGGGGGCGGGAGGGGGGAGAAGAATCAGATTAAGAGAAGGAGAAATCTGCCACTGTTGAAGAGTTCTTCTGAATGAGAGTTCAACAAGGAGTTGGTCCATGGGTAAGAAATATTCAAGTAGATGTTGCTTTTCAAACTGGATGATGGAAGGATGCAAAGAAAGGCACTATGGGTAAAAATGTTTACTTGATGTTTCATAATGTGAAATGAACTCATTCATTGTGCACTATTTGAACACCATATACAAAGCTAAATTATGAGCTGTTTTCAGCACCCAGCACTCATTCAAAACTGGGAGGAGGAGCAGATACTCAGCACAAATATGACTCAGTGCTTATAGGTATGCTGCTATCATTTCAGAGTAGCAAATTCTAAATGGGCATGTTAAAAGGAGCTATTCAAGAACACTCATATCACAATGACTGAGCCTAGTGTTATCCTGGAACAATTTTATGTGTGGGCAAGAAGTTAGGTGCCTGGCACTTCTGAGAGCTTATCATAGACTTATTGCTCATTTTGGGACAGATTGTGACTAGAGTCTCAGGGATACCAGAATACGTTCTCTGTCCTGAGCAGGTACAGCCCAGATCACGCAGGCAACATAGGAAGTGAAGATGTCAAATAATCATCGCCTTAGCAGCGTAGCAGTATGCTTGCACAGAGCTGTATTGTTTACTCTCAGCCTTAAAATAACTTGATCCAAGATGACATATTAAGAAAAAATGTTTTCTTTATTCAGGACATAGTTCTTGGCAATTGGAAACAAGCCTGAAAAAGTATGTACAAAATAGATTCCTTAGCCAACATTCTATGAGAAATTAAGAATATTATATGCATATATTATCTACCATGAACAGTGTATTCACTGTAATGTTGTCAAATTAATTTTACTGGATGAAATGTATTATGCCAGTAACCCCCCTTGACTGAAACAGAGTTGCCCTTGGGAAGAATTTATCCTGTGTCTATCAGTGTTTGCTAAGGTGTGTGCCTTCGGTTTTTGTGGAGCTGCGTAATTCTGATATGCAGGATGCTGGATATCAGTGCAACTGGCCAAGCTATATGCTAGAGAAATTATACAAAGCAAAAAAGGTATGCATGACTTTAAATCCAAGACTGGAGTCTGTAGAATTTTTTTTTTTTTTTTTTTTTTTTTTAATTTTTGTTGCTTTGTACTTTATTCTTTCGAGGCCTCTGAGCAAAAAGAAAATACAGGTGGGTTCTCAAGAATACATTTCTTGAGTAAACTAATTCATACTATGTTTTGTAAATGCATTAACACAAAACAGCATTGCGTTTAGGTACTAGTGGCTAACACCATTGCCTGATTTAACCCTCACCCTCCTCCCCAGTAAGCCCTCAAACAAAGAAATGCAATCCAGTTAAAATCCTTTGTGATGAATGCCAGAGTGACATCATATTGACTTTGATAATCTTGGAAGTTGTGTGAGGAAGATGAATGTCCCACTGTTATTAGACTAAACTCTTAGGGAAAGGAACAGAGGGAGAAACTGAGCAACATGAAGTCATATGGAGAACAAATAGAGTGGGGTTTCACTGGTGTCTTTCAGTCAGAGAGCACCAGGAATGATAACTTTTGGGTGCCGTGGGCCCTGTAGGTGTTAATGGACAGTGTAAGTGTAGCTGTTATTTGATACCTGATGGCAGATACAGGGTGGGCCAATCTTTGGGGCAAACCTGTGATAATTCAACCTGAGACAAAAATTTATTTGGCTTGTGACTGTATGAAAATGCTGTTCATACCATGGTTATTGCTACTCTTGCCTTCCTTTCATCTTTCCTCCTTTCATGGTTCCTCCTGGCCCTGTGGTACCAGGCAGAGGTAGAGAATGGTTTGAGAGCACTTTGTGGGGTAGAAAAGGGAAGTCTCAAAACTTTCGTACATGGACGAAGAGTTCATGCTCTCCCAGACTGTGGGATAAATAGCGGTGGGTTTTATGGCTCTTCTCTACTTTCTTCTACCCTTCATTGGAATAGGAACCAGCTTGTGGCTTCTCCCCAAAGAATAGTAAGGTATTTTTTTAGATGAGTTAGCATGTGGTGGAGCTGTTCTGGAGCAGAAGTGTCATGCATGTTTGTTTGTTCCCTCTCTCTCTCACACAGAGTCACTGTCATGTGGAAGGAGGTAGTAAGGCCAGAGTCTGTGCTGAAAAGAGCAAGATGCCACATGCCCTGAACTGCCTAATAGTAAAGCAATTGTGGAACAGGGAGCTATGGAAAAGTGCTTATATTTATCAGGCCTACATGGGTACCTTTTTAGTCTTCAGTTATTGCTCATCCTTCCCCTTTCTTAGATGCATTGAAAATGCTCTGGCCCCTTTTTGCAGGTTTCCCACTTAAATTGTTACCTTTATTGGTGACTTCATTCTGTATGAGCTCCTGCAAGAGCAGCTACATCCAAGGCTATCCATTTGGTTTTGTTCAAAAGTTGATCAGATATTCTAGGGAACAAAATCTGCTTAACCACAGAATCAGGCAGGTGCAGCTGAATTTTCCTGGGCTTTGCTGTTGCCTACATAGTGTGGTAAGACCTGGCCAGGCAGGACTATCACTAAGTAATGATGCCTTCAAAAGCTAAAAATGAGAAATGTTTTGTGTAGTTATATCTGAGGATCACACCATGCCCCTTGCACTCTGTAGTCTGACGCCTTTGCGCAGCACAACTTACAAAACAGAGTTACAGAAACACCTCCTGGTAGAATGCAAGTAGGCAGTGACTGTGGAGGCTATGAGAGATCTTGGTCTCTCTGAGGAAGCTCTCTAAGATTATATGGGTTCTGGGCAGAGCTTTTGCACTGTCTAACATCAGTCACTGAGTAATTAAGCACTTTTTTTTTTTTGATGTATTATGAGTGGTTGTACAGAAAGATGGCCATGTTGTAGGGTTTTGAAGATCACAACTTCTTGCTCCAATGCTATGGTCTCATTAGCAGTGAGAGAACCAGACCCACCACTCTGGGTTACCTAGGGGCATGATTGAATAGCACTAGGACTGATTTGGAAGGGGGAGAGAAGGAGAATTTGGAGAAATTTGATTTTTCTCTCTCCTCATACCATCTGTTTCAGAAATCTGTTTTAAGGATAGAGTAAGATTTCCTTCTTACACTGTTTGTTTGTTTGTTTGGGTTTTTTGGGAAGCTATTGTGGCTCTTTTCATGACTTACAAAAGAGAGAGACTTCCAAAGAGGTGGGTAACTGAAGCATCTGCACATTTTTAATATAATTTTCAAAATACTTATGAATACAGTTTGATGTTTCTGGCTTTGATTCTTTCCGTCACAAGGGAAATAACTGTTATTGTTACATACTGACATAATCATTTGGCTGATTAAAAATTAAGGCTCTGTCCTGAGAAAGGATTTCTTTTACTAGCCCATTGTTTAATGTGCAGGTAGAATAAATTAATCCTCTCCCATTCCCTCAAAAGGAGGGTTTTGTGTTTAACCTTGGGAGAGAAGACTGCAGTTTATGTTTGGGAAAAGACTTTATATGTTCTAATAGAATTATCACACAGCCAGAAAAGGTCCACTGTGCAGGAATTTATCCTGGGGACACAGCTTGAAAAGTGGAGTGGAGGTTGTATAAAACTGCTGGGGAAGGTCAGGTGGGAATGGAGTCTGGTTCTTTTTGAGAACCTTTATGAGAAATTCTCCACAGGATGTCATGCACTCTATTCATCAGATAGCATACTTCAGCTGTGCTGTTTTTCTGGTTTTGTCTAGGATTAAAGGGACTAAGGTGTCAGTGCTGCAGCCAATGTATGGCTATAGTCTAAATTTAGTTTGTGAAACTCCAGGATGATGAAGTTAGCATATACCAAAATCAGTCTCTGGAGTGTCAGAGTGATATCATTATATCAGTTTTGTTCTGAACACATATACAATACAATTATTATTGCAGTCATTTTTTATAGAGATATATTGCATAATGGAAGCTAAGATTTTGGCTTGTATTGTAAGACATGACGCAGAGTTGTAGAAGATGGGTTTATAATCCTATGAGGAGCTGGATTCACTCATGTCATTTGTGAATTACTGTTTGAATTTGTGCAACCTTTTCCTGTGTGGTTCTTAGGAAGTCTCTGAAGGACTTAGGAAGAATTTTCTACCCTTACCTGTTTCATGGCAGGGTGTTCTGCTGTTTCTTTTGAAACCTTTGAAGCCTTCAATAAGAGAAGCAATTCTAACATTTATTCCTTTTGTAATCTGCTTTATAATGGGCATTTGTTATCAAGTTGTTGAGAACTGCCTCAGTGTGTGCAGTGAGGGAAGATGTCATTGGTGTACCTTGCATCAACTCCATGGAAAGGACAGCAGTCCTCTGGCACTATCATAGCAAAGAATTGCATTGAGCTATCTAATTAGATACTGAACATTACAGAAAACAGAATTAGGTTGCCTCTATCCATTTGTTGTTTATTACTGTCGTACCTAGAATGGAATTCTTGTAGAAAGATTCAGAAATAAATCCCATAGAATTAGAAAATAGTTAAGGTTGGAAGGGACCTCTGAAGATTATATAGTCCAACCCCATGTTTAAAGGGCTTTCATTTGATCATCATTACTTCACTTGAGGATGCATTTTTTTATGAAGGCCTTGTTGTCAGTGTAAGTGTTCTGTTGCCTGATGGTTTGGGTTTCTCTTTCTCTCAACAGAAATCTCAAGAAGTATCCATAACACAGAGGAGACTCAGTGAATGTGTGCACTATGCACTAGAAAAGTGAATATGAAGAGAAAGAATGAGTTTGGTAAACCCAGTCCTTTGAAAAGTTAAGTCTTCTGTAGCTCCTCAGTAGAAAGGAAGATCTAGCTGAAAACAGTCTATTTAATTTGAATTAAGGAAGCTGAGTATTACTGCAGGAACTTAAGAAAAACCCTTTTGACTTCCTGGAAACTGAAAGAAGTTTTTTTGAAGAAGTAATTGTCTCTGACATCACTAAACTGCATAGCGAGTTTGCGAGTGGTTAGTTTGGGGTGAGAGAAGGAAGCAACTCCTTCACAGATAAGCAGGCAGTGCAATGTACGTGCCTCATTATTCTCCTTTTTGGTCCAAATTTTGTGGACAAATTCTTTTGCGGACAGATAACACTTATTTTGCTTTGCAGAGAGAGACACATGCTGTTGCATAAGGATACGCCTGATTTCCAGAAATAACCATGTTTTTGTGGCTTAAACTCTTAGCATTTGGCGTTGCATTTCTGAGACAGGATGCTTTTCTCAAAGGTAGGTAGCAACTGATATTTTATTCTCTCATTTTGATCCCTGAGTATCCTCTGTAGATGTAAAACCAATGAAAAGCTTTGCAAAGTGGAGAAATAATATCTTGGTTCAGAAATTAGAATACAATTGTATGCAATGGTATCAGAACCTACATAAAGAAGGTTGATGCATAATGTACTAGGCTAAAATGTCTTCCGCATGGTAATACGTTAGAGTTATATGAACCATTTAAACAAGAGCCCCCTATTTGAGGCTTTATTTGAAAAAGAATACATTTAGATCTCTTATGCATACCTGGTCAATACAGTCTTTATGTTTGGCTTCATCTCGTGATGCAGTACTTTGTTTTCTGTGCTTAAATCCTTCAAGAAAAAAAAATCTTCCCATCAATGTTAGCCACTCCCTGATCTCAGAATCTGCTTATAGTTCCTCAAATTTTGCTTTTTTTACTGCAATGGCATCAGTAAAAAATAAATTCAAAGGTTGTAAATTAATCTCTATAATTGGTAAATGACTTATTTTGTAAGATAGATGTTATTTATTTTATAAGAAGTGCTCCTTAAAGAGTCTTTAGAATGTTTAATTACCTCACTGCAGGTGAATTTGTCACTTGACTTTTTTTACTTTTATAAGAGAAAGATTGAGCCCAAGAGGATGATCTTGCAAAACATGATAGATGTGACAGATAATATTAGTAGCGAGAAAAGCAATTAATCTTGAGGTAATACTTCATATAATACTTCAAAAAACTTATCTATGTTTAATAAAATATTTTCTTCAGAAGAAAATGCAGCATTCTTACATATATGTACCTTCCACCAGTTTAGGTAGTAATGCAATTTGGGGTAGTTGATGGCAGACACAAAAGCTTTTTTCTAGGGTAATGTTGACTCTAAAATGTGACTTGAAATACATTTTCTGAAATGGCAGTGAGTTATATGCAGGGCTGAAATCTCTTTTCATATGTGTTGAATTTATGCATGCTTCTATCCTCATGTCACTATAGTAACTCCAGGTTCATACTGATGTAAGCAACAAAATGATTTGCCTTTAGTTGATAACCAGCTAATAAGAGCATTTGAAGCCTGAGCATTAGTTCTCTTGTCCTTCCAAGTCTCTGAAGAGAGGCAGCACTGAATAAATCTGGTTGATAGTTGCTGGATATTACAAGAAAAGAAGTGAATGCTGAACTGTAGAGGAAAAGAACAAAATCTCTTGCTTTTCCTGTCCTTTTTTTATTATTATTATTTTTTATTATTATTATTTGCTGTCCTACTTTCCATTTTATAAGTCTTTCTGAGTCTTCCTGCTGCTCCCTTTTCTCCAGGAAAGGCAGGTTACTGTGTGCTCTCTCAGCCACCTTTACAGTCAGTCATCATGTTAGCTAACAGGGAGGGCTGGACGATGGATAGACACAGGTAGTAGTATTTTATTTCAAGTAATAGCTATTTTCTCTGTCCACACACAATAGTCTAAATTGAGCCAGTTTTTCTCTACATTTACTAAACTGAAGAGTCTCAAGGAAATGTTAAGTTTAAATTCCTCTCTTCTACACTTGAAGCAACTAGCAGTCTCACACTGTAATATCAGGTACTCAACAACACAGACCTTGTTTTTACCATGTAGTTTGGCACAGAGATTGCTTCTCCTGTCAGGGTGACAGAAACATTTTACCTCCTATTTGCTCTGCAGATTGCTCTGCAGATTACTCTGCCTTGTAGCTATGGGAGACTGGGCAGTCTTCTAGGAAGGGGTTTGTTAATGGATGAGTAGCATTTTGAAAAGGTGATGTAGGCTTTGGTTTTATGGCAATCACTTTTCAGGCATTTGATTGTAAGTGTTCAGTGGGCATCAGCACGTCTTTTGTTATTGCTATAATTATTTTCCAAGGGCCAGTGGTACCTAGTGATTTTGAAAAACTTAGCAGGAGAAATTTTAAGGTTGTCTGACTTCCTTCACAAGCTCAGACATCCTATAAAACGTCTCTTATTTCTTGTAATCACCTAGCCACTTTTAAGAGCGTCAAAGAACATTACACCAAACAAAAGAAGTTATAGCCTGCACAAAGGCATTTCCATTGTGTAAATCCCTCAAATAAAAAGTATGTGTCTGATCATCCTAGTAAGAAATAGATGTGTAGTGGTATTTGTGGATGTACTTATACATATCAATATCTGGTTCCAATAAACACCAAACTTGGAGTTCAATCTGTCCTTGTAAACATTTGTGCTGCTGAAACATCCCATTAAATTAATTAGTGTTTTGTGCTAGCTTTACTAAAATCTTTAGTTGCCAGATGTATGGTTCTTAAAATCATTGGTGTAAGCTTGATAATGTAACACTTTATAGTATCTAGGATGACTTCTCAGTTGAAAAAGTTATCCTAACAAACCTGATACAATTCATCAGTGCCTGTTTATGCAAATAACCCCAAAACAACAAAAAAACCCTTAGCCAATCTAGTTAAAAAAACCCAAACAACCCCAAAAAACAATAAATGCCAATAGCCCCTAAACTCTCTCCCCCAAAAAAAATAATTCAAAAGCAAGAACAAAAAAACCCCAAAACCCAAGACAAGCAAACAGAAGCTAGAAAACCATCTTTGTTTCCATTTAGAATAAAGAAATGCTTGCTGGACAAGCACTTTTTCCATTAGATCATTATTTCAGGTTCCCACCCTCCTCCACAAAAGTATTGGCAATGTGACTGCTTTCAAAAACCTTCACCCACTTTTGGGGCACTTCCTTTATTTCAGGAGACTAAATGATTTCTTAATAGTTTTGTGTGAGACTTTTATTTTTGAAGTTAAAAGTACCAAGCTCCAGCAGGCACATTGTGCTTCTTTTCTCTGGGATAGCATTAATTTTTGTCATAGTAGCTACTGTGGGACTATGTTTTGGGTTTGTTCTCAAAACAGTGTTGATAATAGAGAGATTTCTTCTTTAGTCCATACCATTTATGTCCCAAGCTATCCAATACATCCACATTAACAATCACCTAACTTCCTATCATTTGACATAATACACAGATATTATTCTCAAGTCTATCCACCACCCCTACAAAATGTTCATAAAATGAACACTGAGTCCATTTAGTCCATGGCTTTGGGCTCCATGTTGTGATGGTCACTCAGGGCAGGAGAGGTGGTTTATTGAATGGTTATTGGGTGCCAAAGCCATTTCAGGTCAGGTTCCTGCTGCACTTGCTCTGTTTATTGTAAGGCTTCTCCACTGTTTTGGGTGGTTCCTGTTTATATATATATATATATATATAAATTGTTATTCCTATAATATGCAATGCAAATCAGGGGCTATAACAATTTAAGAGTATTTCTATTGAAGTCTCTACCCCACTCTCTATCAGGTTTAACTTTGCAATGAACTCCTACCCTTGCCCCTGTTCCTGCTTCAACTTATCCACAAACAGTCCCTTAGGGTTGTACCTGCTCCAAGAGTAGCCTTGTCTATGAGCCACAGTCTCTTCAGGGGGACACCTTCTGCTGCATGGATTTATCACAGCCAGTTGCTTTGAGGGGACCTGTTCCACTGTGGCCCTATCTATAGGCCATGGTGCCTTCAGAGATACAGCTGCTCCAGTGTGGCCTTAGCCCCAACTGCGGTTCCTCCAGGGGTGTTCCTGCTCTGTTGTGGGCTTATCCATGGACACATGGTTTGAAGTGCTCCAATGTGACCTCATGCTACTAAACCCCAAACAGCCTCTTGCTCTCTTCCCCACCCTGGTGGGGTGAGAGAGAGAATCAGAAGGGTAAAAGTGAGAAAATTCATGAGCTGAGATAAAGACAGTTTAATAGGGAAAGAAAACCAAGAAATTAATTCACTGCTTCCCCTGGGCAGGCAGGTGTTTACCATCTCCCAGAAAGCAGGGCTCTATCATGCATAATGGTTACTTGGGAACACAAATACCATCACTCTGCATGTCCCCACTTCCTCTTTCTTCAGGTCTATATACTGAGTATGATGTCATATGGTATGGAAGATTACTTTGCTCAGTTGAGGTCACCTGTCCCATCTGTGTCCTCTCCCAACTTGTGCACCACAGCCTCCTTGCTAGTGGGGTAGTGCAAGAAGCAGAAAAGGCCTTGCCTGTGTAATAAGCGCTGCTTAGCAGTAAAGAATACATCCCTGGATTATTAACCTTGTTTTTCATCACAAACCCAAGCCATCCCCAAACTAGATAATGTGAAGAAAGTTAACTCTACCCCAGCTGAAACCAGCACACACATGAAATATGGTCATGCAGTCTCCACACCCAACAGCTGTGGAGGTTTCCAGTTGGAAGTGTTATGTTTTCTTTGCACAGATATCAGCATAACTCATCCTATGGTATTGATCTTTTTCACAGATTGGTCTATACCCTTGAAAAGAGTTTGACAGAGCTAATTCTTAAGTAGTGGAACTTAGTAATATTGGTTAATTTTATGTGTAGGATAAAGGATAAGGGGAATTGCTCTGGCAGGAAGATGTATATTAAAGTAGAAGAAAGTGAAGTGAAAGCTTTAGAGCACCACCTCTGTAGTCCTCTTATGGATGCCCTGCTGGAGGTTCTGTTTAGGACTGCTGTTTTTTTGTTTTAGTGGCACACTTGAGGGTTTCTGAAACATATACTCCAGAGTCCTGCGCTCAGGGACCTCTTAATCATTTGAAACAAGTTGCCTGCTTTACACATCTTGCACTGTTCCAAAACTTTTTTCACAATCAACTGTGACAGATTTTGTGCATGCAGAGATGGCAGTGGTTCCACTCACTTCCTGGGCTGGCCAGACACAAGTAACTTCTAAACTGGAAGCTGTTTAGTTTCATTATGGTGTCATACTTAAGCTACAGGCAGCACACAAGTTCATCAGAGCTCAGCAGCACTCCAGCTGAGCTACGTGGTTTCTGGGCTAGAATTAGTTATTTGATTTGGAGTAAATATGTGATTTTCTTTATCGATTTGCCTAGACCTGTACAAAGATAACAAACAGATGGCTGGGTTGTTGATGTGGTGCAGACAGGGCAAGAGACATTCGTTTTAAACTAATGGCTCTTTCTTACATAGTATGCAAAAGACATTTTCTAGTCACTTTGTATTCACTCACATCATTGTATGGATGTACTAAGAGTCTTTTACCAGTATAGACCTAAAGCCAAAGAAACTGCCATGCAGAGACCATTCTAAAGAAAATCCAGCTCTTGGTGGCATGGTATTTGGAACTGTTTCCTTTAGTTTTAATATGTTGAACTTATGTTTATATACCTATGTTCTGAAGAAAAAATCAACAACAAGAGTGTTAAAACACTATGCAATGAGATAAGGCAGATGAAGTGGGGGGAGGAAACAGGATGAAGTGACTTTTCAAAGTTTATCTACTATCAGGAATCAAGCTCTGTTTTTCTGACTCCTGTGACCTATCTTCAGAACTGCCTGACAGCCTGGGAGCGTGTGTATACATTAATTAAGCAGCAGTTTCCACAGTGAAATTGTGAATGCATTGAACATAGTGCATAAAAATTATTCTGTTTTCTTTTGCTGTGCAGCTGCCTCGTGGTATACACTGTACCATGCTGGGAGCAAGGAAAGAAGAACAGCAGGCCATGAAAATGTTCTGTCCTCGCTTTACATTCTTGATCCAGTTTTAAGAGTTAGTATTCATAAGCGTGCATCTGGCCACCAGGAAGGCAGAACAACTTAACCCACAATGAATTGTCTGCTGACATGGCTTGACTTGACTCCATGCTCAGTCAGCCCAAGTGTCTCTGCATCGCCCCGTGCAGCACAGACTTGGCCTGAGTCTTGCCACTGTCACTGCCCTTCATTTGGGTGGCTTTCCCTCTGTGTTGTCAGTCTCAGGGGTGAGAACCATGGGGCTGAGACCACAGTATGGGAGTGGCTGCAGAGGTGGAACCCAAGGCAGCGAAGTAACTGAGGCACAGCAGGAAGTTGTGATGTGCTGGCCAGGGCTTGCTAACATGAGCTCAGCCCTTTGCAGCTGTGAGTCCCTTTGAAACCTTAGTGAGGGCATGTGTTAGAGGAGTGTAATGGCTTACATAGAGCTGGGCTAGGTATTTGTGCCCTGCTCGGAACAGACAGGCCCACTGACCTGGCTACCAGGGCTGTGACTGCCAGCCCTGCCTGGGCAGTGACAATTGTCCCTGAGCTCAGCTGCCTTCTGTATTGCGCACAGATGTCCGTTCCTCACGTTGATTAATCTCTAATTATATATAACTAGAAATCATTAAGTTATTTCTTTCAAACAAGCTTAGGAAGTACATCCAATGCATTTTGGAGGAAGTAGTTGACTCTCTTTAAAGTTCAGGTTAGGCCCTGAAGCAGTTCTGTACAAAAAAATGGTAAATGTTTTAAGAGTGGCTCTGACTTCCTCCTGTAAATATCAAGTTTAGAATAACAGATACAGTTACAAAAGTTGTTTGTTTCCCTGAAACTTGAGTGTTCTTTCAGACTGTGTGTCCTGATCTATTTCCAGGCTATCCATACACTTGCAAACAGATTTTTTTCACTGGCGTTTCAGTAACTGTTACAGCATTTTATCTATTTCCAGGCTTTTTTCCCTTTCAAGTAAAGCAGTTTGGGGCCTTCAATGCCAGGATTTCAGAAACTAGCTGTGAGCACTTCAGTGTTAGCTTATATTATCCATAGTGTTGTATAGCTAACAGGATCCACTTCTTTTCTTTTATACCACTACTTTGCAGTACTGTTCTTCCAGTTATTCCCTCTGTGTCAGTGCCTTCTCGGCTAGCCTGCTTGCTTAGGTTTCTATTCTCTAGTTTCAAAGACTTCTCTTACAATCTGTCTGTTCTTCATTCATAATCCCACTGCCCTGCACAGAGCTCTATAGGTATCTTTTGTAGTGCATGAATGACTTTTTTGTTGTTACAAAAATGTGGACTCTATGGAGCAATATTTTTAATTGCCTTTTGAAATAGATTCTTTTCCTGACAGTAAGAGAAATAATCAAGCTAGCTGTTTAATAGAAAAATGAAGCCATACAATGAAGCTTTTTGTACAATATATAAAGAAAGAGTAGTTCATTAAATGAAGCATACATGTCCTGTATGAGTTGAAAGATTTTACACTCAGGGAAACGTAGTATCTTACAGAACCTCATCTGAGATGATACAGAAATATAGGGCTAGTAATGCCTTTCCAGGTAATCATATACATTGAGGAATATGTGAATGGAATATTTAAGATAGTATTAGTCCCTGAACTGTTTCTGGAGTCTTGTGAGTTAAGACCGTGTAGGTGGAAAATAGGGTAAGATAAATGGCAAAGCATAGTTGGGCTTCTAGAATAAGATCTAAGAGACAGAAGTCAGCTGCAGTCTAGGCTGTCTCAGAAACTCCTGGTGTGAAGTGTTAAGTTGTTTTCATTTCTCCACACCTCAGTTTCATCATCTGTCAGTTGAAGATAGTAACGCTTACCTTGCTGAAAAATGTAGAGCCCTAATTCCTTAAATATTTATAGGTATGCCTGTGTCTTGCAATATGTAACTACCACCAATTAATCTGAAGAAACTGGCTGTGCATTAGACTACTTTGGATAGTGTATCTGAGCAAAGAAAGCAAAAGTATGAAGCAAATGACTTGTGCATAAATTTCTACCTCGTTCTCAGTCCTGAAGCACAGGTGTTGTCAACTGGGAGCTGATACTTTTGTGCTGAGTAAGAACAACCCGTACTGTGCTTAACTTCAGCAAATCTGAAATTCTGTAAAACATCATCAAATCAACTGTAGTCTCTATTTCAGCCAATATTGGGTGAAAAAGCTGAAGTTGTTCAATGAGTTCTTGTGAGACACAGCAACAGGACTGCATACAAGAACAGGACTGTCAGCTTTTTACTTCCTGTGTCTGTGGATGAGAAGAGAATGTGTGCTAAACAGACCATAGCTGCAAAAGGCTTCACGTTATGAAGTATCCTCTGCATTTAAGGGTAAATAACATAGTAGGCCTGTCTAGTAAATTAGGTGTTTTAGGAGTCTTAGTGGTAGCAGTTGTAAACTTAAACAACTGTTCCAGAGCAGTGCAGGACAGGCTGACTTTGTCAGCGTATGATTTAAAATCATACACTCAGATAATCAAAGGAAAGATGACCAATGTTGCTACTGCAGCAGTTCAGTTAATCTTCTTGACATAGACCTTTGATGTCTAAAATGAATGCAGAATTACACGTGCAAACACCTCAGAGAAATCTTTCCGTTTTAATGAGTTTTGGATTGAGTATCTGGAGGATTTCTTTATTCATTTCACACTTTCTTGTAAGAATTCCAATGATGAAATATATAGTTTTTTAAATTATGTAGGGTTTTTTTTTTTACTTGGTCCCTGATGGCAGTAAGAGATTATTGTATGCAATATACAAGCTCCCTTATCCCAAAACACTGAGTGTGAATGTGCAGGCCTGTGCACGTATCTGAGTGTGTGAGTTGAAGTATTACATTTGTGATACTTCAGACTGCCTAAGTACACAAAAAAGGTTTGACTTTGCTTGCAGCTTCATTAATGCTTCTGTGCTCAACTGTGCTGCCTCAACAGAAGTGAAAGACCTTTCTACATCCTCCACACACCTGCAGTTTAGGGTGTTAGTTTGAAGTAAGACATGGGGTTTAGGTTTGAGGGAAAGATGTGAAAGAGCAGAAAGAAATATGCCTTAGTAGACACCAGTAGCCTGTCTGATTTTGCTGTCCTAGTCTGCTAATAAAATGACTTAGAAATAAATGTTTCTGAGACATCCAATACCCTCACTATTAGAAAAAGTTAGGAACAATAATAGCTTAACTCAGTGTCAACTTCCATACCTACAGTTTAGAAGACTTACAGTGGAATTGTGCTGAATACAGGGGCGACAATTCAAGGAAATGAACGTGAAATCTATAAAGACTTATTTATCCTTGACAGTAATGGATTAAGGTTTTGTAATACTCAGAGGTGAAACTTTCACAAAATCCAGTGATGTTTGGACTGCCAAATTTAGCACTTTTTACTTCTCTGAAGATTAGTCAGTTTGGCCATAAGGATTTTGAAATGATAAAATAGTTAGGTATTAATATGTAGTAAGATTTTATTTATAGAGACATACCATTTATAGAACTCACCTACAGATGCCTTTGAATCAACACAGAATGTATTCAGTTAATTAGAAGGCATACAAGAGTTCAGCAGAAAAGGTCACACAAAAATTCCAAGATTTGTGCATCGGATTATTCCAAAAGCTAACAAAAAAGTGACGGCTGCAATTAATGCTGGGTTTAAGGGCCTGCTAAGATGCAGTTTTGCACTGCCCTGAATAAACAGACAAGTGTTTGGTGTACTGGCTGGTTGAAGTGTTTGAGTTAATATTGGGAAGAGAACCATTTACAACATAGAAGTGATTCAGCCCCACTGATGTCAACAAGTGTGTTGTCATTGCAGGAGGGTGCCTTAAATGGCAAGGGAAGGATTGCTTGCAAACCACAGCTTTGAAAAACCACACTTCTTCACTGAGCAATGAAGACATTTTAATAACAAAGAATATGCCAGGGATGCCATTTTTGGCTGCTTTCTCTGCATTTGAGGCTCTGTTTCTCTTCACAACAGAATTGCTGCCTACCTGAGTTTCACCTCAGTGGTGACATCAGTGGAAACTCTGAAAAGGCTTCCAATTGTCTTATAGGATTTTTTTTTCATGGTTGTTCTTTTTTTTTTTTTAACTTTATTTTTTTGAATTTCCTTTCACTTTATATTATAAGAGAAATATAAACTCTACTCTTTATATTTTTTTTATTTTTTTATTAACCTACTGAGAGTCTTCAGACTTCAAGTTCTGATTTCCTGTTAGCTGCCCTGAGAAAGCTGTTTGGAGGAGACATCCCTGGTTTTGACAGGAAACTCCAAAGCACCTGGGAACTGTTTTTACACAGAAGAGAATGATCAGATTTTCAGAAACCCTCCATGTGTTGGTCACCAAGACAACAGGGAAAAAACTGTAGTGTGCAGCTGCAAGTTAATACTTTCTGAAACTTTTTCTGAAGTTGTGAATACTGAATACTTGAAAAGTCAGGAAGGAGCTGCTTCTCCATGTGGGTATGCCCAACTGTCTGACCTGTGCCTACAGTAGGGTAAATGGCCACAGTCATGATCAAGTGTTCTTGTTGGGCCAGGTGCTGTACAAACCTAGAATGAAATATGATCTCATCCTCAAAGGATTTCTGATCTGGACAGCATGGATATTTCTTAAAAAGGAAGGATACAGAGGCGAGAAGAAAGACAGATAATGGAAAAAGTAGCATATGTGCTCAGCCAAGGAACTTGCGTAATCCCCTGTACTATTTATTTCCTTTTCTGAGAAAGGGATATACAACATCTTATTCAAAGCAGCATGCAACTGAATAAATTATACCCAGGATCCAAAATACACTCTCCTACCTAGATCCATGTATTACATGTATCACATTGTGCTCTTATAACTTTTCTGTGTGACAACTGGTACAAGTATTTCTGGAAAACAACAATGATAAAACTGCTGCAGGTAAAAACTTTGGTGTTCCAAAGCTCCCTCTTGCTGTATAGAAACAGTAAAAAATCAGGTCACATACAAAGGCCCTGTATTTATTTGCAATGATTATTTTCTCCAGCTGTTTAATCCTTTCATTAACATATTGCATTCTCTCATCAGTGAGTGAAATACAGTAAACAAACAGACTGTGTAGATGATGTGTTACCAACACACATACACACATTCTCTCTCTTGTATGGGAGAGAATGCACTCTCATCCTTCTGATTCTCAATTCTTGTGTTACTCTACCTGCAGGAGATGAATTAACATGAATAGCATTTGGATATGAAAGAGAGGGACCACATTCTGTTCAGTTTAAAAAAAATTTAGGGTGCAGTCAGAATTTTCATATCTAAGTGCTTATAAAGACTAATAACAATAATAAATTAATTTTGACCTGTTATTTACATGAGAGATTTATTTAAACTTGAAAAAAAAAATAAATCATGTTTCCTGAATATCAGAGAGTGAACTCTGTAGACACAGGCTCTAGGGAATGCCTGTAACTAATTCGAGTGTGACCTGAATCTGTATTATAGTACAGAATTAAAAGAAAAAAAATAAAATTAGTTATTGAATACTGCAGAGATTTGAGGGGTTTTTGTTGGTTGGGGTTTTTTGTTTGGTTAGTGTTCTGTTTTGTTTTAGTTTTTCTGGGTTTTTTTGAGGAATGAGTTGGTTTTACTTTGCTGTGTTGGATTTCATGGTCATAATGACTTTTAGGTTCTAGATGGCTGCAAGTTTCAGTGAAAAGATTTTGTTGTGAAGTGCTAAGGGTTAGGAATGGCTGTGTTTGCTAATGGAGTAATTGATCATAAGATAGGGCTGTAAGTAGAGCCTTGAGTGGAGCTGTATTGTGTAGTATGTGTAATAGCTGTTTAATAATATAATCTTTCTGTAAAATCTGAGCTCTATCTGTTATGGCAGCCCCTCCTTGTGATAACAAGCAACCATAGGCAGCAGGAAGCAGGTACCATAACCCTACATCCTTTTTAAAAATCACTTCCCTCTACCTCTTGAGCAGCAGCAACCCATTGATAACTGTCTTCCCTACTTATTTCTGAGGATGGAAGTTTTTCCTGTTGTATTTATGACCATGGAAGTGACTTATAACATGTTAGAGTTATCATTATTTTTGCATTGTTTTCAATTATTGGTGTCAAAATGAACATTGCATTTGTTGATGTTACTTATTTGCAAAGCCCTTTCTTGCAAAGGGCTTTAAATGTTCTTTGATGAGATATTCCTGATTCTTGTAAAAAGGAATGAAACATCTTAAAGTGGTTGCTACATTTAAAGTAAAACACATACATATTGAGAATGTTTGTAACAATCTCCACCAGATCTGTGTGTTGTCAGAAAATGTGGAATTGAAGTTTTCCGAATATGTTAAGTTTCAGTTTGGACGAAGGGCAGTGTAATTCCCATGTAATGGAGCACAGAATTGAGATGGAAGTAGGAGAAAGATCCTTCTGAAAAACTATCACACTTTATCTGTTTTGAACCATGGTCTTTATTTTTATACCCTTAATCAGCACCAACACTTGCACAGTGGATGCTGGTAGGAAACCTAAGTGCAAAACACAATATAGAAATAGTTGATATCTTTGCTCAGGTATAAAATATTATTGAAGAGAAAAAAAAGAAAACTGATTTGTTGTCTGAGATAAGATGTCAAGCAAATTTTGTGTTACTGCTGCAAAGCCAAGATAAGAATTAAATAGTAAAAGAAAATATTTTGGTTTCTTCAGGTCATTTTAGGAACCCTGCAGCACAAATTGATTTCAGTCAGGTTTATCTGTGTCGTTGCTGGGGAAGCTGACAGATTTATTTATTTTTTTTTTGAATGGGTATAGTGGACATCTTTAGGACCATTTAGGTTCTTAAATCCCTTTTTTTTTTGACATTTTGACCTTTGTAATGGCTGACAGTGAATGTGATGGCATATTGATAACTTGTAGTAGCAACTGCAGTACTGATGCTAAAACAAAAGGTGTGGGTTTTTTTCAATAAATCAGAGGATTTCATTCTCATGGAAGGAGTAAATGAGGATTGGAGACATAATTACCATTTTGTATTACTCTAAAGAGGATAAAACCCTAATGGCTTATCTCCCTCATTTCTTCAGTGATAGCATTTTTTCCTCTTTCATATTTTTAATTTTAATTTCCTAATTTTTTTACCTTTTTTTTTTTATTATTTCTTTTTTAAAAGTAACATTTGTTCTTCCATCATCCCTAATGGATTTCACAGATTTTGGATTCTAGTCAGAACTCTAGTTAGCCACTACTGACTGATTTGCTGCTAGTCCCTTGTTTCCTGTCGCCTACTCCAAAGCCAGGGAAGAGCTGGGTTGGGGGACCACAGTAGAAGAAACTGAGGAATCTGCTAAAATTGTAATTCTGAGCCACTTGGAAACAGTCATGGAAATAATGCACTTCATTTTCTTAGTGATTATATCTGATTCATTTTGAGGGAGAAGCACTAACACTCTTGAATTGATTTATCAAGATAGGTAGCATCTTATCTCTAGATGAGCATGGAGCATTACCTGACCTTTGATGGATATTTTGATTAAAGCAGACACACAGACCTAGGTAGAGTCTCCAGGAAGTGTAGGCAGAGTACTGTCATTCTTCCACTCTAAGAAAGATTCTTAAAGGTGTGGGGGAGGGATTCTTGCTCAGAAAAGTAGCTGAGAAAGTCTCTCTTCTGTAGAGAGTAAGCACATTGTGCAGAATGAATACAGAAAGGAAGAAGCAATATCTAATTATGGAAAGTCTATTATTTTTCCAGTCAGGAAGACATCTCATTCATATCTTAATAATGGTTAGAAATGACTACTGAAATGATTGTAGTGTTCCTTCAGAAAATTCTTTCCCGGAGAAGGTTTCAAACTATCTTTGTGAGAGTTTTGCCTCAGACAAAATAACTTGTCTGCAAAATCAATGTACTAAGATTTTACTGTTTTACTTATTTAAATCTGTGCCATTGAGAAAGCAGAGTTATTCACTAGTTTAAATTTGAGACAACTTTAGTGGGAGTCTTTATAGTGAAAGTGAAATACATCATTATCAGGCTAGATACACAAGGCTTGACCTCTTAGCCACCCTATGGCCACCATTCAGGATTCCCCAGTCCTGAACAGGATGCCAGTTCTTATAGCGTGTGGCTTAATGTATGTAAGTAGAAACACAATAATTCTTCTGAAAGGTATAGAATATATTTAGCCTTTCAGAAATGTACCTGAACCTTGATTATTTCACACACACATGGTTTTGAGTGAAACATAATGTCAGTGACAGTCATTTTCATCTTATAGGTGAGATAAAGAAATGTAATTTCCTTAAATGACCCATAAACCATTTTTTAATTACAATATTATTTTACAGAATATTTGTGTCATTAGAGGGAAAAGTATGTATTTGCAGAAATCAGACCACATATTTGTTTTAGTAAGTGCTGGTAAACATTAATTATTAAAGAAAATGCAAAAGAAAAGAGCCTTGGGCCACCTATTCATCATAGCAAATTGTCACCTCCTAGAGCTGATATAAAATATTTCTAATTCATAAATGGATTTCTATGTATCTTCATAAATATCTTACTGTTCCACAGAACTCAGAATACTTTAGTAAAGAAAAGTTATTATTCCTACTTTAAATGGAAACAGATCCAGATGCTGATTTCTGAAAGGTCACTTGAAAAGCTTTTGAACAAAAAGAAATACTCTGGACATTTTTCTAAGAAGCAAAAAAGGAGGGGAAATGAAGACAAAAGATGGAGAATTTTTTTAATTCTATTTAATTTTAAGTTGGTTGATTGTGATTGTTATTTCATAAACAATGTAGCAAATTCAGGCAAAAAATCATACTGAAAAACCCAAACCAAGAGTATAACATTGATTATTGTATTAAATAAACCACTCACTTAATGAACCCTTTTAGTCAGCAAAGTGGTAGGAAGCCTGTATATCACCTGAGCTACTTTCAGAAATCCTGGGTTAACATTCTGCATAAAATTCTTGTCATCCAAACTAAGGGTGAACACAAGAATTCAATCTGATATTGAGCAAAACTAGGGCAGGAAGGCTCGAGGGCATTAACCCTTCCTCCTGGGAGAGGATTGCTGGCAGCTTCAGGAGACACCTTCTGCCTACTTCCAGGGTACGGGTACCAAACTGAAGCACAAATCAAAGGGTTGCTTGGACAGCTGGGTCAAACGCTCTGGAGCATGAGCAAGAGTAACTGAAGAGCAGAGAAATAACAATAATGCACTAGTAATTTTGCAGCAAGCCTCAGTACATTTAGCAGCTGCATTTAATTTTGTGATCTGGAATTATTGTGGCACTCGCAGGAGGCAAATGCAAATGAGAATTAACGTGATCATGATGATAGGTTTTAGTGAGGCAGATTGTTATAAAAATTACCATCTACCTTTCCTTTAAAAGAAATGCAAATCCGAAATCAAAACAGATCAGCTGTGCTGGTGATGCAGAGTCCTAACTCATGGCTTAGGTCAAAGTGGCACATCTCTGAGTCCTGTTTCAATCTGTGGACATACAATAGCGTTTTCACTGGAGGTGGAAGGTGTTGCAGAGTGAATGTGGTTGCAGTGTTGGTGCAGCCATAAAGGCAGATGAGAAGTCTCACTACAGGAAATGTGATCATTAGGGAAATATCTGTCACAAAATTCATTGTGATGCCACATTTCAGAACCAAAGGTGCTTCAAAGCTTTCAGCTCAAAAATAAGCTCAAAACCAAATCCCTATGACTCCTGCTCATACAGAGAGAGGAGATTTCACTTGTAATAAAGAAAGCTGGGAATGACTGACAGTGTGTGATGCTGAGAATTTGAAGTGCTGGACGTTTCTTGACCACAGATTCCACTAGATGTCTCACAGGGCAGTTTGTGGAGGAGAAACCAATTTGATTGCAAATAGATCCTATCTTGGTCTCTGCTCATTATCTTTATGGAACACTCTCTTTTCATATGCCTGCTGTTGTTTTCATATTCAAAATGCTTTTTGACTTTCAATTCTTGGATAATTCTTTGCTAAAATAAATTAGATTTTATATTATTTAAGTGTCCAGTTATTGCAGTCTTACTGGTGCATGTTTTTAATATTGCTTTTGATGGATTTATTAATGTAATGATCGAATTGGTGAGCACTAGCCCAGCTCATGCCCTCTTCATAAGTGAAGCCTCGCCATGAGGAAAATGGAGGAAGTTGAAAAAATTCCGTAGTTTCTCAACTTGGACAGTTGTCATCTGCAGGCTACAGCAAAAAATAAATTTAAACATCATACAGGACAGATTCTCCAGATCTGGGGGATTCAAAGGATTCTCTGGATATGCAGGGGTTGTTCATCTTCTGCAAAAACCAATTCTGACACTGTCTTGGCTTACAAAGGCTAGAGGCGTTTCAAGGGCACGTCCAGGTCCATTGCACTACTACTGTCAGCAGATTAATAATTAAGCAGAATGACTTTTCTGTATTTGTTTTCAATGGCACTTATGATCTATCAGGGCAACTTTACCAAAATCAGATGATTTTTTGCTGTTTTTTAATCTTTGTAATTCTGTTAAGCAGACAGAAAGATTTATTTGGTGTTTCTTTTTTTTTTTAAAAATGTAAATTGGAGAAATTGTATTAATTGGAATCTTTTTTAAAAGGTTAATAACGTAAACTGTGAAATAAAAAATGTGCAAAAATTTTAAGGTAGAAATGAAATATGGTGTGAAATGCCCAGGCGTAAACATCTTTGCCTGGCTGACTTCTACAGATTCTACAGCAATATGCTCTAAGCTGCCCCTCAGAGGCTTGGCCCTCTGACTGTCCAGGAAGTCACCCTGGCACGTGTTGCTGCTCCCTTCCCTCCTGCAGGTTTAGGCTTCTCTCATGTAGCAGCCAGAGTGTGGCAGATGGGGGTGCTTCCCTTTTGGTATCTGGTATGCTTGATCTGGACCTGTAATTGTGGAAGCATTTTGAGGTTTGTTGGTATAGTGGTATTCATTCATTTCTATTGATGCGTCAAGGATAGAATCTGAGGCCACTTGTTTGCCTCTCATCATTCTGTTAGGCAGGGTATAATTTTGCCAGTAATTGCTTTGATTTTATTGCAGTGAATCACCACATTTTAGTTCAGTACAGACTTGCTTTAATGCCCTTTGCAACTGATGCTTTTTTACAGAGAATATATTCTACTTTAAGAAAAGCATAGGTAACAATATGCAGCTGTGATGATTTGTTTTAACAATCTGAAAAATCCTTCTCCGCTTTATTCCCGGTGTTTTGGGAATGCATAGTGACTGAGTCTGTATTCTTTGTGAGGACAAGGCATACATACGTAGAATCTCACTGCAAATGCCATTAAGTTAGACTGGAAATTGAACATAAAAAGGAACAGTTAATTCATTCAGTAGTATCAAGCTCCCAGTGTACCTGACAAAAGGACTTCTTGCACAGTTTAAGGCCTTGGCAGAGATGTACTAGTGAAGAGCTTCTGCCTTAAAAGTAGGTACTTGGAATTAGTCTTATAAAAATATATGTGCACTTGGTATTAGTGAAAGATGCGAGTATGTTACATAATGTAATGTATTTCAAACGTATGTGCTATCTTCTGGGTATAATTTAAACAGTGTAAGTTACATCCCTGAAATCCTCAGTGCTATTTCTGCAGAATATCAGCACTAGTTTTCTCTGGGATAAGTGTTTAAAAGTTAGGTCTAAGAGAAAGCACTTTAGAATGTATATAAACTGAAATCCTAGAACCTGTAAGGAAATTATGACAACACACTGTGCAAGTGTGTGTCTGAGCCTAAATGGAGAGGGAGCAGTAAAGGCAGAAAAAAAAGTAAAAGCTGGGTTATGAAGGTTTGTATAGGTACTAGAGGTATTCTTCTGAAGCTGGAAATCCATCTGAAGTGATGCTAACTAAAGATAACTCAATGGGTCCACACGATTGTTAAAAAGTAGACAAAGCAATTACTAAAGTTCCTTTTTACAAAGTTTTCATGCAGTCAGGCTTGGAGAGATTCCTGATTTTCACTTTTTGAAAGTATAAAGGCAGCATTAGAAACCTGTGACTGCTGTGGGAAGGGGCGCAGCAGGGTAACAGCACAGGGTGTTTGCTTCTGTGAGCAGTGGGCAAGAGAAGAAATGGAACCTGTTGCCTTTTCTTGTTATCATTATTACCTTTTTTTAAATTAATGCTAGATTTTCTCGTACAAAGGGCTCTGTATAAAGCTTGTAAGTGTTGTCTTTAGGAAGTGAGCTTCAGAGTGAATGTTGTGCAATTCACCCAACATTTCTTGAAGGACTTATGATTATGAACCTCCAATAAAAATAAAAGACAGCTGCCCAAGCATCAGTTGCTGTGGTGGAGGTAGTCAGTGTACTACAAGGTTGATCTTTTTAAGGGTGTCTTTTTGGACTTTAGATCAATGAAGCTTCAGTAATTAAAGAGTACTTGAAATAGTAATAGCAAAACTATAAAACGAAAAAGTATTTTGGATGTTTGTACTGGGAAAGTTGGATCACCCTAGTCCAGGACAGTCACTGGATATTCTGTGTCATGCTCACAGAAGGTAAACTAGTCTTATTTCTTAGATATTAGCTGTCTCATACTGTGATATACCTGAGGTTTGTGTCATTGTGGTGGTTGTCTGTGTAGTGCTTTTTAGCTAAAAAAGCAAGTTAAAAATGAAAAACAAGTCATTAGGGCAACTACACTTTTCTGGTTTTGCAAAATTCTGTGTCTTCAAACAATGTAGGCTGAAGTGTTAATATTTTTGCACATTGCTGCTGTTGACCTTACCTCACTGAGGAAGTTTACTCATTTGTGGGTTGACAGGCAGCCTTGCCTGGGAATGGGAAGGTGCGTGCTTACAATGCAAGCTGAGAGCTTGTTTGCTACATACACACCAGTGCTCTGCAAAATGGAGATAAAATTAAGGCACCCACATCCTGTCACACCACATACTTCTTGTAGGCTGCCATTTACTAGGAAATTGAAAGAAGTCCATTTGCTCCAAACACTGTTCAAACAGTAAAGTGCTTGATTTCCCTCATACTGTGTACAGGTGAAAGTGTGTCTTGTGAGCTAGACCTTCTGCTGGTGCAACTCAGTTTCTTCCTGGTGGTGTCAGAGAAGAAGCAAAACCACTTCTGGCTACTTGTCTGCCATATCATTTGTCTGCCATATCATGTTTGCAGGTGAACATGAGGACATTGCCATAATTTGTAGCTAATGCAACTCTTCTTGTACGTTCTCAGTTCCCGTGTCTGTTCTTTCCTTGTACAAAAGATGTTAATATGCAACTTAAAATTATTGAAAAATTCAACTGTGTTTTATTTTTTAAATATATATGTGTGTTTTAGATGAAATTGTAGACTAGGGAAATGGACATTTTCTTTTTTATTATTTTATAATGGTAGGAACTTAAATTTTATATGTTTAGCAATAAACTGTTAGAGGAGTGACTGGGCCTATTTTGGAAATTCATCCAAAATGAATATGTTTCATCAGAAAAGAAACATGTATTTTAGTTAAGCTATCTGGTTTACCTGAAGTCCAACAGTATTATCCCAGATAAATCTGGTCAAGACTAGGAAGATATACATAGTGTCACGGTTATATGTCAGAGGCCTGCTGGGCAAGAAAAGTGGAATTACTGTCTCTGTAGAAGACTGCACTGATCTTTTTGATCTTATCCCCTCTGAATTTCACAATTTCTGATCAAGTTAGCAGGCAGATAGCAAACTGTCAAGGCCATGCAAAAAAGGCAACCTAGATGGCAATTCTGAAGCAGCTCTAAGTTCCTAGTGAAGCTGGTGTAGGAACAGGTCAGTGTTTAGGCTGTTGAGACTGAAGACATCTTTTACACGGGGATGTTTGTGATGTGGAGGCATCATCATAGTGGTGGGCCACTTTCCTGGAGTCTGACATAAGCAGATGCATGACGATAAGAGCCTGGCAGGAAGGCACCAGTCCCCTGAACACAGGACCATTAAAGTTTAGAGGTAGGCTGAGGAAGCTGCTTCAGAAGGAGCCAGGCATCAGGACCTTGTAAACACTAGATGGTAGAGGGGGCAGGAGACAAAAAAAAAAAAAAAAAAAGGAGGCAAAAAGTAGCCAGTTGCAGATGGTGTTTGCAATTTTAGGCTTCCCAGCAAAGAATATAGCATTGCTGGGTGGTGGACGTGCAGAAGGCAGAGGAGCCCTGCAGGACCTGCAGCCAGACACAACACCCTATCTGACCCATTCATCCATCAGCACGGCTTCATAAGCTGTTGTGAGTGTCAGCATTAACACTGAGCCTGCAAAGGAACACATGAAGATATTTTATTGGTCAGATTTACTAGTAGAGACCAAATACACTTAGCAGTTTTGTTCAAATATTTCTTTTGCCTCTTCCCAGTGCGGTGGTGGATTGCAGTGGGTTTTTCTAATTTGTCTGATGTCTCTATATCTCTGCCAAACCTGTGTATGAAGAATGAGCAAAACCTCAAGCTGACTGATGGGTAAACACCAATGTTGCCCTCTCAGTTTTGTCCCCTAAGATCCAGACACAGAAATTTAACAAGACAATTAGAGCACTCCTATGGTTAAGCCACTCAGATCTAAACTGAAGTTGATTTAAACCGAAATGGGAGTTTGACCATGTGGCTGACTAACTGTAATGACTCATAGCCAAAAAGGATTTGACTGCACAGTATAGCAAAGCAAGACAGAGAGGCCCTTGAACAAGCAGTAACACAACTGGTGGCAGAGGCAGGATTTCTACAACCTTTATTTTATTTTACTTGGAAGTGTAGTGCCAAAGCTCATTAACATTGATGAGGTAAAAGATGACTTTCATTAGCAGCTGCCAGTAACTTAAAACTAAAAGACAAAACAAGCTTGGCAATTAAGCCATTTTTGCATTGTGTACCTTTGCACAAGTCAGAGCACCTGCACTCCTGGCTGGAGAGTAAATGCTCTGACAAGAGGCCCACATTCCTCATATAACGTCGACTCTTGGTCACAGGAAAAAAGCTGTGGTCAAATATATTGCAACTATTCTAATTTGAGAAGTACCCTATGATACCAAGTGCAGTGGGATCCCACTCAGCCATCAGCCACTCACCTCAAAAGTTCCATTCCCATTCATTAGGGAACTGCCTTCCTTTAGGGGTAGCTGTCTGCCCCATATATGTGCCAAAATGGATTGACAGCCTTTAATTCAATTTTCTTTTACACCGTCTGCTGTGGCCCTACAGGATTGGCTATTCATCCCTTAACAGAAATACATTATATCCCTGGGATGGAGTTCCATTCCCTGATCACTGCATTCCTTATTTTCTTGGAAGTTTAATAATATTTATAAACATTTTCTTTGTCCCTGTCAACCTAAAGAAAGCTAGTACTTTCATGACTTGTCTTTCACTGCACTGTTTCAGATTTCTTTATGCTGTTGCCACTGGAGATACTGTTGGTCTGTCTGTAATTTCATTGGGTCTTGGTTATGTAAAATTACTTAAAGAACATCATGTATTTCCAAAGGGAAAGAAAAATTACATTGTGTTAACACACAGAATTGATTGGTTTTGCAGCAGACACTACAATGGGCAGAGCATCATGCATTCTTAACCCTGGAATTTCCTACAGTTTCTTACAAAACAACCTTGTGCAGCAAAATGGAAATCCAGAAGGCTAAAATTTTACTTTCTTATAACTTTTTCAAAGTTTCTAGATATGAGGATATTCTTGATAATCCTAACTGAAACGCTGCAGCTCTATTGTCTCTCAGTATAGTAATTTCAATTGCTTTGGACAATGTTGGGCACCATTATAAATTGTCTTTCATAATTTTGATATGAATTAAACTGCCTTGAAAGTTTCAGTCTGCAGCACCAAGTATTACCAAAACTGACAAAATGACTAAGAGTTTGGGTGTGGGTTCTGTAGATTGTGCAGGGCTCTTATCATAGTTCAGTTTATCCCAGTATTCCTAACAGAATATACATTGGTGCAGAGCAGCCCATGGAAATCCGGGTAATTCCACACTGGAGTTTATCTGTGTGCACCAAACAGAGATACAGAAAAGGCTCACATGCCCTCCTGAGCCAGCAGAGCTGAAGGTTGAATTAGGCACTGTCCGTGCCCACTTCCTATTTGTGTTGGTTGAGGGGGGTTATTACAGATGTGTTATGTGCTTACACGCTAGACTCTGTAGCAGTCTTGATTCAAATCATCTTTATTCAAACTATGGCCTTAATTCCTACCTAAGTCAATGATGAATTTGTGCGCAGAAGTGCTTTCTTGAGCTTTCTTCAGAACTTTTTTGGTTTTTGTAGCTTATTCATGGCATCAAATTTGTGGGGCATACATATCAAATGTTAAATAATAGGTGCTAAATATGTCTTCAAGTGCCTTAGTCTACACAACTGAAAAATTTCTTATATATTTCCTTAGTTAAAAATGAAAGAGCAGTTAATTTTACCAGGTCATTTGGTCATATATTCATCAGGATTCCAACCAAATACAGTAAAAGTGTAGCCTTTGAAAGAGAACAGTCTTACCCGTATTTGCACATACTGTGTCGCTCTGCTTCAGCTTTTGCATCTGTCCTCACACAAGACAGTACACATGCTACTTCCAAACTGCTCCTTCTATGTGGATGTGTGCATACAAACTGTTTTACAGATCAGACTGGGTTTCTGACCTCCCACTTCCAAGTGGGAGTTGCTCTTGTTATTGTCATAAGATGTGTAATGCTACTACATATGTATTTCTTGTTATTAGACATGAAAAATGTTTACAGGTCTGTGGAATTCCCTGACTTGTACATAGCTGTGCCTATATAAAGAGTGTAAAATTATTTGGAGCATGAAATTGGATGTTCTCTTAACTTTGGCTTGAGGGCTTTCCCTGGGTCCCTATACATTGAAAGGTCCATAAAATTCTTTTCCTACATGAATTCTTGTCTAGCATCTTTATCTAGTATCTTCAATTTTACTTTTCTTTCCCAGACCACTCACTTAATAATTTTAAAATAAAAAATTATAATGAAAAAAGGAAACTATGAAATGCTAATGAAAATTGCTTGCCACATAGAAAAGATGGAAGCATAAGACTGGGGTTTTTTGCCTTGAATTATTTAAAGTGATACTGAAATTTGTCTTGTTTGAATTCCAAGGAACATGAGCTTTAGATTTCACAAGTTCTTTGCTGGAATATGGGGCACTGCAATTCCTGTGAGCAAAGTAGAATCCTTCCATTCCAAGCCTTTATTTTGATTTCCTGAAATATTCGGGATACACTGTCTTTCAGAAAGGAATGGTCAGCACAGGATTTAAAGCAAAATCAGATGAACTGTTTTCCTCTCTTTTTGCTTATGATTGTCAGATAGTTTGTAGTGAAAGCTGGAACTCACATCTCATATTTGTTATAAGGAAAACAGCAAATAGAGAAAAAAAGAACACATTTAAGATGTGGTGAATGGCCCAGAGTTGGGCACCAAAATTGCTTATCAGATTTTAAAAGAAAAAATAAAGAAGGAATTAAGAAATAAAGAAGGAATTAAGAAAAATAAAGGTTCAAGAAATCACTTTCGCTTAACATTTTTATTGAATTCAGGAGGAGTTGTGTGTACTCAGCTCTCTTCTGGAATCTGTTCATCATTGCTTCTGACGTGACTTGAAGTGCAGGTCCCTTCTTGATAGTGCTGGCTCAGCTTCTCTGAAGGGACAAAGCCTAGGTTTTGCAAAGATTTGGAGATAGTGAGAGGCTTTGGTATGTGGGTGGATGGTATTCTGGGGAGCTCGAGTTCCCGGAGTTTCTCTCTTTGCAGCCCTATGACTGTTCCTGTTTATGCAATCAGACGGATGTGAGCATAATTTTTTATGGCATTTTCATATCTCTTGTCTGCAAACTTCATAATTTCAAGTGGATTTCTAATTGCAAAAAGCCACTATCTCCACTTTGCATGTGATGTTACACAGGCACAGAAATTAAGGGTACACCAAACCTCTCCTGCAGTAAGAGACTAAAAAGTGGAATCCCTGGGTAGGACTTGGTCACAGTCTCAGCTTTTCTCTTTCTGGCTGAGTACAAGATGGCTTTCAGCTTATTTATAAAATATAGGACATTTTGATTAATTTAAATAATGGTAATTTCTGCTTTTCAATTAAAAAAAATGATTGATAAGTTTTAATAGGCAGTTTTCTAAAAGATAACGATATGCTTCCCTGAATGATTTACATTTCAAATTATTTACTTCTCACATGATTTTTAAATCACTAATGGTGGTAGAATCTGACTCTTACATGATGCTTCCTATCAACATTTTGTGTGTATATATTACCGTGCTTTAAATTGTACCCTAACAAGTATGCAGTTGATTTAGCTGTTGGTCAGTTAATACTGTTTGTCATAATATTTTATGAATAACAAAAATGTTACTCAGTAGTATATTTGATGAAAGATATTCAATTCTGATAATTTTTTGCCCTGAATGTCTGGAGGAAAATAAAAAAAAGTGAGGACAGTAGCCAAGTAAAATCACTCTCCCTTGAAACAAAGAGAGTTTGCTGGCTGCAGCTGGCAGCCCCAGGAGGGTGAGGAAGCTGCCCAGCAGGCAGAGTTGGTATGGGAACGGTTTTCCACTGAGCTGCGTGATTTTCTTTCCCTCTGTACTCTCTATCCTTTCAAGAAACAGAAGCTAGTTGTCTATCAGCCAGTGCTGGTTAGGATCTTCTCTTCATGCTGGAAGAAATCTGGGTCATAGGAGACGACTGAGACTAGCAGGGTAGTTTAGAGCATTGCTGCTTGGAGATGTGAGGCGGGGACTTCGACTCGTGGAGCAAAGGGACTGCTGAGGGTCCTGTTAAGCTCGGAGCAAGAAGTTGTAGAAATAAAAATGACAGATCACTGGAAAAGGAAATTTTTGTACCACATCTTTAATCTGATTTGTGCCTTTCTGCAGCAGTTAAGAATCTTTCAAAGGCTGGGGCTATGCAGGCAGAGTAACTGAGTAGAACTCAGTGCTGTGCACGGAAGGTACAGAGCAATGGCACATGCACTGCTCTGCTGTGGAATAAAGCAGCTAGTTTTCTTTAAACATGATCTGATCACCAGAGAATTCAATTAAAATTTAATTTTGTAAGTAAGTAAAGTCTGATCCTCACTCAGATGTTCACTCTGACTCCAATGTGCTCATCTGAACCACAGGACCTGTTCTCATCAAAGACAAGCAGCTCACTCCCCCCGCCCCAGCATTTGGCTCTGTAACACAGTGGCTTCAGTAGCACCAAACATCACTGCAGTCCTCAGAGCAACACTCCTTTGAGCCACTTGCCATCTCCTAGAAGTATCAGAAATTTGTATTCACAGCACTGTCTGAAAAGTATGAATCTTGCAGCAGTACTGAATTACTGGGAGGTTCTAGTAAAAGGATGCATTTGTGAATTTGCACAGCACTAGAATATTGTTTGGGATGCCAGTTTATAGAATAGGCTTTTCTAAGAATTTGTGTTTGGTTGGTTTTGGTGGGGTTTGTTTGTTTGTTTGCTTGTTTGTTTGTTGTTGTTGTTTTGTTTTGTTTGTTCACTTGTTTTAATCTTTATATTCCATTTGTAACATTAGAAATGTTTCTTTCCTTTTCTCCATTTTGTCTGATTCAAACATTAAGGAGTACTGATATTTCTGCATTATAAATAAAAGGAAATGAAGAGGAAGCAACCTCACCTTGAAATTCAGACTTTCATCTAAAACTTTTACTGGCTCAGAATACAACATGTATTTAAGGTTACCAGAAGAAAAGTTAAAAAAAAAAAAAAAAGCTTAAATGAAATGTTATGGTCTCTTTTCAAAGCCTATGTGTTTTCTTTCCATTTTTGATTATGTTTTGATCCCATTTTGTAGGACAACTAAGTGTTTGCAAATACAGGTGATGTCAATTGGAGACAGTGACATTCAGAACAGCTGAATATCAACAGTTTACCCTCCTCCCTCAGCTCCCCAGGCCAGCTAGCTAGTTTTGTTTGGGTTTTTAACATAGCAGTAGATCAGAGAAAATACTATTGCAAAAAGCATTAACTCACAGGGAGATGTCCTTTCTTGAAAGAAATGTTCATTTCTTTTTAAAAATCACTGGCTGAATCTTTCTGAAAATCACTGATTAGAGTCCTCACTGACATAATGCTCCCAGTAAGTACAGAGCTGTTGATGAAAAGACTTCATGCTAACAGATCTCTAGCAAACAGAAGATATTTCTGATTTCAACAGGCTTTATGTTGTCAGTGGATAAAATGCTGATCTTAAAATCATAGACTCATAGAAAGGCTTGGGTTGAAAGGAATCTTAAACATCACCTAGTTCCATCTCCACTCTTCATACCATCCTAAACAGTTTATGGTTTGAAGTTTGAGCTGATTAAAGATAGTTTAGAGAGATATTTTCAAGTTGTTTCACTTTTTTAGAGCAAAGGACCCATTTTCTATTGCTGGTAAAATTACATAAAAAGTAATGTGCAATCAGGAAGATCTACAAAACCAGATGAATGCTTTAATCTTGAAGGAGCTCAGAGATATCTGCCTCTGAGATGCAGAGAAGCATGTCAGATATTTAAATAAACCATGGTCCAATCAAAAAGTCTGAGATTAAGTAGTTTACCTGTACCTCACACTCTCACCTATAGTAATTTCTCAGCTGTAGCCTCTTCTTCTGATCAAAACTCTTGAGAGTTGAGCTGCCTTCTACTTGTCATAAACAATATCCATTCAGCAAATGCAGAACCAGCCTGTCAGTATCGCTAAACAGAGCAATATGGAGCAAGTGTTTCTTTCTGCTCATGGTAGACGTGGGAAAGGAAGATCAAGGAAGGTACTGCAGGGCTAGAAAAGTCATAATTAAAGTTAGGACTGGGGAGCAAACAAGTTTAGCATGATAACAACATGGATCTGGCTCATGATTTTGTGTGTGCACAAATACTGAAAATATATAAAGAGCAAAGCAAATATTAACATAATTTTTCTTTTGTGTGTAGCACAAAATCACCAAGCAAATGCCACAGCCAATCTTCCATTCCTCAAGTACAGGTGTTTCTTCAGGATTGTGGATAGTAGCCAGCACTTCATCAGGGTTTGATATTCTCCTTTCCTGCAGACAATTCACATAGGACAAGTACTCCCTGCAAAGCAGCCCGGACTTTATCCCAAAGATTGCCACCCCCCCACTGCATCCCATTAGTGAACCTGTACAACTTAAAATAATTACACATGCAAATGTGATGAAAAGGAGTTTAATAGGGGAATTTCATGACTGCACTAGAGAAGTGGTTTAGCACTAAGATAGGTCTGATTGCTTGAGCATGTGGATGCTATGGTAACTCAGTTTCACCATTTGGAAGCACTTAAGCTCTAAACCACAGTATGCTGCACCCTCTTCCTTTTGAGTAGGGTTCTGTAGAAGAAAGGCAGAAGTAAGCAGCAGGAGAGAAACCACAGAGCAGCAGAGGTGTCGTTAGCTTCAGTTGTATGAGTGAGTTACTGTAGTTAAAGTCATCCTATCAAGGCTGAGGATGTCATTTAAAGGGCCGTGCAATTGATAGGAAACCATTCCTTCTGCCTGCTACGTACCAGTATTCCTGCATATTTGCCAAGAACCGGGTACATGGCAAAAGGAATTTGATTTGCTGCTTTTGGTTTTTGTTCTACTTCAGGTTTATGGGTTTGAGGAAATCTAAATGTCATTGGTAACAAATGTTTTTTTTCCTTGAAATTAATATTTCTTGATGAAAATGTCTGGTTTTCTCTGTTTTATTTTTTTCTGGAAAAAAATTTAACTCTTACATTTATTTTGCATAACCAGAACCAGAAAATTACTTTTTTTAAATGGTCAGAAATATTTCACTTGATTTCAGGTTAGTTGAGAAAAAGTATTTTTTCAGTATTTTTCTTATGCTTTTTTTCTCATCCTTTTCTTAAGACAGGCTCAGTATATTAACAGAAATTATATGTGGTATTAATTTGTTTTAGCTGATGAATGCTGACAAACTTTGATATTTGTATTTCCTCCTCTTTCCTGAGCTTGCAACATTGTGTTCATCCTTGTAAGTTTTTAATTCCATCTCTCTCTTCTGGTTGCTGCCGTTGTACTTGATTGCTGAAAAATTTGAATTTTTCACCTTCTTCATTACTGTAAATGCTGAGTAATGCTTATAGTTGACTCTGAAAGGATAGACTCTGAAGGATGGAGGTAACTGCAGTCCTGGAAGGTGGGCAGCACTGAGAGGGTCATAGAACAAGCATTCATTTCAGAGATCAATTTTCATTAGAAACATAATATGACATTAGCTATAGTGTAGGCCTGCACTTATTCCTGGCCTGTGCTCTGCAGGAAGAACTAAAGCTTCCACAGTGCAATTGGTAGGTGTCTTGGGGAAAAAAGGCCTTTGACTCAAGATTAAAGGTGGTAGGAAAGAATGCCAGAATAAGGCTCAGAGGCAACAATGCAGGGCATTAAGGAGTTGCTATGGCAGGCAATTATTAATGAATTTGTACAAAAGGAAATATTTTGAGAAATCAAATGGGAACTATTTTAATTATCATTCTGAAGAGTCTGAATGAACTTACATACTGATGCCAAAAGGAAACAATTGGCATTTCTCAATCAGAACATTTTTTAACTCAGTTAAACTAAAATTCAGATTCAACATTTTATCCCTAATTTCTCGTGAAAATAGTAGGAAATAAATGATAATATTTATTTATTTCTAATCCTATGATTGCTATAGGGCTATGAAGACTTTTACCAGTTAGATTATGGATAGCTTTGAAGTGTTTGGTGGCTGCATCTTCAATGACAACAAGAGTAGGCTTTTTCTTAGGGCCCTCTGAAATATCCCAGTTACACGAGAAAATTCTACACTGTAAACTCAAATGAGTAGTTTATTTTTGGATTCAGAGCATGCAAAATTTCACATATTTTTCGTATGAACTTTATATGGCATTTTTTAATCGATTTTCAAAAAGCAGCAGTTTGTCCAGAAACTGGGAACAGTTTTGTTTTTTTCCTCCCCTGGAGCTAGTGATAAAGAATAAAGTGTAGTTCTGCAGTCTGTGATTATGAAAGCACTTCAGCACACATGATCCCATGTATAAAATTTGAGTGGTCCTCTGTGGTGTAGAATTACTCAGATGTTTTAAGTGTTTGCTAATCTATTCTTAGGTCTGCCCTGATTTGTTTATAAAGTAGCAATGGATCCCTTCCTTTTGTGTTTGCAGCAAAAAGAAGCAGTAACATCTCTGGCCCTGATGCTCATTTACTTTAAGGTCTCCTTAGCTGGTTCTGACAGCACAAGGGAGCCTTAAAGTAGGTGTGAATTACATCCTATCCCACTTGAAGTTTAAAAATAAATCAAAGAAGGGCAGCTGGCAGCATTTTGTAAGGCTCCTTGCCTTACTCACCCTTCACCTCCCACCAGGAACTGGTTTTTTTTTTCGCATTAGTATTGGCTTGCAGTGGAGCTGCAATGTCTGTGCTGTTTGCTAGAAGCCCCCTCAAAGAGCTTTACTCCATCTGAACAAGTAGACCACATCCTGTTGCGTTCTGTGCAGATGTGAAGAGCCCTGACCCTGCTGAAGCAGTGCCGTGCAGCTGTAAAAAGAGAGAAGACAGAATCCGGACCTGTACAAGCTGCTGGTGTAAAATGCGGCCCGGTGGGGGTTGCTGGGGTCTGTCCAATATGCCAGAGGCTGGAGAGATCCTGGGAAAAAGGCAGCAGCTCTGCAGAATCACTAAGCATTTTTCCTGGCAGCAAAACCCAGCTGCTAACTGTTTTATAGACACGAGGCTGAGAGGAAGGATTACTTCCTCTGCCCTCTCCCAGCTCTGCCAAACACAGGGGGAGTACAGCTGGATGTGAAGAGCCAGCTGGTATGGTACCATGCTAGATAAAACACCAAATGCAGTACTAGAGGAAGAGGCACACATCTCTATGCTGTCTGTGCCAAGGAATCCAATCCTGCAGCAGTCCTGTGCTCAGAGGGGACAACCTGAGCTATCACCATGCAAACACAGGCCCCTGCCCAGCCCAGCAGGAAATACAAAACTAAGTCCATTTTACTCACTGTGCAAATTAAGCAGCAGAATGGAACTAAAAGGCATGTTCCCTGTCGTCAGCTAATGTACATTTTCACCTGAAAACATGATAAAGTTTTTTAGCTCTTAATGCCAATTCAACAGTATCTCCATCTTATCAGCTGAAGTTTGTGTCTCTAATAATACCACACACACAGGAAATGTGTTCTAGCACTTCCTTCTGCCCGAGAAGATCAGACCCTGGACTTACTTGAAACAGCGTCTTTTAACACATTCTAGCTCTGAGTTGTCTTCTATTGAGTTGCTTGGTCCTGCCTAGTGGAAAGCATTTTCCTGAGAGGACAGCAACAAGCTGTCTCCTTATATAAATGGGCTTTTTATGTGGATTATGTGACCACAGTTCACTGCAGTGGGTGCACTCAGTACTGCAGCAGCGATGTAGCAGCTTTTCTATTCCCAAATGTGACCCAGACAGCCTGCTGTCCTAGAGCTTTGAAGTGATAGGCTTCTTTCTTTTTTTGGTGGCCTAGTTCCTTTCACAGCTTTTCCATTTGCTCTTCTTGTTGAACATTGAAAGCTTTCTTCATAGTACAGTAGTCCCATGTTTCACTCACAGGGCTGGTATGTCTTTGAGCTTTCAGGAGAAAGAGTGGTCAGCTCATTCGTTTTAGGTGTATTTTGTTGGCAGCCTTTCATTCCATCTAAAAGCTCTCTTTCTTCCAGCAGCTGCATTCTGTCTGCCAACTGGTAGCCAGAGAGGAAAGGGAATGAAAGCGAGTAGCCAGGTTCCCATCTGCCTGTGGGATGTGCTGGTTACATCTTTTTCTAGGGCACCTGTTTTCAGCCAGATCTGCTCAAACTTTACTGATGGGTTGCAAATCTTTCAGTTAAGTCAGCAGGAACCAACTGGTGGCCAAACTGGGAGAAGGGAAAGGGAAGTTTAGAAAAGCTCCTTCAGTAGTAGGAACTTTTTGTATGCTCTAATTCTTCCACTTGGGTTATCTGCACATATTATTTTAAAAATGTCTTATGGCTGGATGCAGTTTAAAATTTGAGAGAGGGTTTGGGATAGTTCCTGTTTAAACAGACCAACTTGCTAAGTTGGTAATCATCAGCCTTTCATACTGCACAGCATGTTATTTGGGGGTTGGACATGCTTATTGAATTTTAAAGATACTTTTAGATTTCAGCCTACCATCTTCCAGAGTTGTGTTTCAGAACTTAAATATAAGCAGACAGTTTTGTCTTTAACTTTTTTAGCCTGAGGTTAGCTCAGACGTATTTGTTAACTGTGGGACATTTTTTAAAAAGTAAATTCATTGTAGCAATGTACCTACTAATCTCGGAGCAGCAGAGTCTGGTGTGTTGGGATCCTTCTTTATTTTCCTTCATTTTACCCAGTATTTCTCCATAAGGTTATACGGGGAAATGTATCTGCTTTGCTGTTTGAGTGGGTTTTTTAGTGTTCTGGTGCCACCTATTGAATTCTTTTCAACTGCAACCTATTCCATGGCAATAATAAAGCATGTCGGAGAATAGAATCATAGAAGAGCAGGAGACCCTTAAAATATCTAGAAGGACATCAAACTGCTATAAAATTCTGTCAAAAAATTCCAGTGCTTAGTTGGAGGGGGAAAAAGGACAATCTAGGACTATTATTTTATAAACTCCTTAAAGACACTGAGCAAGGCAGTTGGAATAGGCAATCTCCTGAGGTCACTTCTAACCTGGAGTTCTGTGAGGTGAGCAGTAAACCTCACGCTATGTTTAAGCTAGTAGCATTGGTTTAACTTTACAAGGGAGAGGATGGGAAAAAAATACTTCACAGGAATCTTAAGGAAGTGAATGAGGCATCCAGAAACACAACACTCTGACAAGCTTATGAGCCCTCTGCTTGGAAGAGGGAATCTTGATGCATGGATATTTCTGTCTCTGTTATGTTTGCATCAGAGATTAGTAAATAGATTGAAAAGTATTTCTGAATGTTTCACTAATCTCTGAGCAAAATTTAATTTATGACTCTGAAACTTCTTCTGTTCTTGGAAAAGTTTTTAAGTGAAAGTTGGTCTGTGTAGATGATCACACAAAGTTAATTTTTGGCTTGAGGTATATTTGATGTACTGAATCAAAGTAAGATTTGGGAAGGAGGGAAAATAATTGATCATGAAAATAATGAAAATACATTGAAAATTAATTGCTCATGACAAATATGAATGCATATAAATGCTAGCTTTTACAAGGTTCCTTGGCAGTTTGATACAGTTAGATTATGCAACTGTTGTAAAGAAATGTCCCAGAGAGGAGATTTCAGATGCTGAAGGTACATTGATAGTTCAAAAGTTCATCTATAGTTTTGTTCCTTATCTGTAACACCTCTCAGATTAGGAAGCTTTATCTGCTAACTTCCTGTAGCTTTGAAGAGTATGTGTGGTCTGGGTTTCAATGGAGAATATATAGATATAAATTAACATACTAGACCTGTTAATACAGTGGCTCCTAACCCCATGTTATTCAGTCTGTTGTCAGCCCCCTACTTTTTTACCTATTATATTCTTACAATTAAGAGCAATCATATTTTGACAGTTTTGTGTGATTTCAGGCAAAGTGTAGGCAGACTCATGTCCTCATCTCACAGATCAGATTTTAGGCAACACCCCTCCCTGCTTCTGTACAGAAAGAAATAGCTGGCTCTGCATTACTATTTTTAGCTGAGCTTCATTTGACTTCTGTTGATACTTTTGCTGTAAGATAACAGGATGTGGGCCTTTTCCAAATTTTAATTTGTAGTAAGAGATTTTGAATAACATAAAGTCCACAATAAATTCCACTGCTCACCAGAAAAATATTTACAAGACTTTTGCTTTTGTTTATATTCATATCATGGCTTATACACACTTCATGACAGCTCTGTGCACAGAGAAATCACTCACTCTCTGCAGGTGACTTTGTCATCACTGGTGGTGTTTTTTTAATGTTGTTGATCTTCTGAACTGTCCACACGGGGTGCACAATCCACGGTGGCCATTGAGCAGCCAGCGTGTGTACTGCTGCCTGTTGGGTCGATAAGCAGAAAATCTTTGGAGTCCCAGAAGATCTGCCTGTGTTGATCTTCTGTGTCAGAGATGAGGGACATGGTTCTGATGCTGGCACATGAACGGAACAACAGAACATGTGTCTTTCATAAGTATTGCAGTTTCTTACATAAACCCATAAACCTGGATTTTTGCTTTAAAGTTTGAAGGAGTTTATTTTCAAAAGAGTAGAGCTACAGAAGTTATGAAGTGCCATACAGGGAAAGCTGAAGGAACAGAAAATTATAAACAGGGAAGTACTGTCTGAAAAATACATCTGCCACAAAAAAAAAAAAAAAAAATAGTGGGAAAGACCTTAGCAGAAAAAGAGAGAGAAAGGAAAAGCCAAACAGGTGGATGAAAATTTATGGAATAGTCACAGGAAGGATGGTATGAACAAGTTGGTTTGTTCCTTGCTGAAAGCATAGCAGGCTTCGTTATAGAGAGATGTCTTGAGGGAAATTTTCAGATGGATTTCAGCATTCTTGTGTCAAAGTGGAAGCTTCTAATCCTCAAACTTAGTAAAAGATAAAGTGATGAGAAGAAACTCGTGGTTCAGTGAACTGAACTTGGCAGGAGATGTGAAGAATAACAAGAAAGGATTTTATAAGTACATTGGTCAGACAAGAACAGCCCAGGAGAGCCCATACATGAGAAGGGGGACTGCTAACGATGGGTATGAAGAAGGCTGAGGTACTCAGTGAGTTCTTTCCCTCAGTCTTCTCTCGTAGTCTGGCTTCCCACATCTCTCAAGTCACTGAACCTCTGCATGGGGCTTGGGGAGCAAAGTCCCTCACACTGTAAGCAAAGAGCAGGTTCAAGACCACTCGCTGAAATGGAATAGCTGCAACAGGCCCAAATGACACGTGTGCCAGGGTCCTGAGGGAACTGGCTGATGCTGCTGCCATGCCACTGTTCATCATACTTGAAAAGTCACAGTGGGCAGGTGAAGTCCCTAGTAACAGACAAAAGGGGAACATCGCTCCTATTTTTAAAAAAGGGGATAAAGGAAGATCCAGAGAACTATAGGCCGGTGAGCCCCACCTCTGTGCCTGGGAATATAATAGAACAGATCCTCACAGAAGCAATGTTAAGGCACACATAAGGCAAGAAGGTGATCCAAGACAGCCAGCATGACTTTACTAAGGGCAAATCCTGTCTGACCAATCTGGTGACCTTCTCTGATGGAGTGACTACAATGGTTGACGAGGGAAGTCTGACTTATGTCATCTACCTACACTTCTGTAAGGCCTTTGACAGAGTCCCTCATGAAATCCTTACATCCAATTGGAGATACAGGGATTTGAAGGGTGGACTGTTTGGTAGATAAGTAATTGACTGGATAGAGGTAGCCAGAGTTGTGGTCCATGGCTGTGTGATCAGGTGGAAGCTGGTGATGGGTGTGTTCCTCAGGGCTCTGTCTTCGGACCACTGCTCTTTAATACCTTCATCAGTGACATAGAGACAGTGAGATTGAGAGTACCCTCAGCATGTTTGTAGATGACATGAAGTTGGGCAGTGCAGCTGACACAACAGAAGGACAGGATGGCATCCAGGGGGACGTGGACAAACTTGAGAAGTGGGCCCATGAGAACCTCATGAAGTTTAACAAGCTCAAGTGCAAGATGGGCAATCCCAGGCATGAGCACAGAGTGGAATAAGATCTCAGAGATCAGCCTTGCAGAGGGGGACTTGGGGGCTCTAGTGGATGTCAAGCTGGACATGAATCAACAGTGTGTGGTCACATCCCAGAAGGTCAATGGCACCCTGGGCTGCATCAAAAGAGGGGTGGCCAGCAGGTCAAAGGAAGTGAGCGTTCCCCTCTACTCTGTCCTTGTGAGACCCCAGCTGGTGTACTGTGTCCAGCTCTGGAGTCCTTAGCACATAGTGGACCTGTTAGAGTGACACAGAAAAAGCCACGACGATGATCATAGAGCTGGAGCACCTCTGCTATGAAGACAGACCGAGAGAGCTGGGGTTGTTCAGCCTGGAGAAGAGAAGACTCTGGGGAGACCTCATTTTGGCCTTCTAGTACATAAAGGGAGCTTATAAAAAAAAGAGAGAATGATTTTTTACATAGGCAGATAGTGATAGGACAAGGGAGAATGGCTTCAAACTAAAGATGAGAGATTTAGGTTAGCTGTTAGGAGGAAATTCTTTCCTGTGAGTGTGGTGAAGCACTGGAACGGGTTGCCCAGAGAAGTTGTGAATGGCCTGTCCCTGGGAGTAAAGGACAGGTTGGATGTGACCCTGAGCAACCTGATTGATGAAGTGGCATCCCTGCCCATGGCAGAGGTGTTCGAATTAAGTGATCTTTAAGAT